>QEPC01006720.1:2335989-2419929 GCA_003113815.1 Sphenodon punctatus | reverse complement strand
GATTCCCTTTTCTTGTGGGTTCTGGGGGTAACTCTTAACACCCTTTCTGCTCTCTTTATCAGTTTAGGGCCTTGGTCAAGGGGCAGCTCCCTGCCTAGGTCTTTATGCCCTTTAGAGAGGATCCTTTCCCAATCCTGGGATTTGCCCTCTTGCAAAGAGTGGGAAGCATTAGAGGAACCAGCCTCTGACTCCTCCTCTGAGGAGGGTACGAGGTGGTAGGGAGGCCTTTTGTGGTGGGCTCGTGGCCGCTTAGCAGGGGGAGGGGATTCAGCCTCAGAAGAGTCCCCTGAGAACTCCCCTTCTTCGCGGGGCGAATCGTGATCCTCCTCCTCACCCAAGGAGGAACCCAGAAGATCTGAAAGGGATGTAGTCGCCCTGGGGTTGTGGGGCGTTTACTCTTTCCTTTTCCCGCTGAGCAGGAGGCTCCCTTCAATTTGCCCTTAGGGGTTTGTCCAAGGGTAGCGGGTCTCTTCCTGTGAGCCCTTTGATTGCTCTCTATTCGAGCACCTTCAAATTTGAAGATTTGGTGGTATGGGTGCAGAGTACCCAGCTGCACGTCCTATTAGGTCTGAGGCAGACTACGAACTCGGATGGCAGGGGAGCGTTCTCCCTACGTGCTCCCAGCAAAAGTTGTGCTGCCTCCTAGTGGTCATCCAGGAGATCGCTCCCTATGTCCAAATTACCGGACGAGAGGGCATAGAAAGGGTAGCGGAACAGGGCAGGCAGTGCTTAAACCTAGAGTGCTTAGACATCATGCTGCCAGGGGCCTGGAGGCTCCAGCTTTAGAACTAATTAGCTACACTGATAAACTCTACTTTAACAGCTTAATTTTGGCTGGTTTTTGTTTTGTTTTGTGCCGACAGTTGTTCCTTAAGTAAAGAAGGGAGCTTTCCTGTCGCTAGAAGTAGTTGGAAGGAACTGAGGTGGGAGAGACACTGCCTCCCCCTTTATTTCCTTTTCTCTTGTGAGGCTAAAAGCCCACACAAGGGACAGGGGGGAGGCAAGGGGGGCAAGGGCTTTGCCTCCCTCTAGACCATTCTATACAGACTGTTCTGTACAGGCACTGCTGATGACTTGGAGCAGTCCAACTACGGCCTGCAGAGCAGGGATTCCCATAAGTGAGACTTGAGGAACTCCTCAAAGAACCTGGCAATTTATTAATGTTACACTGTGACAATTAGTGTTACTGTAGGGGGGCAAAAATAGCTATTCTGACAATAGGGAGCTAATAAATAAAGGGTTTGGAGAAGCAAAGCAAGAACATAAATGGGAGTATAGAAGAACCCTCATGTACCAGAAAGAAGGAAAAAGTTGATAAAGCTATGAAGAAGATTTCATGAAAGACTATTCAGAACAATGATCTACATGATCTAGATTTGCATTGAGTACAATCCGAAATACACTATACACAAATTCTGAATTACAGGGCTACAACGCCATCACAGAGTTCTAGTGACTACACAAACCTCATGAGAATTACTTTTGTGTTTTATGACATCCCCAATAGCCTGAGATGCATTTATAGCCCTGTAGTTATACGTGTAAAGTTTAGCAGATGCATGTTCCTAGAACTACTCCCCTAGAGGCACTGATATGAAAGGATAATTTTTATAAACTGTTAAAAGACAAGCAAGCATGGTGCAGGGAAATAGTCCACAAACATTTTTTAAATGACTGCCTCTCAAGAGTGGTCTACAATAATATTAAGGCACCCTGTTTTCAGTGTTTTTGTTTTCTATCTTTTAGACTGATAGTTTTAATGTAATTTCAGAATCACTTTATTTCTTTTGATACTCCTAATCCTACCCAAAAGAGACTTAATTTATGTTTTCCATAGTCATTCTCTTCCAAGTTTTACTATTATCGTCAAAGTTAAGCACACCATATGTTAGTGTCAATGCTTCCAATTTATGTGCAGATGCATTCCAGTATAACGATTCTGTGGAAACAGAAACTTGCTATGCAAAACTACAAATAAAAAAAATAAGAGTAATGGTGTCTCATTTAGCTACAATACATATTTATCTCCATGGTATAACACATTTGAAGTGAACTCACCTGTTCCATTAAAAATGTTACTTGATAAGGAGTTATTCATTCCAAATGCTTGATTCCTGTTCATTCCAAATCCAGACATACTAGTCATAAAGAAACAGAGACAAAAAGCCATTAAAGCCATTTATAATTTCATCTGGGTGGGGGAAGAGGGAAAAGAAAAACAATGATACTTGATCAACACCTCAACTAAAATTGCAGCAAGCTAAGAAAACTGTATTAATCACGTAAATTCAGCTTTTTCTAACTTTCCTTTGAATAAGTCAAGTGACCTATTTGTAAGCAATAGCAGGACTTAATCAAGATAATTTACACCACAAAATATCATACAACCACAAACTATTGCACAATCACAAGAGTAATGCGCATTGTATGATGTGGTATGGAAAGACAGCCTACAAACAATCCAGTGCATTCTGAGTAGTCTTTGACTGCAATCCTCAAACCACTTTCACTGGAGCAGTCCCCCAGAAACCTGTAAGACTATTCTGGAGTAAGTGGTATGAAGACTGAAACCTTAAATTGCATCCCCTTATAGAACAATCCTTTATTTAAAACAAAAACAAACCCACCCACCCCAAAATGAGACATCTATGTAAACAAGCAATGCAGCTATGATGCTAGAAGAAAACTGTTGCTAGAAGAAAATATACGCAAATTAAGACAAGACCCTGATATAGTCTATTAAAGACATGTTTCTATGCAACTGGAATGTATGCTGCATTCTTACAAGAGTACAGATGAGATTTAACGCTTTCAGAAGAGTTTCCCAGTCAGAGCCTGATCCCAAGGTGATCATCGTTTCTCTTTTGAGTTCAGTTTGAGAGGAGTTTATACTGCTGTATTAGGAAAGCAACTGGACTTTTAATTTTTTTATTATTATTATTGGTGGTTGTTTTCTTAAAAAGAAGTGAGGTGTGCATTTACACACTCTATGACTGTATATACACTCAGTCAGGAAAGTAAACCAATGACTTTGCCTGCTTGCAACACTTGGAAGAGTCAAGAAATTGTACTTCCAGAGGTCAAGGAAAGTATGGGGCTACCACAAGTAGGATGGACGTAGGGCCCCTTGTTTTTTATTAAGTTAACATCTTTGAAATAGAGCCAGCCTTTTGATTCTGTAAGCCACTAAAAAAAATGGTTTTTGATATCTTCTAGAATTCTATAGCATTATGAGTATTGCCAGCCCAATCCTGGGGGAGGCAAAACAGTTTGCTGATGATTAGTACTTGCAGAGCAAGGGATCTAAATAAATACAATTTAGTGATTAAAAATCAAACTATGGACTTCAGGGAAGTGAGAGGCTAGGTATCAGGAAATTAAAATTTCCCACAGTTATTTGTAGCCAGTATATTCACATCAATACCAAGTACCTTTTACAAAACAAAAAAGCTGACAAGCAGAAGGGGAGATATTTTATAAGCTTCTACACATACATTCTGTGCACAAATTGTGCAAATGTGTTAAAGAGTATTTTATAGAAGCAGCTATCAATTATTTTCCCTGAAGTCATGCATATAGCAGTGCTGAAATATTTTTGTTTCATTTGTACTACAAATTACTTGGTTACATGTGTATGTATGTATTCTTCTCTTTAATAGTGTGAGTGGAAGACTCCACTTCGGAAATACTGGGTCCTATTTGTAAGCCCTGCACACACACCCTGCATAGGCAATGTGGCTTGTTCATAAATCATGCACAACTTGCACACACGTGAGTTTAGGATTGGTTCCATTGGCAATAAAAAATAGCTCAGTTACTATTGATACTTCCTAGATTGTTTAAATGGAAGAACAGCCAAAGGAAAACGCATGTTGCACATACAAAAGTGGAGAAGACTAATTCAAAAGCTACTGCAGACTTCAAACTTAGAAACATTCATTTAAACAAGTTACTCTGGAGGTCTAGCTTTGAGAAGAATAATCAAGAAGTGGCTAGTATATGAATGAAATATAAAACCATTGCTATGGATACAGGCTACTGACCAAATATTTTATGATTTTCTGCATAACATCTCTTCCCTTACTTTCAAAGGTACATTACAAAAATTATACTGAAAGTATGGAGTAAGAGAACAAAAAACTCTCTCCCTTCTATTCCTGCCAGATCTCTATTGCTACTTCCCAAGTAGAGTACCTCTTTGCCAATATCTTAACACTGAAGTGGACAGGAACTACGCAAATGAATAATACTGCTAGTTATTAAGCATCAAGGACTACTGAGCATCAGTGACATCAAGGAGAAATATTACTCCTGCTTTGAGGAACTGAATCTAAGAAGAGAGAGAAGATGGGGATCCATGGGGAATCAGTTTAAAAATTGCTCTCTCCTACTCTTATGTAACTGGACTGGACTGAAGAATGCATTCGAGTGACATTACTTAGTTTATGACTTGCAGTATGGAAAAATGAGTCCTTAAGGCAGGGGTGGGGAATCTCAAGCCCAGGTGCCAAACACAGTCCCTTCCAGTTCCTGGAACCCTGGATGCAGTTCATACACCCAAACACTGAAAAACTGAGCTCAAGGTAAGGGAGTAGAGATGAGGGCATGCACACAAAAACGGTACAGAGGACAGATCCATGGAACAGATTCATGATTCAGACCCTCCTTTTCTTGACTGCTTCTCTCCACTCCCCAATTTCTATGCAACCTATACTAATTTTCAATGAAGGGAAAAGGTTTCCCACTCCTGCAGTAACTGTTTGAGAGGAGCAGAAGGCAGGGGCTCCAAGAACTACAATGGCACATTATTCCATTCTGACAAAAAAATCAGCCGTTCTCAAAACAAAAACTTAAAAATACTTTATTAAAATAGTTGCATACTGTGGCATACTGGGTAAATCTTTGGAGGACTATGCCCACAGCTAGTCAGCACACTGCCACTGGTCATGGGTGTCCTTTTATTGGTTAGCTAGCTCTGGTGGGGTCAGTCAGCAGATGATGTGACCAGAAGCTGGCTGGAAAATAAGGCAGATGATCTCAGTCAGCAGGGAGAATGCCAGGCAGTCAGCAGAATGCAGGGAACTCACCTGAGAAAGAGCTACAGGAGCAAGTTCACTGGAACAGCTGGCCACCCAGAGAGGGCTCAATAAGCCAGGAAGCCATGGGAGACAGCTATTATTATATGAGGTGTTCCCCTTACAATAATAGCTGTCTCCCGTGACTTCCTGGGTTATCCAGTCCTCTCCGGGTGGTCAGCTGTTTCAACAAACTTCCTGGAACACCATGGCCTCCAGGGAACTAGGCAGTGAAGATCTGGTAGCCTCAGACTAGGACATGGACAAATGGGGAGGGAGGGGCGGGCTCAAAGAGGAATAAGGGTTTGGGACAACCCTTTGTGTGTCAAGAGGGAAAGTCACATCTCTGATAATCTTGGGTTTGACTGTACGGTGTACTGCATGTCTGTGAGGTACAGAGGGCAGGTTGTGACTTAGACACTGCAGAGGGAGGCAGTGTTGGTCTAGGCATAGGGGGTCCATATCATCATCTCTTTACTCCTGAAAGAGCAAAGAGCCAGGTACTGGGTAGAGGCCCAAGGAGACACCCAGCTCAGGCAGAGAGAGCCCAGAGAAAGGGTCTGAAAACCACAGGTCTGGAAGGGAACAGGAATCATCAGGAACCCTAATAAGAGAGAACAGAAGTGAGCCTGACTAGTTGTTCTGGTGGGGCCGGGTCAATAGGCACTGGGTAGAGTGATGCCAAGAGGAGGATAGAAACCAGAGCACTAGGTATCAGTAGGAGATGCCAGAGCCAAATGAAGGATTTGGGGAAAGAAGATACTTGAGGGAATAGGCCACAGACCCCAGGGCCAAAGAACAATCCATTTGGAAGGGGGATCATGAACTATTCCCCCAGCTGCCATTGGAGTCCTGAGGACCATAGGCAGAAGCCTATAGGAACACTGAACAATTCCCCTAAAAACACAGCCAAAGCAACTTCATCCCCCTCCGGTTACAGAGGAGAATAGAACAGGCACAACACATTCAGACAGCAGAATGAGACTAAGAGCTCAAAGCTGTGCACCTATAAAAGAGCTAAATGACCAATAGCTCCAGGACCTAGTGCCTAAAACAACAAATGTTCCCAGGAAGGCAAAGTTACTACTTTTCAGATAAGAAACAATGTAGTTAAGGAAGCACCTTTTATTGGACCAGTATATGTCAGTGAGATTATGCAAGATTTTGAGCTTCACAAATGGTCCTGGACTGTAATGATTCCAAGGAAAGAAAACAGAGCTGAAATGAGTGGTAAATGTATTACCTGCGCGCAATACCCACATTTTCAGGTAGCCCTTCAAGTACCCAGCCTATATTCAATGAGAAACAAGTATTCACTTATCCGTTTTGGATTTAAAATGGGTGGGGAACTGTGTGTGGATGTTTATAGAATTAGTAAATGCCAACTAATTCTATAAACCAGCTGACAAAGGTGTTTGGACAAGCAGATGGTGGAACTGAACCTAGCACCCTTGGCACAGCTGTCCCAAAGCAGAGCAGTTAGCCACACCAGAAGGATTAAAGGTACTAAAGGTACTAAAACTGCATAGAGCCAATATGCAATGCCCATCCACACACCCAAAGCAGATAAGGAATCAGCAGCTGCTTTTGTAGGTCTGTTGGTGGAGCTTTGGAATGGAAATGGGAAAGTTGGAGGTTCATGATTCTGGAGGCAAAGAAACTGTATATAAACAGCAGAGAATCCACTACACAGGTTAAAAAAGCCTGCGTTAATGTTTTACAAAGTAATTGTATATATGGAAGAAGCCACACATTTATGTGAGTATTATGCCATGAGTCATGAATTAATGAAATACAGCTAGCAAGTTCCTTAGGTAGCTCTGGTAGCAGAGCTGAATAAAGAATATTGGAAAGTCGTGGGTTCAAGGTTGCATCAAGTACAAAAATAGTACCTAGATGTCTGAGAATCCACCACACAAGAATAATGTATTATTGTTTTCCAAAGTAAACTTACAAATGCAAGAAATCACACCTTCACCTTCCCACATGGTCCAGATTTGAACCCTTGACATCTGAGTCTCCCATTCTCTGTTCTACCCATGCCTTGTTTCATTCAGTCAGCAGGGGAAGGACTCTACATGGCTCCCAATAAGTTAAAAAATAGTACGAGAATTACATGTGCCGTTGCAGTGTGGCTAGGTCAAAAAGCTTTGTGGTTGCTCTGCCAGGAGTCACTGGTTTTAGGCTGCCCTGGGACATTGTGTTTCCTTGCCATTATCTTTTTTTAACAAAATTAAGTCTCTGCTCCTTCTGACCCTAATAGATGCAGGATGCATCCATTTGATCATTGTGCTGGATTTCCTGCTGTTTACATCCAGTTTCTTTGCCTACAGCAGCCATGAACCTCCAACCTCCCCTGCTGAGCTACCTGAGCAACTGATGACTTCCTGTATCTACTTTGGTCATGCAGATGGGCACTACATATTAGTCATATAAAGATTTTACAGTTAGTGCCTTGAAAGGGCCCTTCTGGTATGGGCTCAGTTGCTCTGCTTTGTGGCAGGATCCTAGGGTCTATGCCACCCTCTGCCTGCCCAAGCCCTTTTCTAGCAGATGGCTTATAAAATTAGCGGGCATTTATTTATACACACATCGTTTTCTCCCATTTAAAATCCAAAACGAGTAGTCATTGGATACGATGCAAATATAGTGCCTGTCACCTGCAAATAATATCATAAGAGGAAAGGCTAAGGAATTGGGAATGTTTAGCCTAATGAAAAGACAACATAATAGCTGCTTTTGACTATCTAAAGGATCAACACCAAGAAGATGGAGATTAGCTGTTCTACCTTCCGCAGCAGCACAGAACAAGGAAAAATGGGCTTAAATTGCAGCAAGCAGATTTTGGTTCAGTATTTAAGAAAAACGTCCTAGCTGTAAGAACAATTGGACAATGGAACAGGTTGCCTAGGAAGGCTGCGGAATCTCTTTCATTTGTCTGTGATGCTGTAGGGACACCCTGACAGAGCACGGAGTTTGACTAGATGGCCCTTGAGGTACCTTCCATCATATGATTCTACAGTACAATGCATGCAAATTGGTAGAGGCAATTCTCAATGGATGACTACAGTGCTGCAATTATTTTAAATGCTGCCTTCCATAAAACTTAGGTTTGCTTTGATGCAGAAACATTTTATAGAAGAAGGTCAATGCTGGGTACTAAGCTAGGAGTTACCACTCAAGAAAAGCATCTGGGGGTGGTTGTGGACAATACAATGAAATCCACAGTGCAGTGTGCAGCAGCAGTCAAAAAGCAAACAGAAAGTTAGGAATTATTTGGAAGGGGATAGAGAATAAAACTGAGGATGTCATAATGCCTCTATACAAATCAATGGTGCAACTGTACCTCGAATATTGTGTGCAGTTCTGGTCGCCCCATCTCAAAAAAGACATAGCTGAACTAGAAAAGGTACAGAGAAAGGCAACAAAAATGATCAAGGGCATGGAAGGGATCCCGTATGAGGAAAGGCTTGGTAGGTTGGGGCTCTTCAGCTTGGAGAAGAGACAACAGAGGAGATAGGATAGAGGTCTATAAAATCACGAGTGGTGTGGAACTAATAAACAAGGAGCAGTTATTTACCCTCTCAGATAGTACTAGAACATGGGGATACTCCATGAAACTCATGGGTGGCAAGTTTAAAACAAATAAAAGAAAATATAGGTTCATTAGCAGCTATTAGTTAGACAGGATCAGGGAACATGACGGGAACTGGGGGAAAACAACAGGGAATGGATCCCCCATTGTGACCTGTTGGGTGCTTTTCCTAAGCCACTGTGATTGGCCACTGTTGGAGACAGGATGCTGGGCTAGATGGACCACTGGTCTGACCCAGTATGGCACCTTCTTATGCTCTTATTTCAATGTTCAGAGAGAATTTTGAAGTGTTTGGAACACATTAGATGTGAAGCGAGCAGCAGAATAACTGCTCAAGTGATTTTTTTTCAATTTCGAGTGGGTTGTAGTCAATTCAAATGACATTTGTTAAAATGTTTGAGCAACCGATTTTTCACTAATTTGTTTGGTCCAGTTAACTCATCCGTTTCTGGTTCATTTTCAAGAGAAACAATGAAAATAAGTGGTGGGGGGAAATGAATGGTAAAAACTAGAAACAGACTAAGTGAACGAACCAATACAAACCAACATGAAATTGTAAAAATGGGTAATCAATCAAAGATTGGACAGGCAAGCATTCATTACTCAGTTAATTCAGGTCAGGCTGGATTGTTCAGATTCAGTGGGTTTGCTTGTTTTGATGGGTACTCATTTAAGTTCTAGCATGCATTAAAGACAACAGATTTTTTTGCCCTTGTAATATGAACAGCCTATTCCATACAATTCTATTTCATGTCCTTAATTGTACATACAAAGTCTGAGCAAATCCATCTTACCTGTTCACAGTAAAAGGCTGTCGAGAGGATTGCTGCTTTGGCATACATATTATGCTAGGTGAGCTTCTGTTGGGGCTGCCTAGTCCTGAACTGCTCATGCTGTTTGTCCTGCTGGGAATTCCAATGCCCTGACCAACTTGGGAGTGGTTCATCATATTCCTAGGATTCATAGGCAATATACCCCTGAAAGAGAGAATCCATCAGAAAAATGAACCTACACAGCACAACATCTATTATATAGTTGCTTTTCTAGGTTTTTCACAAGTTAGACATAGGAGTCATTTTCAATACGGGCCATCATTTCAACAATTATTTCTTGGTAAGTAGTTTTATAATCCTTTGGAAAGGCCACATGCCCCTTTACACAGCAAGACTGGGAAAACCTTTACTCAGGCCTTGTGTGGAAAACTTACACACCCAAAAATAAATTTTAAAAATGAAAGTCTTACTGTTTTGGAAGTACATTACATTTAACCACCTGATAATTTTTTTTAATATTAGTACTCCTGTGAAATGCTGTATCATATGTGATTTTAACAGCACTCTTAACCAAGCAGTCAAACGATATATTGTGGTCCGCAGCAGAATTTTAAAGTGAACACTATGCCTTTGGCGCATGGATAAACAATGCATTACAAATATAATTTCCCCCAACACAGGCAGCAATCTACAGAATGAACGTCCGAGAACTGCCCTGCAGAAAGACACAATTGCAGAAATATCTGCTGCCAATAAATACCTGCTCGGAGATGGAGGCGTATGAAGTGACATTGTTGGTACCCCTGTTGTTGGCGTTACGTGGCTCGGTAACTGAGTGCCTTGCGATAAGCTGCGATTTAACTGAGGGGTATTGTTGCTCATTCCCCTCATTGGAAGGCCTAGTGCACCTATTAAAAAAAATCCAGAGGGGTGGGAATGTACAGCAATCAGGAACAAAGTGTTATCTATTTGGTGAAAATGGGAACTCACTAGCTTGAGAGCCAAAAAAGGTATTTTCAAAAAAACTGCAAGCTAATGCAGTGTAAAAAAAAACCAACTAACTGTTCATGTAATCTCAACCTCAGCTATTCCATGTACATCCAGGCCACAATCCACAAGTCACTCCAGAGCAGTGGACTACTCCTGAGTAAGTGATCTGTTGATGGCAGTCCAAGGTTCATGCAGATGGCAGCCCAAGGTTTATAGTAATTTTCAGGAAAAAAGGCTTTTCATTAATTTATTTTTTTTTAAATGTATTTGATGAATGCTACCAAAATAGTATTTCTAAAGGATTTGCATTCTAGGACATGCATTCTAGGTTTAATTTTACACTAGCAACCTGAAGCTTTTAATGTTGCCATTTGTTTGCCAATGGAATTAATGCTGAAACAGAGCTTTAAACAGGACTACTAGGAAAGGCTCCTGGCTCATGTTTTGCTTTTCAAGAATTTCATTTATGTTAGTGATAAGCATGATATGTAATGCTGCTCTATAAAGGATGCCTCAAACAGTATTTTATTTTTCACTGCTCTTTGTTGCTTCCTAAAATATATCCATTTAAAGTCTGTCATGCCTTTAAGGCACTTAAGTGTTTTTGCATCATTTTTTCTTTTTTGAAAGGCTTGGTCAGAAATATTCTATACAAGTATATGCACATTACATGTTTAACTAAGTCCTTATCCACTTTACTAGAAAAGGTCTTCTTTTCTTTTAGACACTTATATTGTACTATTTGCAAAACATTCTTCAAATACTGCATAGCAGCAGTAAGTAACTGGATCACTCTCCATTAGAAGGCAACAGCATTCCGAAACAGGCTGATGGTACAAGTTAGAATTATTTTATTTAAATCGCAAGCACAACAAAGCCGCAAGCCTCTTTCTACACTCAGAACTCATTTTCAAAACATTTCTAAGAATTTCATTAGCTATGTTTATTTTAGCATAAAAGGACATGCTTGCTTAAGATTTTAATTTCAATCATTGCAAAACAACATATTTAGAAAGCACACCGTTTATAATACAATTCCTAGAATTGTTTTATGAAGTATAAGCGGTTTCTTCTTGATCAGATTTTCAATACCTTTTATTAACTTAAGCCTAAGGTTCTGAAACGTGGAAAGTGAGATTTTAACTGCCCAATAAAACAACAGAATAATTGAAAATGTCAAATCATGCTGCCTATATTATATTCAACAAAACACTTAAGTATAAATGTGTGGGTGTTTTCAGCAATGTTTTTCAGCATGAAAGACAAGTAAAATGGATATTTAACTTAAATACTAAAAACAACAATATTCCATTTAGAGTTGTCTTCTGTCTTTGAATTCATGTTGCTCTATGATTTTCTCCCCATGCTGATATGTTCTATTTACATTTTAAGAAAATAAAATCAGAATTATGTACAAAAACAATGTACATTTTTTTTTTTTAAAGGAATGTCATCTTTAATGGAAAACAAATCCAACATGCATATCAGTGCAGCTAAAAATATTTCTGATAACTGGCACCTTTATTTGACAACAGAGTACTGCACTGGACCTTTAAGGCACTAATTTGTAAATGAATAATCAGAAATGACCAAATAAAAGCTCGAGCACTTTTAATAAGGGATATGACATATCTTCAAAATGAGTGGACATACCAGTTGAATAAAGCACTGCTTGATCCAAGCATGATATAACTTGTATAATACTGTTATTTCATGCCTACTGTGAGGGTTTGATGAAATCTTTTTCCTTTCTCAGTTAACTTTCTTTGGTAATGTAGGTTTAAAAGTTTCAATGAACTGAAATATTACAAGACAACGATGTGGACTGACCACTGAAGAAAACGGAAGCCCTAATTCTGCACCTGGACACTGAGTGTCTTTGGCTCAGATTAACAGCAATGCAGATCTAAATATTCTATGTGAGCACAACAGAAACTCAGTTAGTTGGTTAAGAAAGTAGAAGCCACCAATTATTTTGTTCTTCCAAACTAAATTTCAATAGTCAAGAATCATCTAGTCCCAAAGAACGGTTTACCCCCCACTTTTCCATAAAAGAGGAAGGAATGGAAGCCACAACCTAGTTTCTCCCCCAGGTATGATTCTACTGACTTAGACTGCATTCACACCTGACGGCAGCAGCGACTCTGAAATTGACGCGAGGCAAAGAAACTGACGCGAGGGAAGAACTGGATCCCAGAATTAGCGCCACTGCAAACGGGGTTCTGCCACGATGCTACTTGCAGATGACAGGGCACAAAATTCAGCCCTGTCATCCACGAGTAACGTTGCAGCAGAACCCTGATCGCACCAGCACGATTTCCGGAATTCGGCTCCTCCCTCCGCTGCATCTTTGCCTCGTGTCACTTTCAAAGCCACTACTGTCATCACGCATGAATGTGGCCTTAGTTCTTTAAGCACCATATATCCAGGACTGCCTGAAGTAGTACATTGTGTTACCAAGTCAGACTCTGCAGCAGGGATTTAGGTCACAGCCCCTTTAAGAAATGTAAGGCAAGGGCAAGTCAGCTGACAGGTACAGCCGGCTATATAACCGAAAGGTGGCAGAATGAGGAAGAGAGTGTGCTGAAAGGAGCTCTAGGAGGAGCTCTGAGGAGTTTAACTGTCTGCTGGGAGGGGGCGAGGCGGGGGTGGGAGGGGGGAGAGAGAGAGAGAGAGAGAGAGAGAGAGGGGGGAAACGTTCAAGCAGCAAGCAGGAATATACTGAGGTAATGCTACAAACAAGGATCCTTGCAGCACAAAAAGTTGAGGAAGCTAGGTTGGAGTGAACTCTTGGAAGGGGCCTTAACTTTAAGAACTAGAGGAGACATGGCTTTAAAACAGAAGAAGCCCCAAACAGGTGGATTTGAGGCAGGCTATAAGAGTTTTGGTGGAGGCCCAATACCAAATTAAACAAAGAGGAGATATTGATACAAGTAGGCTGCATAAGGAGAACCCAGTGTTGGTTGGGGTGTGGCAGGGTGTGTAGTCATCCTGCATCAGAGCAGGGAGCTGGACTAGATGACTCTTGAGGTCCCTTCCAATTTGCACATAATTCTGATTTTAGCTTTGGGGAAGCTAATCCCCCAAAGAAGCTGAGGAAGGCTACTGCTCAGGTAGGATAACCCTGCCACACATTGTTATGAATGTTTGTATTAACAACTGCATTCAGGTACTGTAAAGGAAATAAAACTACAACCGTGATGGATAAAAAAGTACAAACACACAAGACAAAAGGAAACTAAGATTTTCTACAATGCTGTTACCCTTTCTGTTCTATCCCCTACTACTCAGAAAGAGGATTCACTTCCATGCTGATTTAAAGAAACTTTAGCACTAGTGGGAAGTAGCAAGTCTAGCACTACTACCAGCAATTTCTGAAACAACTATTCATTAAGAGCTTAAATGCCATTTGAAGGAAATTTGGATTCTGTCTTGGAAAATTGTATCTTCTAGAAAATGAAGCTTTTAACCTTCTTAACTTAAAAAATACCGCTTGCTAAAAAAAATCCTAGAGGACAGAGCAAGAATAGGAATATAGAAATCCTAAGGAAATTTAAAAGTTATCAGAAGGTGAAAGGAAGAAAACAAGTTAATTTAAGAGAGACAAATCTCAGGTGGATCATGTGTGCAATTACCAATATCCCTACTGCGACCTCTATAAACACAAGTGTCCCTGGGATAACAAAAAATAACTTGCCCCCTCCAATAGAATATAAGGGCAAAGGAAAGCATCAAGCAGTCCACTAGAATGGATGATGGATCCTAGACATTCATCTGATTCTGCACCTGCTCTTCGGACACTCTAGATTTATTAGTCAAGCTGGTCAGAGGATGAGGCCTTTGGCTGTGCTGGGCTGGAAATTAATAGTGGAAAAAAAGATCACTTTATTTGTGACCTGTTGTGCACTTCTCTGAAAGCAATGGCCAGTGTCAGAGACAGGATGAGGCGTAGTCTGACGCAGCATGACACTTATGTGGCTTTTTCTCCTTTTAGTTACAGATGGACCTTTGATATTCTTTAAACTGTGCTGCAATGTACAATGCTTTGGGTATTCTATTAACTAGCGGGCATCAAAACATGAAAAATGCATGCACAAGTTATTAAACCATACTTAAATGCATCATTGCAAAAGCCACATGTAGAGACATATAAAATTACATTCAAGAAAAATCAAAAGGAAATTCAACATCAAATTATAAAAACGACTCAAATACACATAATAAAAAGATGTGTATCATAACAAGCAGAATTCTTACTTTGTTGCCCGTATAAACTTGCCCCAAACTGAGACAGCTGACCTGATGTTGATGGTGATGCCAGCATCTATATAAAAAGAAAAAAAGAACTTGTTAACAAGAGAGCCGAAACACCTGTATACAACCTTCTTCTACAGCCAACTGTGCTTACTTCAAAACTTACTAAGATTAAAAACTAGACTCCCTTCTTCAGTGGATTCAGGCATCCTATTGGCTAACCAGAAAATTGGTAACCGGTATCAACGACGTTTACGTGCTAACATTTCTAACACTGAAAGACTAGCAAGCCAAACTAATAGACGTTCATATAGCAGAAGTGGAATGATTTCAGTTCATGAGGAACAGTAGTACAAAACGGGGTGTGGGATGAAAAAACGTTTAGGTTCTATATAGCTTTTTCTGAGGCACCTGACTTTATAGACAGAGCAACAAAAGGAATCGTCTAAAGTCTTTTAAATAGTCTCTCTGCAAAATACATGGTAAGCAGAGAATATACAAATATTGCAAAACTTCAATCAGCAAAAATACAGGAAGGTATGAACTGACCAAAGGAAGGAACAACTTCAGTGAGAAAATACCTGGCAGTCCAGTCTGCTACTAGGTTACAGTTTACTTGAACAAAGGTGTCAGAGAAAGGAACAAACAGATCTAAAAATTTGTCTTGGTTTTGTAGAATAATGTGGGGGCTGCACATCTGTGCAGAAGGAATCTAGAGAAAATAGGGTTTGCTGTCTTTGTCTCTGTTGCATATATTTGGGACCAAGTAGTAAAGTGAGAACTTTTATTGGACCAGCTACAGCTGGTGGAGGTATGCAAGCTTTCGGACGTCACAGGGTTCTTCACCAGGACTTTCGCCAGGTCCTTCATTTTTGTAACCCCAGACTTATTTATTTTCAACATTTGTATACTCCCCCCCCCAATGGCAGCTCAGGGCAGTGAACTTGCCTGATGAAGGACCCTGTGAGGACTGAAAGCTTGCATACCGCCACCAACTGTAGTTGGTCCAATAAAAGATACCACTTTCCTACTTTGTCTCTATTTTCCAGACGGTTTCTGTCACAGTGTTGAACATGGCTGCTCAATCCATCCCTGTTCCTTACTCCCTGAGTGGAGCCAAGCAGGCAAAAACCTCTGTGCATCACAGCTCAGGCACTGACATACAGGAGCAGGAATTGTGGCAGAATAAAGCAGTATAGGATCATATTGTATGTATCCTCACTTCAATATCGCTACAGATGGTATGTGCATAACAGAGGGTGACAGTTATGCAGATTTACTTACCAGTAACTGAGGTCTCTGAGAGAGCTCCATGTAGTCTCACTGTTGGGATATCTTCCTGCTCCACAAGCAACTGGAAAACTACTTCTTCGTCAGTAGTTTCAAGGCAGATTGCCTGGAATAATCTACAAGCAAGTCGAGGTTCCACCTTAGCACTCCCTCCCATCCCCTCCTCTCCTCTGCATGTGCTTTGATCTCATGAGAAAAGGAAATATAAAAGGAGAGGGTGGAGCCTCCCCACCTCAGTTAGTTTAGTTAGTTAAAACTAACTAGTTAAACTAGTTAGGCGTATCACCAGTGGAAATATATTAAGAAGGCCTTTCCAGAATGACTAAACTATGGGATGAGACAAGATCCATTTCCCCACTTCAGGCTGCAGGGGAGCTGAAATAGCAGCTAGGTGGACCTTCAACGATGAGAATGAAAGGGAAGAAAGTTGTGGGTACAGCAAGTAGTTGAGAATTTTATCAATAATGAGAGAGAAGAGTAAAATGCCTCTTTCACTGCACCAAACAGAAAACTGCTTCCATTTTGCTGTATATGAGGGCCTACAGACATTTTGGATGACAGCTACTATTGCAAGCAGAGAGATGTAGAGATTCCATGTTGTGATGTAATACTGCATCTGTTGACAGGACAACGGATCCCTGCAAGGAGGCAGTGGGTAGGAATGTGCTGTCAAGTCTGTTAGGATTGGAAACCAGGGTTGCCTGGGTCATGATAGAGTGAATCAAGATGAGCTGTGCCCTCTGCTTCCTCGCTTTGTATATTACTTTCTCGAGAAGCAGGAATGGTGGGAAAGTGTTTTTCATAGAATTATGAATGCATCCGAGAGGGGCTTCAGGTCATGTCCTGCTCTGCTGCAGAATACTGGAAGCTTTGCATATTCTGCTGTCGCGAAAAGGTCAACTGCCAGTCATCCCCATCAGTTGAAGAAATCGTTCAGCATGTAGGCTCCATTTGTATTTACCTTCTCCCAGCTTGCAGAGGTCATCAGCAATTGCGTTTTAGTGACCAACCAGACAAATCGCCTGAGGCTTGACCCCCATGGTGGATGCAACCAGTGCCATAACTCCTCCACTTCTGCTGAAAGAGCCGATGATCTAGCACCTCCCTGCTGGATGAGGTACCACACAGCTGACATACTGTGTCACCACTTGCACCACAGTGCTTTATGCTAATACATTGAAACCCCACCTTACAGCTCGTAGCTCTAGGATGTAGATGTGGAATTCCGATTCCTCTGCTGTCCACAAGCTGTGCACAGTGAGTGTGTCCATGTGCAATCCCCCATCCAATTAGAGATGTATCTGTTGTTGCTATTGTACAAGAGAAGTTTGGCAAATTGAATGACATGCCTCTCAGTAGAAGAAGTTTCGTCCACCACCATAGCGAACCTCTGACCTGATCTGGAATGGTGATCCTCTTCTCATTGGGCGGGGATGTACACCAAGAATAGCCAATGTTGTAGAGGGCACATGTGCTAGCAGTGTTAGTGATGTTGCTGATGCAAATAAGCCCATTACTCTCAGGAAGTAACAGGCAGGTTGAATTGGGCAGGAGTGGATGCTGTGGATGAGCTGAATGATGGTATAAAACCTGTCCTCTGGGAGGAATGTACTTCCTCGGGTGGTGCCTAGAATAAAGCCTATGAAAGGTAATATTCTTGTGGGGGTGAGATGCGACTTCTCTATGTTTACAATTACAGGGAACAGACCCAGTCCATTTACAACAGTTAGACATAAATCGGTCGGGAAAGACATTATGACAACAATGTTGTGGCGAATCCGCCACGAGGAACCAATCGTCCAGATAGAGAAAGACTCTTATACCCTGTCTTCTGAACTCTGCAGCCACAAAATCGACGCACTTCATGAAAACTCTCAGGGTGGTGGCAGGGCTGAACAGTAGAATTATCTACTGGATGTGACGGCCATCTACAATCGAACTCAAGCATTTGTGTGCGTGTGAAGGTCATATTGAGATATGAAAATAAGCGTCCTTGAGATCAAGAGAGGCCAACCACAAATCTCTCTTTAGACCTGGCAGAATGGACTGTAATGTGGTCATTCAAAGCTTCAACGTTTTAAGTTGTCTCAAATCCAAAACAAGCCAAAGGCCCCCATCCAGCTTGGGGATCACAGAGTATCTGAAATAGAAGTCAGCAGACTGTTCAGAAGGAGGTACCTCCTCTAATAGCACCCTTAGAAAATAAGACATTTTAACTCCTCTAGAAGTTTATTTATTTATTTAATAAATTGCATTAACAAATGTAACTACTTTGTCACAAACAAAGTTGTGAGATGGGTCGCTAAAGACAGATGGGGTTGGGGGATTGGGAGGGGGGAAACTCTTCAAACTGAATGCCATAACCATACTGGATGATTTTTCTGACCCACCTATCAACGGTTATGTAGGCCAAAAATAAAAAAAGGGGGTCAGGCACTTAGAAAAGAGGGATACCTTATGGTATTCTTTCTTGACCTCAAAAGTGTTAAACTCAAGACCTGGAACTGTTGACCCATGGACGAACTAGATTAGGCTTTGTTTCTCGCCTCTGGCTTCAAAAGCCTCTTTCTGAACTAGGAAAAGGGTTGTTGTTGCTGAGGGAAGCATCTGCTCTGAAAGGAGGACGTGGACCTCTGACAGCAAGAGGAGGTATGCATCATGTAGTACCTCTTTTTTTTTTTTAATAGCTCCAACTACTCCCTCCGATTTAGCCATCTGGCACGTCTCCTTAATCTTGGCTAATGTCTCCTCCATTGACTTAGCAAAGAGTCCCACACCACCAAAGGGTAGGGACTCTATCCATGTCTTGTTGTCTGCAGAAAGGGCAATTGATCTAAGCCATGTGCATCTTCTTACTGTTATAGCTGAGGATATACCACAAAATGTACAATTAGCAATCTGAATAGCAGAAATGAGTTGAAATTGTGCCAACTGAGCACCCTCCTTTTTGTAAGGCTGCCAGGTAGGTAGGGTCAATGGTGGAGATGGTCTGGGACCACAGCCAGTGCTGGTAGCCACACATGGCTGACAGGTAATTAGCAGCCCTCAATGAAAGGGTTGCCAACAAGAAAACCTTACATACAAGTATGTCTAGGCAGCATCCCTCATGATCCGAAGGGGATGTCTGAATCGCTCTAGATCTGGACCTTTGCTTAGTTGCTATGACTAGCGAGTTCGGAGCTGGATGTCAAAAGAACATTGAAGAGCCCTCCTGAGGGACTGTGTACAGGACATCTGCCAACTTCTTGACGAGGGTGGCTGATGAGGCGTTTTCTCACAGTTCCAGATGGCTCTAGGAGCTCTTCAAAGATAGGCAGCATAATATGTCCTGTATCTCCACCACATAGAATACCAAATAGTGGTCCAGTAGGGTTTGGGATTTTTTTTTTTTTAATTTTTTTTTTTTAAGAACTTACTCAGGACCTGCAGCATGGCTGTCACTAGCCTTTTTAGCACAGCCTGAAAGGCCTTCATGTCCTCTGTGGACAGTATGGAGAATGGGTCCGAAATGGCATCAGTGGGGAAAGGGCCCACAGTCTCATCTGAATCAGGAACTGGGGATGGGGATGATGATGAGGCATCTTTGCCTGTGTCAGCCTCAATGGGTGGAGCTCATGATGAATGTGAAGCTGGATGTTGTCCCAACAAAGACTGGAGGAACACAGCACCTGTAGGAAACTGTGGTTCCAGCGGTACCTGTGGAAGTGCAGGGGGCACCTGTGGAGCCCAAGGGGGCTGGAGGTGTCTGTGGAAATGGAACATTCTCTAGAGTCGGTCCCAATGGTGCAGTCTTAGGAAGCTCCATAAAAGGGGGCAAGATGGAACGTGGAGGCTAGGGAAGCAGAGGGGAAGCTGATAAGTGAGGGGCTCCAGAAGGATTAATTAAAGGTTGCAGCTCCTCGGGGGGGGGGGGGTTATTACAGAGTCTGGTTGTGCTGGTGGATAGGCAGCAGGAGAATGTCTTATGTCTCGATGCCAATGATGCTGGGGATAGTCCTCTGAGGATCGCCTATGAGAATGGGAGTATCCCATTTGAGTTCTGGAGTAGTGATAGTCACGACTATAGGCGTCTCTGCATCTCCTGTTCCTGTAGTATGTGGATTTCCTCAATGGCACAGTAGAAAACAACTAGAGGGGGAGACCATAACTTGGTAAGCAAGAGCACCTCACACTGGGGGACCAACATCTCCTGCCAGTGCCTCTGTGACTCTGAGCGGCACAGTGACCCAGCCTGTGATCCAGGAGAGAGGGAGGAGGAGTCTCTTCATTCGAGTACACAGTATCTATAGTAAGTGATTTGGTTGGGGCCTCGCCTCAGTGAAGTCCTCACAATTAGAGCCAGAGGAATTGGATGGAGATCTAACCCTCCTTTTCCTAGGCTCCCTAGTGGGGAGGCATCTATCTCCTCCTGTAAAAAGTCCTGTTATACAGGACCTGGCAGGGTTGAAGCTAGTGAGGCTGGTTCAGCACCTAAGACAGCATCCTGATTGGTGCTAAGAGTGTTGTGGATGGTACTGGCAGTGCCAGTTGGGGGTGCGGCTTGCACTGAGTCCCCAGAGCCTGCATGACTGTTGGTGGTACTGACAGTGCCACCTGGTATGGGCTGTGCGGGGCCCAGCCTGATGGGACACTCATCGCCCCTTGCAAGGGTTTCTTAGTTAGAATGCCCCGAAGCCACAACACGTGGTCCTTTCTCACCCTAGAGAAGAGGGCAGCACAAGTCTTAGAGGACTTCATGTCATGGAACTCTCCCAGATATGCCACATACTTGTCGTGCTGGTCGGAGATGGACAGCATGGCTAGACAAGAAAAGCACCACTTGAAGCCTCATTTCTTGAACGTGATATGCGAAAACGCGGTCTAAAAACCACCCAAGGGCAGACAGCCCCCATGAGATACTACTCTAACAAATAACCTAATTAAGAAAAAGAAAATAAATAACTTATCTATTAAATTGCTGACAAGTGCTTAGAGTTGAGCAACAGAATGTTCCTAACTTTCCAGTTGGCAGGAACTTAGGCAGGGAGGTGCCACCCTCTCCTTCTCTTACAAGATCAAAAACCCTTGCAGAGGAGAGGATGGGAAGGGAGTGCTAAGGGGAGCCCCGACTCCCCTCTAGATTATTTCAGGCAATCTGCCTGGAAACTGCTGACGAAGGAGTTTTCCAGTTGCCTGCGGAGCAGGAAGGTATTCCAACAGTAAAAATCACGGAGCTCCTCAAAGAAGAACTGATCCATGCCAATTTAGAATGGGTTGCAGCAGTGTCACCTGCAGAGGAAGCAGCCGTAGAGCTGCACACATAGGGTTATTAGCCAACATTAATTTTGCTATTTGCAAGTCTGACCCATTGGCACATAACAGAATCAGACATTTATATACCTGCTGTGTATCTGATGGATTCAACATGGGGTCAGGTTTGGCAGTGAAACCCCAGGCTTCCACCCAGCACAGCCTCCAGCCGCCTCCAGCTCTTCTCTATGGCTCATCCTGCTGATGCCAATACACTCCTTCCCTAGGCACTCTTCCCCCTCACTGCCTGCTTGGAAAATGCCCAGTGACAATTGAGTTCGGCAAGTTGGAAAGGAGAAAGATGCAACAAGTCCATGGCAGCGAACTAGCAGGCACTCCCATGCGTCGGCACCAGGAATAAGGACTTCCACATCCAGAACTCTTAGCACCCCCATCTCCGACACTGGGTTGGAGATGGTGACAGCAGCAGGTGTGGCGGTCTGGTATGACAAATAGGAAGAGTGCTGCAGAAGTAGCTCTCGGGAAAGGCAATGTCACAATATCTACCTGACATCACTTGCTCTTCATGGTGGGTCCACAGCATTTGTGGGTCTACCATGAATGGCACATGTGCAGCAGACACATAGCAGGACACATACACACTAAATGACATCTGGGTGTTTGCATGTTAAGTAGCCAGCATAAATTCTGATACCATCCATACTGTAGAACCATGGGCGAATACTGATACCATCCATACTGTAGAACCTTGGCAAAATCAAACCCCAACCCCACCCCCCACATTTAACCAAGTAAAAAGTAAAAAGAAACCAAGCAAAAAGATCCAAGGGATGGAAGACAAATAACTTGCCCAACTTCAGGACAGCAGGTCACAGAACTGTTGGACCATGCGTTGTATTTAAAGGATATTTTAAATATGAAAATTTTGGAAAGCAAATACCACCACAGATGCATGGTTAAAAAGCTGTTCACAAGCTAAATAGATAACAAATTTTATGGCTAATAAAACAATGGTTCCAATATTAAGAGAGAGGAAAACTGAACTACTAGAGAGTAACAGAACCATGATCAAGTAACAGCATGGTTTTATTTTTTTCAAAAATCTCGACTACTTTTTCTGAGGAATTATAACATTGCTACTATAAAATGCTGCCTCATAAAACCTTACTTGAAAATAATTTGAACAGTCTCGAACACAAGCGCTCATAGGAAAAGATAACTGGGTGAAAGATTGGAAACAGGTGTAAATGATCAAACCGTAATGCACTGATGGGGAGACCAGCTGAGCTAACTCGGAGATCATCTGAGAGCCTAAGGAAGCCCTTGTAGAGGTTATCTGAGAAAACAGTCTCCTAAGTCCACAACAACAAAAGAGAGGATACAAATTGTTTTCAACAGAACTGCTTCAATCTGGACTCAGGTGGTATTTCACAGATAAGCTTCACAAAATACAGTATTACGAACTCCACAGGAATTCTTTGGGGGGCTAATACCACCTCTTTCACAGAGCCTTTTTGCCACAAAACGGCATAAAAGGGACTGTAACACAGTGGAGAATCAGTTTTTGTATTTCTAAGACAGACTTTAAATCACAGCCCTACTACTTAATACAGTACTTCCCTTGGACCCAATCCAAGATATGCGCAGCAACAAACACAGGTTGTGTGCGTGCACCAAGCGTGCATCGCATGTGCACAAGCCATGCTCATGCTGCGTGTGCATACCTTGGATGGCTCTCTGTTATATATTATAATGACTGAATATGCATTGTTTGTGTACCTATACTGGTTTTCATTAAAATGAAAATGTTTTGGCAATACTCACATAGTAGCAATATTGGTGAAAGGAGGCATGAGGTTTCATAGGTGATAGGCTATTTCACCAGATGTAAACCTCACTATAGCATCTGATGAAGTCAGGATTGGCAATTTCCTGGGGAAAACTAGTTTTGACAGGGCATTGGTAAATACCGTTTTCCCCCCAGTTTTCCCCCCTGGAAGATGGGAAAAATAAAATTAAAAACATACTAATAAAATTACTGAAAAATATTTAGCAGTTTGGTAACAGTTTTGCAGTAATATGGTCTGTTTAACTTTTATAAAAGGAAATAAGCAAAAAAAGAGCCTTAACCTGAACGTTAATTCTGGATCTGGGAATTTGTTAAACAATAAAATTTATGTGAGGAATTAGATCATCAAAAGGGAAAGGGTACACACTCAAGGAAGACAAGGCCATTACAGAAAAGCTAAATGAATTCTTTCCATCAGTCTTCACTTCTCCATATAAGAGGCTTGGGCTCATCAGCTTAGGGCAGAGGTGACTAAGGTGTGGTATGTGTGGATAGTATACAAGTTTACAAAATCATTTGTGGTATGGAACAAGTAAATAAGAGCTGTTATTTACCCTTTCTAATAATACTAGAGCTAGGGGGTAATAATACTAAAACAGGATTGGGAGGGCAGTCAATTGATAGACCTCAGATCCAGGCTGTTGCTAAATCCTGTCGCTTCGCTCTGTATAATATTGCTAAAATGTGGCCCTGCCTTACTGTTTCCACTGCAAAAACTGTAGTCCATGCTCTTAGTCATCTCTCGCCTTGACTACTGCAACATCCTCCTTACTGATCTCCCCTGCCTTGATCTCGCCCAGGTTATCTCCAGTCAACGCTCTGCTGCCAAAGTCATTCACCTTGCCTGTCACTTTGAACATATTCAGCCCTTCCTCTCTGCCCTACACTGGCTCTCTTTACGTGAACGCTTTCATCACAAGCTCCTGGTCTTCATCTTCAAGGCTCTTCATGACCTTGTTCCATCTCTCTCCACTCTTGTATCTCGCCACACTCTTGCCCAGGAGCTCACTCCTCCTCTTCCCCTACTCTTATGCTCGTGACCCCCTTGCTCCTCTAAACGTCTTCACCCCTCCTCTCTTGCTGCCCCTCATGCATGGAACTCCCTTCCCTGAATACGTTCGCTCTGCTCCCTCCCTCCAAACTTTCCAATCCTTCCTGAAAACCTACCTCTTCCATGAGGCCTTCTCTAGCTCATCATGAGTGAAATGACATCCTCTTCCCCCACTCAAACTAGTTCCTGTAACTAACTGAAGCATGTGCACCTGCAACTTCTCAGTTAACCTGCAACATTAATGTACTCTTGTCTCTCTCGATGTTCGCCTATTCCTTATTTCCCCCCTCCTGTGTCTCTTGGATTGTAAACCCCTGAGGGTAGGGACCTGTCTAGAAGTATTGATTGTACAGCACCAGGTACACTGTGCATGCTATATTAGTAGTAGTACTAATAATATTGTTAATTGACGAATCAATATTGTCAAATATTCCAAGATGCCAAGAAGGGCCCTGCATAAGCGACAGCTTGTTTTTTGTACTGCAGCATGCTCTTAGACCCATGTTTAACTGCACAAATAAATAAATAATTTTACAGCTTAGGCAGCCAAATTCTGCATGTTCACTGCAAGCAAACCAAGTTTGTGCAATTATGAATTTACATACATATGTTTGCTTCCTAGCACACAGTGACTCATACCTAAGCAAAAAACACACCTCAAAACGAATAGGTTCCCTTTCCAAATAACTCAAGCACCCCATCAGAAAGCACAGCGAGGAACTATTCAGTCTTTATATTAACTTATTCATAAGGAGATGGGGCAGGGTAGAAAAATTGTGAAATAAATGAAATAAATAAATAAATAAATTAAAAGTTATAATAATTCACTATACTTCTATAGAATATAATTGCATTGTTTCAACATGGATTTAACAAAGGGAAGTCGTGCATCACTAATCTATTGGAAGTTGAGGGCTTTTAATCACACATTGCTTTTAAATAAGCATGCGTGTAAGGGTGAGCCAGTCAATATAGTGTATATGGATTTTCAGAATGCATTCAATAAGGTCCCTCATGAGCAATTAATTGAGGAAATTAAGTAGTCATGGGATAGTAGGCAGGGTCCTATTGCGGATTGGTAACTGGTTAAAGGATAGGTAGCACAAAGCAAGGCTAAATGTCAGTTTCCACAATGGAGAGACGTAAATAGTGGAGTGCCCGAGGTGTACTGGGACCGGTGTTGTTTAATGCATTCGTTGATGATCTGGAAAAGGGAGTAAAGAATGAGGTGATTAAATTTGCAGATGACACAGTTATTCAAAGTTAGTTAAAATAGGAGCAGACTATGAAGAATTGCAGGAGAAAGACTGGGTGACTAGGCATCTAAATGGCAGATGAAATTTAATGCTGACAGGTGCAACACATATAGGGAAAAATAACCCAAACTATATGTACACAATGCTGGGTTCTAAATTAGGGGTTAGGACTCAGGAAAAGGATCTTGGGAGTCACTGTGGACAATACATTGAAAACCTCAGCTCAATGGGTGGTGGCAGTCAAAAAAGCAAATAGCATGGTAGGAATTATTCGTAAAGGAATAGAAAATAAAATTGAAAATATCATAATGCCTCTACATAAATCTGTGCTGCGACCACACCTCGAATACTGTGTGCAGTTCTAGTCGCCCCATCTCAAGAAAGATATAGTAGAAATAGAAAAGGTACAGAGAAGGGCAACAAAAATGATTAACGGGTATGGAACAGCTCCCATACAAGAGAGGCTTGATAGGTTATGGTTCTTCAGCTTGGAGAAGAGATGACTGAGATGGGATATGATACAAGTTTATAAAATTGTGAGTGGTGTGGAACGAGTAAATAGGGAATGGTTATTTACCTTCTGAAATAGTACTAGAACTAGGGGACACTCCATGAAGCTAACTGGTAGCAGATATAAAACAAATTTAAAAGTTTTCCTTCACTCAACACACAATTAACTTGTGGAATTTGTTGCCAGAGGATGTGGTCAAGGCCAGTAGTATAGCTGGGTTTAAAAAAGGATTGGGTAAGTTCTTGGAGAGTAGGGACATTTTTACATGGACAGAGATGGGTGGGGGGGATGGGTGTTTGGCCGCGGTGGGTGTGTGTTCGTGTAAATGGACACAAACACACACCTCCACCTGTCTCTTATACACATCTAGATGTGTATAAGAGACAGGGGTGGAGATGGGTGTTGCATGGGAGCGTGCATGCACCCCCCACCCATCCCGCTCTTTGTTCACAGGGGCGAACACTGGACACCCAATTCCCCCCACCTACCACCGGCCGTTTACATGGATTCCCCCCCCCCCCAAAACACCCTCCTGAACACCAAGTGGGAGGGGGCAGGGGACGTCCATGTAAAAATGGCCTAGGTCCATTAACATATATTAGTCAACTTGGTTTAACTTCTTACTGTCAGGAGCTGGGAGTTAACAACAGGGAATATATTGCCCATTGGGACCTGCTGGGTACTTCTCCCAAGCAACTGAGATTGGTCACTGTCAGAGACATGATGCTAGGCTCCATGGACCACTGGTCTGACCCAGTATGGTGCTACTTATGATCTTAGTTTTTTTGTAATTAGAATAATATCTAACCTATAGATCAACATCTTTTTGTTTTTGATCTAAAAAATTAATGCATTAAAAGTGCTTGACCAATTTTTGACCCGTCAATTGACAAAATATTTTCAATTCAAAATGTTTCAATTAACTTGTGGAACTTATTGACAGAGGATGTTATGAAAGCACATTGTAACTGGGTTTTAAAAATGATTGGCTAAGTTCCTGGAGGATGTGTCCATAAATGGCTGTTAGTCAGCTTCTGACAGGAGCTGCAAGTAAATAGGAAATTTATCAATTATAAATAGGATAGGAATAGTATTATAAATAGGAAATTTACTCCATTATCACTGGTTGTCTACTTCTGTGAAGTGTCCCTAGGTGGCCACTGTTAGAGGCAGGATGCTGGGCTGGATAGATCATTGGTCTGACCCAGTATGACATTTATGTTTTCCTGGTTGTTTAATTCTCCAAGGCTAGAGCTCTATATTATGGTTATTTTTCATGTAATTTAGTTTTGGCTTTGTCTTATATAATAAGACTGGAATATCTTGCATAACTTCCTTAAAAAAATTATAAAATGCCAAAAAAAAATACATATGGGCATTAGAAAGTTAAGTATTACATTACATATTAATATTGCTTATTGAGTTGTATTTTTTATTTATATACTGCCTTAGGTAATCACAATTTGAAAATATAAATGAAGGCTACTTACCTGTAACCAAGTTCAAGATCGATTCTCGTGCAGCCACACTAATGAGTTACCCCTCCATTAGAGGGAGCACACAGGAACTTCCAACAGTATTGAGCAGAGCGGCACATGCACAGCTCAGATTGCACACGTTGAGTGCTTGATATATAGATACGCCACTCTGTTCCCTCCCTTCAGTTTAGAAACTTTTACCGCATTGAGGTAGTAGTGCAGTAAGAGGGAAGGTGGGAGCGTGTGTGGCTCCATGAGGCTCCATCTTGAAGAACTCAGTTATAGGTAAATAACCATTTCTTCTTCAAGTGGTGTCCTCATGGAGCCACACTAATAGGTGATTAGTTAGCAGTACCAGATAATAGGAAGGTGGGTACCGCACATTATTTATTTATTGAAAAAAATTATACCCCATTAAATTTATACCCCATTACCACCCAAATTAAGCAAACGAACCGAAGAGAACTATGAAAGAACTATGAAACGGAGGCTAGTTGACTGATGACATATCAACGTGTAGCCATGGTGACATATATAATGTGTATTCACAGATACATATACACACACACACACACACACACACACACACACAGATGAAGACCTACATTTATCAAACCACTTCCAACGTGATATGGGTGTGGGAATACACACACGCAGAGGTATGGGTATGTGTCTCTATTATAATATATATTCATACATATACGTATATGTATGAATGTGTATACGTATATGTATGAACGTATGTATGTATGTACACACACACACACACACACACACACACACACACACACACACACACACCGCAGTCTGCCAGGAGCACCCTTTCCCCGGGTGCTCCGATGGAGGTATTCTCGGTAGCTGAGCCTAGGCTGTGGAATTCCCTTCTGGCAGAGGCCCAGGTGGCCACGGACCTCACCTGGTTTCAATGTTAGTGTAAGACTGGCTGTTCCACCAGGATTTTGGTGAGGGAGATGGGTGAAGGGTCAGTGGGGTGTGGAGTAGGGAGGTAGGGTTTTTTGTATTTTATGCTATCCACCTTTTGAGTTGTTTTATGGATTTTATATATGTTATTTTAATGATATTTTAATATACTTTATTTTATTTTGTTTATTTATTTATTTATGTAAAAATTTTATCCCGCCCCTCCTGCCCACAGGGTAGCCCGGGGCGACGAGCAACAATATAAACAGTAAAATAAAACAACAATTTAAAACAATTACAAAAATCACAAATGCAGGGAAAAGAAACCCACCCTTCCCCTAACCCTTGCCAAAGGCCTGGCAGAACATACACGACGAAACAGCAGGAGAGTGGGGGACAACTGAGCCTCCTCCGGGAGCGAATTCCACAGCACAGGCGCAGCCACCGAAAAAGATCTAACATCAGTGGCCACCCACCTCACCTGGGGAACGAACCTCCAAAAAGGCTCCCACGGATGTTCTCAAGGGTCGCACGGGCACATGGGGAGTGAAGTGGTCCCACAGATAAGTAGGGCCCAGGTCATGAAGGGCTTTAAAAGTTAGAACCAGCACCTTGAACCTGGCCTGGTGCTTTATAGGCAGCCAGTGCAGAGCCCGGAGCACTGGTGTCATGTGCTCCCTGCGACCTGCTCCTGTAAGGAGATGGGCTGTGGCATTCTGCACCAACTGCAGCCTCCAGACCAGCTTCTCGGGCAGCCCCACATAGAGCATGTTGCAGTAATCCAGCCTTGAGGTGATGAAGGCATGGATGACAATGGCGAGATCTGAGTCTGAGAGATACGGCCGAAGCCGCCGGACAAGATGTAACTGCCGAAACACACTCCCCGCCACAGTTACAACCTGAGATTTCAGGCTGAGCCATGAATCGAGGAGCACACCCAGATTTCGCACTTGAGACACCATGGGAGGGCAAACCCCACCCCAACAAGAGGAGATTCAACCACCCCCAGGTTCCCCAAGCCCTCGCCCACCAACATCACCTCCGACTTGTCAGGATTCAATTGCAGATGGGTCAACCTCATCCAAGCCCCCACAGCTGATAGGCACTGGGAAAATAGGAAGACTGCATGACCTGGGTCGATGGAAAAAGAGAGCATACTGATGACACTGCATCCCCTGAAACCCTCTCATGATCTCCTCTAATGGTTGCATATAGATGTTAAACAAGATGGGGGACAGAATGGCACCCAGCGGGACTTCACACGAGGGCCCGGGGGGAAGACATACGCTCCCCAAGACCACCCGGTGAGTTCTCCCGGCCAGGAACAACGAAACCAGTCCAAGCCCATCCCGCCAAGGTCCCACAGCGAGTCACCAGCACCTTATGATTGACTGTGTCGAATGCAGCCGAAAGGTCTAGCAGGACCAGTAAGGTCTGACAACCCTGGTCCAACGCCAGATGGAGATTATGTTGTAAACCACCTCAAGCTGCATGAGCGGCGGGATAAAAAATGTTGTAAATAAAAAAAAACACACACACACACACACACACACACACACACACACAAAAGAGTTCACTCAACACTGGGCTGGGAGACACAATCTGAGCACCCCACCACCTCCAACCCAAAGAGGAAGAGCATGGAACCTGAAGGTCAATGGCTAGCCAGACACAGCCAATCTGAGACCTGCTCTGATTACAAGCACTGCCACTCAGCGGACTCGGCAAAAAGGTCCCACGGGCTTCCACAGCCCTAGATGCTTGCAGGTGTGCAATGGGGCAAAACTCCCTCCAAATATTGTCAGTCTGAAAGACTTGAGGTGTGCAGCGCGGCAAAACTCCTGTTACAGAGTCATCTGACGAAGACAGTGATACAGAAAAATAATACCTAGATTAAGAATATTCAGTGTATCCCATGTCACAGACTTCAAATTTGAGTTGAAGCGTTTTATTTTAAACATGTTCCATAATCATTTGTACCTGTTATTAAAAATATTAAATGTGACTGAAGAAATAAATGGTAAAACTTTCCACTTGAAACAAGTGCTCTTATTGTGTTGCTCAAAAAGTGGTCAATATTGATGGTTTTTGCATTTAAAGGCTTAGAGCTGTCAAACAATCGGTCATTTTACTCATCAAACGACAAAGGAAGTTTGTAGGTTATCGCAATACCTATTTAAAGTTGTTTAGAAAATCAAAATTGGCCTCATACATAGCGAGATATCGACATTTATTCATCTTGTTAGTCATGGCTGCCATTTGTAAAGATGGTGTCCAAATGCCAAAATCGGTAAAGGTTACACCCTCCTCCAGCTAAATTGCACCTAAGCAACTAACAATGATTTCCAGTGATAAAAAGGGTCCCCTAACCTCCCCCACCCCCCAGACTTTGGGTGATTTCAGACCGGAATTGACCGCGGGCCATGGTGTGGTTCGGACCACAGGCGGGGGTGAAGGGGTGGGCGAAGAGACATTCCCCCCCTTCACCCCAACCCATGGGGAACGAGACACCATGGCCCGCGGTAAATTCCGGCGTCTGTAACGTCTGTTGTGTCCTGTCTCTTATACACATCTAGATGTGTAATTGGTCACTGTCAGAGACATGATGCTAGGCTCCATGGACCACTGGTCTGACCCAGTATGGTGCTACTTATGATCTTAGTTTTTTTGTAATTAGAANGTAACGTCTGTTGTGTCACCCCACCGCAGAGGGGGCGGTGCTGTGCGGTGCTGCGTGTAGCCGCATGGCCCCGCCCCCTGCACGCCACCATCACCCCGCCCCGCCGGGATGTTTTTCACATCCCAGCTTCAGCAATCCATTCATCCATCTCTTCCACAAACTCTTTAGACTTTACCACCACCACCCCAAAACTCTAAGTTCAACCCCTTTCTCAAGTGACCCCTCCTTTTAATGAAGCCCCTCTAATATCTGCTTCCGCAACAACGCCTAACCAAAATATATGCTGCATATATCCCATCACGACCACCTTGATGAGTACAGAGAAAGGATAGAGTGGTTTGGGGAGACTAAATCGGTATCTTAGCTGGATTATTTTGGTTAGGCATTGTGGCAGAAGAAGACAGATATAAGCAGACGAAGCGCATGATGGATCTATGTAAAGCTAACATTATCCCTGCATTTCCTCCCCATCCACAGCTTGTCATCTTAGTTTCTCTCTCATTACATCAAGTCTACAGTTTAGTCTGAAATCTTTATGGCATAGAAGTAACGTCTTTCTGTTTTAGACAGCGTTCTGTTTTAGATTATTCTGTTTTAGATGCCTTTGGGCACATATAGGGGGAAAAAAGGAATTGTAAAGAATTATCAAGTTATTAGCAAACAAATTTATACATATGTACACAGAACCACTACATCAATAGAAAAAAAGATTATTCATCATAGCAGAAATAAAAAAGCTGTGGAACTGTAATTTTTTTTTAAAATTGCATCTCTAGTTCCTCACCTGTACTCTACCTCCTAATCAACTTCAAAATGAAAAGTCATTCTCTGAGGATCTTGACAAGAGCCATTTTTGGTTTGGGGGTTTACCTGCTACAAAATTATTCCCTCACACATCTGGACTAAAAATTAAACAATTCAAAATTTATTCTTGAGTAAACTCATGGTCTGATAGCTCACAATCTCCTGCAGGTAGGAACATCCTACCTAGGTAGGTAGGTAGGTGAGAATCCACCATTGGTAGATTATCAGTAGAAGCATCGTATTTTATAGACAAAATTAAAAGCAAGTCAGTTTATTATTGCTAACTCTTTAGACTGCTTGACGTATATAAATACTTCTTTTTCTCAAGTGGGTTATGCAGAAATTATATTTAAAGCTATTACAATAATTCTGAAACACAATTCCTGAAATGTGGCATTAAAAAAAAAACATACGAAAGTGTACGGTAATAAAACTTTCATCTGCATTAGTTTGGGATGACCTTTATAACTCATGTCAAAAATTTGTGGTTGATGCAATCTTTCTAAACCATGCAATGAAACATTTCTACTACTGTGTGTCTTCAAGTACCACTTCTAACCACCAAGCACCATGGGTATTAAATAAAATAATTTCCATTTCCATGAAACATTCCTGGTATTAAAAAAAATCTTTTAAAATGAAATTGTGTGCTATACAATTCTCCTTCTCGCTAGTATCTCATAAAGAATTTTATTTATTTATTTATTTTATAAATTTGTACCCCGCCCCTCCTGCGAACAGCCCGGGGCGGCTTCCAACAATAAAACAACATACATAAAAACAATTTAAAACCATCAATAACCATATAAAATTATTAAAACAGGGCTCAGGACCTTCATTTAAACAATAATAAATAAATAATAAATAAATAAGGTGGGGGAGCTTAAAAAAAAAAAAACCCACTTACCCCACCCTCCCACCCTCCCCAAAGGCCTGGGTGAACAGCCAGGTTTTACAAGTTCGCCAGAATGTCAACAGACTGGGGGCTGGTGGAGTTCTAAAATTAATTAGAATGACTAAATTATTACAAAAGGGAGAATGTGTCTTTTTAAAGGCACACCTTGAAAGCTACAAAATACATTTTAAAGAAAGATTCAAATAGTTGTTCTAGGTTCACATCAATCAGATTCTCTTTGCTAAGGTAGTGATTTTACAGAAAGCTCGTTGAAGTTAATGAGTGTGTTTCTATTGACTTCAACATATTTTGTATCAAGCCCAAGTCTAAACAAAAATCTAATTCAAAACAGTATCTATAGATGTTTCAGAAGACCTAAATGTGTATCAGTAGAAATAATATGTAGCTGGCACTTTACATACATATTTTATGCAAACAAAACCACACACACATGCACTTTAAACTTCAAAAGGGTTATGCCATGCTATTTAGAGGCTCAGTATGCCCCAATTTAAAGAAAGTACGGTTGCCATGTTGGTCCCAAAAATAGGCAATCGAGACAAAGGGTGTTTTTAGGCAAATGCTTCTCCACCCATTATGCATGTTACAGAACTGCATAGGGCACCAATGAAGTCCTACAACATGCATGATGGGTGGGTAATGGGTGGAAAAGTGCTTGTCTAAAACCACCCAAAGTAGTACAATGGTGTCTTTTATTGGACCAGCTACAATTGGACCTCCTCTGTGAGGACCGAGACTCAGCTTTCAGACCCCACATGGGAGATCCAATTGTAGCTGGTCCAATAAAAGATGACTGTACTACTTTGTCTCTATTGCCAATTTAAAGAGGACTCTATCCCCTACAAAAAAAGACCATTAAAAAAAAAACGTTGAGCTAGAAGCCTAGTGTGAACAGGGTGCTTGTGGACCCCACATCCACTCCTTCTGTGCCATCATTTCTCAAAAGCAGATACCTAGACATGGAATATTCAGAGGGACTGCCAGGACTTCTTCAAGACACATAACACATAGAATGTTCTTTCCAGGTGAAGAAAATGACTTTGTAAAGGATCAGCCTTTCTTTTCACAACAGGGTTTTCTTGGGAATTGTCATAGCCTGAGGGACAACAACTGGTTCTTGCCCGGATAAGACATTCTTGCCAATTTGGAGCAATGTCCTGCCTCTGTCCTAAGTGAGATGGATTCCCTTTAGATTCTCTTTAGTTAGATTCCCCCTGGGTCCAAGGGTCCACACCTCCACTCAAGCTAGTTGTGAGCCTATTTCCTCTTTTGTATACTTTAAAACTTCAAACTTTTACAGAAAGTACATTGGGTTTTAACAGAAGAGAGGTTAGCCCGCTGGACTCTGGGGTTGCTCCATGGAGCCCGTTCACAGCTGTCACTCGCAGGTTCTATTTAAACAGCACAGCTGGGCAGGCGCCATGCTCTGCCTCCCACCCCTCTCCTGACACACAGGGGACCCCTGGGTACAGGAAGCCACCCCCGCTATGGTCTTCACCCATGTTCTTGTTTATTTTCACTTGTTGGACCACCTTTTTGGGGTGCTCCAAAAATTGAAAGTACACAGGCACAGTGCCTATAAGCTTGAGAGTGGAGGGAGCGCTTGCTCCCCGGACCGTTCTAGGTGTTTGGCCCAGGACTCTACAGTTCTAGTGGACCTGGACGCATGGAGAGGCTGTGCACGCCCTAGCAGACTGGAGATGGTTGTGTGGGTGTGCTTAGCCAGCATTCACACGCATGGCAGGCTTCATATTCTCCCAGACAACATCATTAGTGGGCGCTGCAGGGCAAGGGGGTACAGGCGAACATGTGGCAGCCACCTAACAGACAGGAAGGTGGCTAGTCATCTGATGTGGGCTATTGTGGGCTACTGCCTCATCTGTAAACATCCATTGTCAGTTTGTCTGCATCCCGTTTGTCAGTTTCTACCAGGGTCCCTGACCCCATTCCACCCCCTCTGTTCCTCTGTCAGCCACATTCTACCCATTTCATACTCTTCTCCCGGTCCGCAGTTCTGATTATTCAGTAGCCAGTCAGGAAAGGTAGTTTGCAGGGAACATGCCTGCACTCTGCTGATATTCCAACTGAACTTTGAGCTAAGCTCCTGGTATATCTGAGCTAACTAAACATGGCACAGGGTAAAGGCTACCTACCCACCTCAACCCTGACTACTCTAACATTTTTGCTCAAACTAAGAAAACTCAAGCTAACTAGCTCAAAATACATATAAGGTTGGTTTCTGTTTTTGTGGGCCAAGCACCCCTTAGATAGGTTATAACTCGATGCAATGTCTTTGAACACAGCATACCCCTTCCTTATTTTAGTTTCATACACCTTGTTTAACAGATTACCACATTTAGCGTGGCAGGGGGAGGAAATGTCATGTTAGTTCAGCTTACATCTTTTTCTGACCGATGTGGGAACATCGAAGACTGGCTGTAGTACATGTTTTCATCGTGGTAGTCACTGTCGACCCCCTCTACAAACTTCTTTCTTGAAGCACCAAACATGCTGTTTGTCACCTAAATCATAAGAAAAATTATTATTCTCTGTAAAGTTTTCAAAATAAATAAGTAAGGCATTTTCTCTATATAAGATCACTTGTAAGAAGTTTCAGTTTACACAGCTAGGTTTTTTGTTTGTTTTGTTTTTTATACATATTTTATATATTTACATTACATACATATGTAATATACATATCACAGATCTGTGTGTATATATATAGTATATGTAATATAATATGTATATTACATAGATGTGCGAGGTGCTTTTATAGCGAATACCTGTTGGACGCTAACGCCATTGCTTAATTCCACAAGCATCAAATTTACCACTATAACTGAAGTAAATTATCTAAGGGCGCAGTCAGACGTGTGTTTAAATTGCACAGCCGCCGCCACGGCAGCGTGCGATTTAAAGCACTGCGCACTTCCGGGTTGGTCTGAATGCAACATTTCCGCCTAACCCGACCTGTTGGGAGTGCGGTTTGAAAAGCTGCTCCGAGCACTCCAACAGTTCGGGTTAGGCTGAAATGCGCGCGCTCACCGCATTCACACCAACCCGGAAGCGCGCGGTGCTTTAAATCGCACGATGCCGCCGGCGCGGCTGTGCGATTTAAAAGCACGTCTGAATCCAGCCTAAGCGCATGTGAAAATGTTGATGCTAAATAAATATTTATTTATTTTTTAATCAACTAGGAATTTTACATGCAGAAACTACACACGCACCTATATAAGCATATCTCATTGTACTAATCCCCTTAGAATGCAATTATCACCTACAAGATGGAATGCAGCATTTAACAGGCTAAGAGGATTATCTCCTCCTTTACTCTGACCCTGCAGAGTGAAAATAGAAGAGCAGTTCTACTATACGAGATGGGAAGAAGAGAGAAACCCTGCCTGCAGCTGCTCCAATGAGGAAGCAAAGAAGAGCAGAGTTTAACAACTACGGCCCTTATTAAACAGCAAAGATACAACCTAAAAGGAGTTCACATTTTCCCCTCAATACCTTTTAGAGTTGCATGAGCTAAAAAGAAATTCTACCTTGCAAACTAGTTTTCCCTGTATTTCTGAAAATACAAAGAGAGCTTGGGGGGTGGGGGGAGAGAGAGATGTCTTCTAACTATAACCAGTAATCCCAAGGCAGACAACTTAATTAATTGAAGTTAAGGGTAAAACAGCCCAATTCTCAATGCCTTCTGCTGGCTACTTGCTTCAATGGAGTACTATGAAAATTGGGTCTGTGAACATCTACAAAATACTTATGGTGGGAACCCTGCAATAGCATTGTAACCCTCTCAAGAATGTCTAGGGTTTTTGTTTGTTTTTACAAAAATGTGGAGCAAATATGAGTGACATGGGGACGCAAAATGAAAAGGTAAAAGAAACTAAAATTAGAACTTAAGCAAAAATGCTTTGTCATCCCAACAGCACAGCATCTCTCTGGGCCTGCTTTCTTGGACTTCATTGTACACACACGTATGCATGGATATTTTAACATTCAGCTAAAACTCTGTGTGTCAAACTATACACAAAGTAAAGATATCAATATCATGTACAGTGAAGTTACCACAGGCAAACAATGAATAGCCAAGAATAATAATTTGTATAATACATATTGCAAACCTAGATAATCAATTTAAATGTTGACAGATTCCAGTAAATAGAACATTAGAATTAATCTACATCCATCCACAGAATTTTTGTAGGGACACTGCATAAATGCAGCTAGCTGCCTTTATTTGCCTTGCAAAGACACAACATATACACAGCAACATTGTTTCTAACAAAACTTTTAGCGCTACCACACACAAACTCTTTACAATCTCACACAATCAGTGTAACTCCTTATGCCTCCACAGTTACTAGGAACAGGAGTTAGCTTTCATATCTACTGTTACATATACCTATGGTAAAGTACTGCAAGAGCTGAAAGACACTCTTAAGAGTTGCAAGCATAATATAATTTTACAGTCCCAGAAGATTTTGCCAACATGAATGATCAGCAGACAAGGGGGGAAAAAAGCTAACAAAACATTTTCTAAAAAAAATAATTAGTAGCATGATAGATGAGTGTCAAGGATCAATAAATACAGCAGAAAGAATGAGGGAAATAAAATAAAATTGCCGCAAGTTACAAGGACAGGGGCAATAAAAGGATGATCACAGATGATTTGACCTGTTATTCTTGATCCACGAAATATCTACTCTGGGTGATGAGTTTGTTCCATTTCAAGCCAGTGTTGACTAGGATTTAGTTTTATTCAGTGGATTAAGGTTTTTTTTTAAATAAACTGGCTTGATAAAATGAAATATTAGGGAATGCTACGTCCCTTTCTGACATGATCTTCATAAGTTTTTAGACTCCGTTCGGTGTATCCTATTTTGCCAGATAAAGTTTTCAATTAACTTTTGCCAATCCTTCACCAAGCTATCAGGGATGTATATCGGTAGGGTCTGAAAAAGAAAGTTCATACAAAGCAAAATTGTTCATTTTCAGGAGTTGCTCAAAGTTGCCATTCTCCCCAACCAAGATATATTGTAACTGTCCCACCTAGCCATTTCAGTTTTGATTTTTATTAGTTAGAGAATAAAGCAGTATCATCAAAGAGGAGGGGCGAGAAGAGTGCCTATGAAGATAACGAAGAGAGAACTGCTCTGACAAAGTAGGAGTATGTTCAAGAAGCCAGTCCAAGGAGTAGTGTTTGGTGAAGGTGTGCACGGAGGACTCCATGGCTGCTTTACAAATGTCCAGGATTGGTATGTGCCTGAAGTTAGCAATGGAAGTGGCTGTCACTCAAGTTGAATGTACTCTTAGCCCTAAGGGGGTGGAGGAAGAGGAGGCTCTTTCTTAGCTATAGCATAGTATGTGTGGATGCACTGAAGTATCCACTTTGCAAGTGTTTAAGAGGAAATACGTACTCCCTCCCACATGCTGGCCACCATAGGAAATGAAAAGGGAGTCACTAGCCCTGATTTGCTTCTGGGATGGTGTAACCTCGCTGAATTATTTCCTTGATCCACCTATCTGCTGTTATTATGGACCAGGATCAATAGAATTGGTTGAGGTGGTCTTGAAAATTAGCAAGGGAGACAGACTCTCTCTCTCGACCTCATAATTGTTAATCCTGGGTTGTGGGCCAGAGCAAGAACTGGTCTGGGACTGTTTGGGCTTGATGAACCGCTTACAGGGTTGAGAGAAGGGTTGGTGTTGGGTTTGTGGACATCTCCTCTGGTGGAATGGAAAGGAGGAAGCTCTCTGTCAATAGGAGTAGGAAACCTGCACTGAATAGTACCTTTCTTGATAGCCCTGGTGACCCCCACAGACCTTGCGGTTTGACATGTTTCTTTTATCTTTGGCAGGGTTTTGTCTGTGGATTTTGCATTGAGCCCTTCACCACAAAAGGGAGGTCTTCAATCCTAGTTTTATCTTCTGACATGAGGGCCGTAGACCAAAGCCAGGCATGTCATTGAACCATAATGGCAGAAGCCATACTCCAGATGGTGAAGTTGATATGCATAGCTGGTATTAACTGGAACGGGTCAGTTGGATGTCTTCTTTCTGGAGGGCAGCTAACTGGGTAGAGTCAATGGTGCTGGTGGACTGTGACCACAACCAGAATTTGTATTCGCATATGGTGGAGAAGTAGCTCACTGTCCTCAAGTAGAGGGTAGCTGATGAGAAGGCTTTATGACCTAGAACACCTAGCCTCCTTCCTTCTGTCTCTGAGGGGGAGGTCTGAACTGACCCAGATCTTGATTTTTGTATAGCCACTGTGATAACTAGTGAATTAAGAATCGGTTGTTTAAAGAACACTGATGCATTCTCCTGCAGAACTGTGTATAGGGCATCTGCTAGTTTGTTAATGGGGCCTGCTGAGGAGGGGGTGTTCCAGATAGTCATTAAAGGCTCCAGTAATTCTTCAAAGATGGGCAACAGGACCTGGCCATGGTCACCTCCACCCAGAATACTGAATAGAAGACCTGATGGGATTGCTTTAGTACTGCAAACACCCAGGCTTGAACTGGTACCCTTCGGGCTGAGAGTGCAGTGACTGGCACCTCCATGCCACTCTGACCAGGACCCACGGGTAGAGCAGATGACCTTCTATGACGCTGGTCAAGCCACACACACACACACACACACACACACACACACACTCCTCAGCCTCGCTCCACGCCCCCCAGCTTCCTGGTTGGTTGCTGGCCAGTATACAAGGCCAGCCAGTAGCCAAAGGAAGCTAGATCATCTGTCTCACTTCCCGTTTCACTTGTCTGTGTGCCGCCTTCCTTATGTCTCCACACTCCCTTGGAACGGCTCTGTACCTTTTCCCTCTCCCTGGACCCTGTATGTGCCTTGGACTGGCTAGAGGCTGGAAGTTCTGATCCTCACTGTTGTACCCAATACTTCTGATCTTGTCTGATCTGATCTGCATCTGCCCAGTTTGTCCATCCATCCTGATGCTGGCACCTGTTACCTAGATCTGTGTTTGTTTGTCCAGTCCGTCCCTCCTGACCTACATCTGATCTGCATGTGTGTCAGTCGCCCCTGGCTTGTGTTTGTTCTGGGACACCTTTGGACCTAATCCTGCACTCACTCACCTGGACCTGAAACCCAATCCTGTATCTACACTCTGTGCCCTAGTCCCCAGCACCTGAAAAGCATTCTTTTAGGGACCTGAGGCATTGCTGTCATCTTTTTAGCATTGCCTGAAATACTTTAACATTCTCTGTTGCTAACATAGTAGCCAGATCGCACACCAAGCAACTTGGTAGAGGACCTACCATCTCATCCAAGTCGGGCAGAGATGAGGAGGAAGAGGATGCATCTTTTTCCATGTCCTAATCTGAGTGATGGACTACTGTGGGTATATTGCTCTGGTCAGCTCCTGCTGTTCCCCAGCAGGGCTTAAAGAAAAGCTAGGCCTGATGGAGACAGGTGTGTTGATAGCATCAGTAGCGATGGTGCAGATGGTGTCTTGACTCTGGTGGCACAGCAGGGAAGTGGTGCTGCTAGTTCCACGATGGTCAGTGCCACTAGTGTCGGGGTGATGAATGTTGGAGAGATGGACCCCGGTGGTTGAGCAGGAAAGGGCAGGCGGAATCAGAGACAGTTGAACCTGATTGGTTGGATGAAGTTGCCAGGCTCACGGAGTTAGCCTGCGATGCTCAAGTGTATGAGGAGGCTGAGAAGAGTCTCTGGAATCATGATGGCTGCGACGCCAGGAGGGGCTCCTAGATCATGAATAATAGTGTTCTTGGTGGTATCAACACTCATCACAGCCAGAGGGCTTTCTACAATGGCAAGGAGGCGGGCAGCAACTGCAGGGGGAATATTCCCTTCACCGGTAGCAGTCTTCATGGTACAGGGATGCAGACCTCCTGTGGATAGAACAGTAAATGTCATGGGTGGCGTGGTACCAGATCCTGGAGTGGCTCCTAGAAAAAGAATAGTGCCACGGGGAGTACAAATGGCGGACAGGGAGCCCAAGCACTGCCAGGGAGAAGTAGTCCAGTGACCCGGGGACTGATGAATAGGACTGGCTGGGTTATCGTCAGAATAAACCATCTTAACTGTCAGGGAACTGGCTGGGTTTCATGGCACTAACAGCTCCCTCGGGGGGGGGGGGGCTCAAAGGAGGGAGTAGGACATCTGGATCTCCTTTTCTTTTTGTGGGGCTCAGGGGGATTGTAGTCTTGAATGTCTCCTCCAGTTCTCCCAACTGTGTTTGAGTCTCAGACTGTACGGAGGGGCAGACGCAGTGTACCGCTAGGGCCAGCAGGATTGGTGCCAGGCTCAGTGCTGGGTTTAGTGCCGAGCGAGAGTCCAGCCCCTCAGCAGGTGCAGGAGGCCAAGAGCCAGCAGGTGCCACAGAGAAGGAGGGGCATGCTGTGTTATAGCTGGTACAAACTTGTAGCTAGCATCCAGCATAAAAGGGCCTTATTTACCCCCCTGCAAGGCTTGCTTCATTAAGATGTCCCAGAGGTACATCATATGGTTCTTTTGAGCTGAGAAGATAAGGCCACACATGCCTTGCATGCTTTACAGTATCATGGCCTTCTCCTAAGCAGGCTCTCATATGCTGGTCTGTGATGGGAAGGGTTGCAGGACAGGAGAGGCAGCATTTGAACCCCCGACTGCTTTAACATTGTGAAGGCAGGATCCTGAGTGGCTCCAAAACCATTAATGATGTAAACAACCTAATAAACAAGCTATGTAAATAACTGCTATTGATATATAACTATATATTATATACGTTTAGAAAACAAGCTGAAAGAAACCAAGCATTCCTAGAACTTGCTGAAGGTGGTTGGAAGGAACTGAGGTGGCAGAGGCTCCACCTTTCCTTTTATCTCCCCCACCCTCTCATGAGAGCAAAAACCCACACAGAAGCAGGAGGCGGAGAGGGAGGCGAGTGCTTCACTTTCTAGACTGTTCTTCACAAGTCTACCTAGAAAATAGGGAAGGGACTTACAGAGGGAAAATGATCCTATAGTGTGGGAGAGAATTTGGAATAACCGACGATGCTTCTCAAGCTACATTTTGCTTCAAAAGAATTACCTTAAAGTGTTACACCAATGGTATACCAATACCAATTTTATAATACCCCACTCAAAAAAACCTTAGAAATCTGTCTAATCAACGCTGGAGGAACTGGTCAGGGGTTGGTAGTTTCCTCCAAGTACGGTGGACCTATTCCAAGATTACAGTATATTGGAGTGAAATAAGGAACTCCATTAACGAGATAATCTGTTGTAACCTCATGGAAGACTCATTCATTTTCCTTCTGAACTGTCCAGAGGACACAGCTTTGTATAATGTTCATCATATATGATGTACCTTTGTATAATGTACAAGTTAATGTACAAGTTATTTGTTATGGTATTTCACAGGAATGGATAGGGAATGGGGGGTTTGGGGTGGGGGTCTGAGAAGGTTGTTGGGAGAGATTATGCAGTTGTAATGGGGTTGGGGAGGGGTGAAGGGAAAGGTTGGAGGGGTGGGTTTTTATGTATATTTTTAAAATTGTTTTGTAAGCTGCCCTGAGTCATTTGGGAAGGACGGGTGAGTAAATAAAAATGAATACATAAATAAATAAAATCAAGAGTTGATCACACATTTGCTCCTAGCTGCCAGGATGGTATTGGCGAGGTTCTGGAAAAGTCCTAATATTCTATCTATTGGTAACTGGTATACCAAAATAAGGCAAACCTTAGTATGAGAGAAGTTATCTTACCACTTTAGGAAAAACGAAGGCAAAGTAAGAAGTGATAACTTCCTTAAGGTTTAGTGTCCATTCTTGACTTACACAGCAAACGAACTCTCCAGGTGCCAAAACTTAACACACTAGGATCCTTTTTTGAGTTTTAATAGTGAACAGCTATTTTACTGGTTATTACCCCTACTTTGCACCTGGTAGGCCTTAGACAGAGCTCAGATAAAATGTCACGAAAAGCTGAATTGCTTTACTAATGGGAATTGGTACTTTTCTGCCTAACCCAATATATCAGTAATATTGGTATTTTGCTTTATGCAAGCTACCTACTTTGTGTTAACGGTTTTGCAAATTGTTTTAACTCGTATGTTTGTCTTTGATTGTTATGTATACAATTTTGAACATAACAGTGAATAAAGTTTGGAGGGGGGCTTTTTTTTTTTTGGTATAAGAAAATGTAATTTCAGTAACAGTGCACTATTAATCATCATTAACATCCACTTGACCTACTTTCTAGTGAAAACCTTGCATAACAAATATGAAGACTGTGAATGAATCCAAAAAGCGAGGTTCATCACATAAAAGCTTCAGCACTCCAAGCGTCAAAGCTAAAACTGTACAGGACACTAGTATTTTGTAATTATAGCAACAAAATGCATGAAAACACTGGCATTCATATAGCAGTAGTAAAATACAAATTACATTTGTATTAGCTAAAGTTTCCAACTTCCTGATTATGTATATTATATTATCACACTTTGAAATGTGTGTATGGGGGCAGGGAGGACGATTTGGGGTAAGGGGGGAAATGGGGGCATTTCTTTAACATCTGGCAGTCATAAGAGAGCGCCAAGATTTTGGAACCAATGATTTTGGTAGCTGGGGTTGAGGAGGAGAACAGGGAGGGAGAGACATCTTTAATTTCTTTAAGCAAGTTTACGGTCACTGACCTCAGCAATGGAAACTAAATTAAAATGAAAAGTAAAAGCAGATTACTATAACTGACAAAAAAACAACAACCCAGCTTCATTCCGGTGCTCCACCTGAAATACATGTCTTCATTCATTTATTTAAGACTGTTGGCAGTCCACAAACTGCGGTTCCCAAGGACTGTGGTCCTGAGGGACTTTAACATTCATGTCGATGCCTGCCTTGGGGAGGGAGAGCATGAGTTCATGGTCGCCATGGGACTGTCTCAGGTGGTAGTTGGCCTAACACATGATTGGGGACACACCCCTGACCTGATATTTTGTACTGGCCTTGAGGCCGTTGTTGGCTGGGGTAGTCAATGCCTCCCTTAGGGAGGGCAGAGTGCTGGGCTGCCTCCAGGAGGCGGTGGTGCGGCCTCTACTCAAAAAGCCATCTTAGACGTTGATTCCCTGGCCAGCTATCGGCTGGTCTCTAACTTTCCCTTTTTAGGGAAGGTTATTGAACGGATGGTGAACCAGCAGCTTCAGGGGCATCTGGACTGTCAGTTTTCTGGATTTCTTGCAGTCCAGCTTTCGGACGGGTTTTAGCACTGAGACTACGCTTGTGACTTTGGTCAATGACCTCTACTGGGAGTTGGACCAGGGTAGGTCGACCCTCCTAGATCTCTCAACTGCATGCAATACTGTTAATCATGAGAAGTTGGGGGGTCTACTTGCAAGGCTGATGGGAAGGACTGTTCTCGAATGGTTCCGTTCCTTCCTGGCCGGGAGAACTCAATGTGTGGTACTGGGTGATTATTCATCCTCTCCCCAGGACCTCACATGCGAAGTCCTGCATGGTTCTGTTCTGTCCCCTTTCCTGTTCAACGTGTATAAGCAGCCTTTGGGTGAGGTCGTCAGAGGGTTTTGTGTGAAGTGCCATATGCCGATGGCACCCAACTTTGCCTCTCTTTTTCAGCTGACCCAGACCCGGCAGTCTCGGTACTTACCCGTTTTCTGGCAGCTGTGGAGGATTGGATGAGGGCAAGCAATCTGAAGCTGAATCCCGACAAAATGGAGGTGATGCTGGTGGGAGGGGCTGAGTGAGTGGGGTCTGCCCTCTGTTGGTCCCTCAGGTTCGAAGTCTGGGGGTGCTCCTTGACTCTTAGCTCCGCCTGGATGCCCAGATGGTGGCTGTGGCGAAGGGAGCATTTCACCAGTTACATCTGGTACGACGGCTTCAGCCATATGTCTTGGACTCCGACCTAGCCACCATCATCTATGCTTTCATCATCTCAAGACTGGACTACTGCAACGCGCTCTATGTGGGGCTACCCCCTTGGTGACAGTCCAGAAACTGCAGCTGGTGCAGAATGCTGCAGCCCACCTGCTTACGGGGACAAGTCGTTGCAAGCACATTACACCAGTGCTTCAGTCTCTGCACTGGCTGCCTATAGTTTTCCGGGCCCAATTCAAGGTGTTGAATCAGACTTATAAAGCCCTATATGGCTTGGGCCCTGCCTATCTGCTGGATCACCTTGCGCGCGCACGCACGCACACGTACGTCCTGGATCAGTCTCTGCTGTTGTCCGGGGGCACTCTCCTCGGGATCCCCCAAGTATCTCGGGTGGGGACGATGAGGAGGGCGTTTTCCGTGGCCGCACCAATGCTGTGAAACTCCCTCCCGATGGAGGTCCACTTGGTCCCAGACCTTTCTTCTTTCAGTAGACCTGGCTATTCTGCTGGGCTTTTGGCACGGGAGACAGGTTATGGGTCGGGAAGGGGTGGGGGAGGGGGTTCTTGTGTTCTTAACGCTGCCATTATGTATTTTATTGTAATTTTATGTAGTTATCTATATGTATATTTATTCATATTTTATTTTGACGTTGTTTATATTTTTATGTTTTAATGTGCCAGGTACACTGCTGGCGCTATATAAATGTTTGTTAATAATAATAATAATAATAATGTTGTAAGCCACCCCAAGCTGCAGTAGCAGGAGGGAGCGGCCTAGAAATCTAATAAAATAAAATAAATAAATAAAATAAGATGAATTTCTTTCTGCTGAAAAAGATCTGTCTTTATAGAGCTTAGGCAATTGTATGGAGAACTTGCTGAAAACTTATAGAAAGTTTTTTTTAGGGAGCTTTGTGAGTCAAGTACAAGGCTGTAAAAATTATATAAATAATTCACCAGACATCCATTAAAAAACAAAACAAAAGCACACAACTACTAGTCAGACCATGACTTGCCATGAAAATACGCTCACTCCACAGCTCAAAAATATACTTGCCAAATGCAAGCCAGTGATTGGATTTCTACAGCCCTGTTCAAATGCTTACAATGTTAGCCATATGAGAAGTTAGCTACTGAATCAGCCATTAATACTGGCAATTACGTAGAAAGAATTTTAAATTTTACAAATTAAAAACATTACTTACTTATATTATGGTTTATGTTGCCATTTCTTAGTGGTAAAGGTGAATGTGCTTTTATACAACCTGAAATTAAACCTAGGGCGTTTCCTTCCCATTCTGTTTGTTCTACTACAGATTATTATTAAGTAAACAGATAACATGTATGAAGAGGGTCTGCTGAGTTTAAACAGAAAGCAATATGAAAAAATAAATTCAGCCAGTCATAATTATCTTTCTCTTTCTAGGTAGAGAGATGTTAGCTGAACATAATATTTTGGTAAGAATGTAGCTTTGTGGCTATTCCATTTATAACTATCTTGATTTCATGACCAACCTGATATACACTTGATTTGTCAACTTGGAAACGCATGTGACAAAGTGTTCTATGCAGACATGTATACAAATTTGCAAACCATTCATCTTTAGTAAAAGAAACATGAGATGCAAGGTTTAAGATTAGACATCTACTCTCCAAGCCACATCCTAAATTTTAAAAAGCTCTCATTTCTCAACGTGTATGATGTTCATTTAGTTTACTGTATGTGTTTCTGAAACAAAACTGAAAATTCTATACGGATGTGGGAGGGAACAATGGTAGATGGTTTATTCCACCTTAAGGATAAGAAGTATCCAACGACCCTTCCTTTCCCTCACTAATCCCCCATATTTTCTACTTTCCTGGGACACTCTGAAAGGGGATACACACACTGTTGGAAAATAATAAAAATATCCCAGGACATGAATTTAGTTTAGCAATAGTAAAAATGATAACTAATATGGCAGAAATTGTTTAATGGGTAATGGATTAAAATGCTGGAATGGGTGGTAGCTAGATTTGAAGTTCTAAAACCTAAAAAGTATGTTTTCATAGATATTTATTTCCAAACACACAGCAGGAAAACTCCGATGAACGCAAGTTATTTCTGGCCTGAGTACGTCGTCGTATCTGCACAGGAGAAGAAACTGGGATCCACATGAGATTCACATATCTTCCCCATAGCAGGAAACAGGGAGAAGAGTAGTCCTAGTTTAATCTTCCCACTATCTGTACGCTACTGCCCTCATCATTCAAATCTATAGACACCAACTGCACTATTCCTTCAGTTGGTGGAACTTATTGGCTCCAATGAAGAATGAAGAAAAAATCTGTCCACCCACTACAAACTATATTACTTGGCCATATACCACCAGGCTCCTCTAGCTTAATAGATCTCCTATCCAACGAACTCCTTTCCTCCAAACAGTGAACAATCTAAACAGCGGTGACACTTGTTAAAGAAAAAGTGACCTGGTTGGGTAATCTGTTGCTTATGTAGGAGTTTAGATCCATTTTTGTCTTGTTGAAGGGTGTGAGCAATAAAACTGACCAGCAGAGTTTAAACCAAAAACAGAGTTTTTGAGTTAGGGCACTTTCCGGTGTGCATAAATGTGCAGAAAAGCTCTCAATCTGCCTCCATGTGGAACTGCGAGAGGCAAATCAGGCGTGGCTCTTATCACACGGAAAAACAAAGCCATGTGGCTTTGGCAGCAATCATGTGGGGATGCAAAGCTGGATTTTCAGGCTTTGCATCCCCTGCATAATCGCCACCAAAGCCTCGTGGCTTTGTTTTTCCACGTGATAAAGTCACGCCTAATCTACCTTCTGCTGTTTCTCATGGTGGTAAATCGGGGACTTTTCTGTGCATTTATGCACGTCAGAATCTCCCGCTTCTGCACAGCTCAGACAATTATGACAAAGGTTGAAAACAAGTGATTTAAAGGAAAGAGAAACTGAAGAGAACTTAATGATTATATGAAAACCAATAAACTCCAAGTTATCCACAATGGGAGAGTATGAACACTCAGATAATGTCCAGAATCAACTTTCCCTCAATCTCCATACAACTCCCACTGAAAGTTATAACACCATATACTTTTACAGTATTACTACAGTAATGACGATATACTGCAAACCTTTCTCCCCTACTTATTAGCCCAGAACGTAGCCCTAGTTCACCTTAATTAGCACAGCAACGTTAATTCTGCACCTTGCTCTTAGAATTAGGAAGGCTGACTTTTGTGGGTAAGGTATCAGACAAACCTAGTACACCTGAATCATTCCACAGACTTCCTGGGTGATCTTAGTCAAAATAAATTACAACTTGCCTTCAGTTCCTATTTGTGACGACAACAGCTCTTCATCCCTAAAAGTTTGTGATGAGACAACCAACCTGATGAGAGTCATAAAATAGCCTCTCAATAGCTCACTACAGTATTTACATCCTAGATGTATAAAGAATAGCAGCACAGTATTTGTTTACATTTAAAAATTGTCCACTGTTGCTGGGTAAGCCATTAAACACTTAATAGAATTAACATTATAGAGGTTAGAGTGACTTTTAAAGAAAGACACCTAAGAAGAAAAGGGGAATTGATCTTTACTAATAATAGTAATAATTTTGTTTCTATAGCACCCTTCTCCCCACCCCCTGCCAAATGGTACTGGGAGTGCTTCATAAAGTCATACAATAAAATATAATAAAGCAATATAAAATTCATTTTAAAACAGTTTAAAGGGGAAGGCAAAGAGGGAGGATAAAATACATTAACAGAATCAGCAGTGGATTCTAAAAGCACCTGCAGAATAAAAAGAAGTCTTCAGGTGCTTTTAAAGGTGCGGAATGAGGAACTGAAATGGACATCTGGAGGGAGCTTTCTGCACTGAGGGGCGGCCCACCACAGCAAAGGCCTGATTGCCAGCCAAAGTAAGATGCCCAAACAGTGGATGGTTGCAGAGCAGAGATAAGGGCAAGGTTCCAGGAGCAGGTGTCAATATAGCCAGGGACTATACTGGGAGGGGCAAAGATCCCACACCCAAGAGCCTTTTGTCAAAATTTTCATATCACAGAGAGCCACAATACACATTACATCAATCATGACTGCCCTCAATCATGGGGATAGGACAACGCTGCTTTCCCCATCTCCCCCTCACATCAAAGCTCTAGCTCCCGGTAGTCTGGTGGGTGCAGGCAGCAGGAAGAGCAACACAGGGTATGAGCCCCTTCCTTCCATGTCTCCCACGAGGCTCCAGTCACCAAAATGGCAGCTCAGCTTCTGTTGTTTCTGAGGGAGCCATACAAATATGCCCCCAGGCAGACACTCCTGGAGAGAGTCACAGTACAGGTGCCCAAGAACCACATGCGGCTCTCATGCCACCGTTTGCCACCTCTGTTCAGGGCCCTGAAAACCAGCAGCACAATCTTAAATTCGTTCCACCTCTTTACAGGCAGCCAATGGACAGAACCCAAGGAGGACACATGACTGTGACTACCCAATTTAGTAAGCAGCTGCTGCATACTGAACAAGTTGCAAGCAATGAAGCAGTATAGCTGGAAGTCCAAAGAAGAGGAAGTTACAGAAATCAAGCCCCATGATGCCCAAATTCTTTACCTGGCCCACTACCTCTACCCATTAGTCCCACAATATGCAAAGCCAGAGGAGAAAAGGACAGGATAGCCTCATATTGGTTGTCTCTCCCCACCAGCATCACATCAGTCTTCCCCAGACTGAGTTTATTCATAATTTATAACCCACCCTCTCCTGCCCAATGGCAGCTTGGGGCAGAGTACAATAATAAAAACATAATATAAAATACAAAAATACACTATAAACAAACATTTAAAATATACAAACGATGTCCAAATTAAACCCCAAACCCCACAAAAAAGAAAAAATCCACTCACTACCCATCTCCCTCACCGAATGTCTGGTGCAACAGCCAGGTATTACATTGTTTGCAGAAGGAGGGGAGGTCCGGAGAGAAACGAATCTCCACCGGGAGCGAGATCCAGTCGTGGTGTAACCACTGAGAACACACTCTTGAACATCCCATCTGGGATACTTGGGGGACCTCCAAGACGGCGCCCCCTGGCCAACCACAATTGCCAAGCCAAGACACGAGAGATTATTTATTTATTTATTTATATTCATTAGTCGCCCCCTCATGCCCATGACATCTTGGGGCAGCGTACAACATAAAAATAATAAATAAAACATTAAAACAACAAATAAAAACATTTAAAAACCCATTTTAAAAACCCCACTACCCCCACCACTACCACCCCAAAAACCTTTTATCCCATCCCCCCCTTGCCTGTTCCGAAGGTCTGGGAGAACAGCCAGATTTTACAGACCCGGCAGAAGGCCAACAGACACGGGGCCAGACGGGCTTCCTCCGGGAGGGAATTCCATAGTTGTGGCCCAGCCACCGAGAACGCCCTCTCCATAGTGGCTCCCTGTTTTACACAGGGGACCTCCAGGAAGGTGCTCCTGGCGGACCGAAGGAGACACGGAGGGTGAGGCGGTCCCTGAGGTATGAGGGGTCAAGACCGTGTAGGGCTTTATACGCCAAGACCAACACCTTGAATCTGGCTCGGTACGCTATAGGCAGCCAGTGCAGTGCACGGAGCACGGGGGTGATGTGTTCCCATCGGCCCGTCCCCATCAGGAGACGAACTGCCACGTTCTGCACCAACTACGGCCTCCGAACCAGCATCAAGGGAAGCCCCACATACAGCACGTTGCAGTAATCTAACCTCCAGGTAATGAAGGCATGGATGAGGATGGCCAGGTCGGGTCTGGAAATATACGGTTGCAGCCTCCGCACCAGATACAGCTGGCAGAAGGCAGCCTTGGCCACCACCTCCACCTGCAGATCTAGACAGAGATCTGGGTCCAACAATACCCCCAGCCTCCAAACCTGCTAGGCTATGGGAGGGCGGACCCCCTCTACGAGGGTCCACTGCACCAATGTATCCATGGTCCACTGTATCAAAGGCGGCTGAGAGATCTAGCAGGACCACTAGTGCTGAACGTCCTGCATCCATCTCCCAGCGGAGATCGTCCACCAAGGCTGTCTCTGTGCCATAGGCGGGGTGGAAACCAGATTGAAATGGGTCAAGGAAACCGATGCTGTCAAGGTGAACCTGGAACTACAGTGCCACCACCTGTTCAATAACCTTCCCTAAAAAGGGATGAGGCGATCCCGCAGGTACACGGGGCCCAGGCCGTTTAGGGCTGTTAAGATAATAACCATTACCTTGAATCGGGCCCGGAAGACTATCGGCAGCCAGTGCAGAGAACGGAGCACCGGTGGTATGTGCTCATAGTGGCCAGGAGGCGGGCCACTGCATTCTGCACCAGCTGCAGTCTCCGGGTTGTCACCAGGGATAGTCCCACGTACAGCGCGTTGCAGTAGCCCAATCTCGAAGTGATGAATGCATGGACGACTGTGGCCAGGTCGGAGCCCGAGATATAAGGCCATAGAAGATGAACCAGATGCAACCTACAAAATGAACTCCTCGCCACAACCACCACCTGGGCATCCAGTCAGAGCTGTGAGTCAAGGAGCACTCCCAGACCCCAAACCAAGGAGAGAGGGTGCAGCACCCCATCAATGATGGGGGCCTCCACTCCATCACCCCTTCCCACCAGCATCACCTCCATCTTATCAAGATTCAGCTTCAGATGGCTCGCCCTCATCCAATCCCCCACCGTAGCCAAACACTGAGTAAACATCGAGATGCTAGGCCCGGGTCAGATGAAAACGAGAGGTAAAGCTGGGTGTCATCAGCATATTGATGACACCCAAACTCATATTCTCCCACGATCTCGCCCAAAGACTATATGTACACATTGAACAGGAGAGGGAACAGAATGGATCCCTGTGGAACTCCACACATGAGATCCTGGGGGAATGATCTAAAATCCCCCAGTAGCACACGCTGGGTTCTTCCAGCCAGGAAAGAGCGGAACCATTCAAGAACAGTTTTGCCCAGCACAGTCCCACAGGCAGGTCACCAGCATCTTGTGGTCAACCATGTCAAAAGCCACTGACAGATCTAACAAAATCAAAGGAGTGGACTGACCTTGGTCCAACTCCTGGCGCAGTTCATTGACCAAGGCCACAAGCAGCCTCAGTGCGACAGCCTGGGTGAATGCTGAACTGCGAGGGAATCGAGGAAACTGATGAGATCCAGATGCCCCTGGAGCTGTTGGGCCACCACCTGTTCAATAACCTTCCCTAAAAAGGGAAGGTTAGAGACTGGCCAATCACTGGTAAGGGAGTCAATGTCAAGAGATGGCTTCTTGAGCAAAGGCCACACCACAGCCTCCTTCAAGCACCCTGTGACCTTGCCCTCCACAAGGGAGGCATTAGCAACCCCTGTCAGCAACAGCCCCAACGTCTCCCAGCTAGCTTTCACCAGCCAGGACCCAATTGACCTACAAGAGATCGTTTCTTGAGTAGAGGCCAAACCTTTAACACAACTAAGGCCTAAAACATAGATTTTTGATGACAGTTTAAAAAAGAAAGCATTTTAAAAGTCATTGGGTAAAAACAGATGTGTGGCCAGAAAGACTGCTCCCAGGGCCACTCCAGGGCAGAAAGTCACAGGCGACACAGCCCAGGTCAGGTCATTGAATTGACATGCCCCCAGCCGGGGTGCCATCCTGCTGCCCACATGTGCCGGAAGCACAACAAATGTATGGCTGGGTGGCCCCGCCCACCCCCTGCTCCCTGCACCCCACCCCACCCCACCCCCCATGATGGAAAGCCATGGCGGCCAATGAGGCATAGCCATGGTGGTCAGCTATGGTGGCCCCCGGCCAAGGACAGGTATGCCATGTAGGAACACACACGCTAGACCTCTGTGGCCCACTTTGGCTCAGGCGGGCGGGCCATAGCCCGGACTGTGACCTCAGAGATTTGCCGAGGCCACAGCCCAGGCTAGCCGCCAACATGGCCCACGACAATCCCAGGACAAAATCTGGCAGCACCTGCACACTTACAGGTGGGTCCCTGGCTACAGCAAGTCAGAGTGGGCCAGTCATGTCTGGCTTTACCCATTAGAAAAATTTATCTTTACACACCAACGCTTCCTACTTCATCCACATCACAAGCTTACGGAGATGGGCAATGCAGACAAAGTAGAGCATCACTGATGTTCCAAGACCACTGGTATTTGCAGTTTTGGTGTCACCAGAACAGGCACAGAACCATCTAGTGTATTGTCCTGATGTCTGTTCCAATATATGCTCTGACAGAGACCTTAGTATGGATACAGGAGTGCTCTCTTCTAGGAAAATGGGTATGATGCATGTAGAAGAAACCAAATGGCTGAAGACACCAAATGGCTGAAGACTTGGAAATGGATACCGTTTTGGCAAGTTGCAACAACTGAAGCAGAACCATGATTTGTACGGGGATGGTGTCCAACTGGTGATTTTTTTAAACAGGTTCACAAGAAACTCAGTATGCAAAGAGGAGCCTCATGATGACATGAGGGATCAGGGGACAAAGGCCTAACAGTTCACTACTGAATAAAGTTTTGGAATGGTGGTCTGTGCAGGTGTATTCCATGAGTGGGAATACACAGAACCACGAACAGTGTGCTGTGGGTGAGTTCTTGCTGGAGAAAGCCCATCTGTAACCAGCAACCTGCCACTAGTCACCTGAGGCCCAGTCAGGAAGGGACTAATTGGGCTGGTGGGGGGGCAGGGGCATAACAAGCCCAGGTGCAGCTGGTCTGGTCAGGTAACTTAAAGTGGGCCAGTTCGGGTGACTACAGTTAAGTTTATAGAAATGGAGAAGTCCAGTTCACAATAGGGAGGAAAGCAGCTAACAATTATAAGGCGGGTGCAAGAGGAGAGAGCGTGCCCAGGTAGCTACGGGAGAGCAAACAGATGTGAAATGGCTGCAAGAGTGGAGAGAGAGCAAGGGTGCACGAAGGACCTTCGCTTGCTCGTGCTCTCCCCTCTTGCAGCCGTCTCACAGCTAATCACTCTAGCAGCCACGCTAGGTGTGACTTTATGGTACTGGCAGACCTGGATGCGGGCGCAGCTGCAGGTTAACCTAATAAAAGGGAGGTGAATGCATGGGCATCATTAACACGCACTAATACGCACTGGCCCAGACAGTGGACCCACTGTTTTGGATGACGCTGGGAGAGGGGAGTGAGTGGAAGGCTGCATGGGGGTGCGTGGAAACATCTGGCGAACACCTAATAGACATGCAGATGAACGCAGGACCTGGTGCAAGGAGTAACTGTGGCGGAGCCACCAGGCAATAGTGATCATAATATGATCACATTTGACAATTTCTGGAGTGAGAAAGGCAAACAAAAGTACAGCAGCAGCATTTAACTTTAAAAAGGAAGACTTAGGCCGCTTTTAGATGAGCGGTGTGCGATTCCGCATCGCCATGACGCATATTTTGAAACGTCCGCCTGATCTAATTAGACGAGGCGGAAGTGGGTTATTATGCGCATATTACGGCAGTGGTGCATTTTTAAAGTCCACGAATTAAATAGCTCACAATCGAGCTATTTAATTCGCAGACTTTAAAAATGTGCCACCTCCGTAATATGCAAGAGACGTGGAGACTGTTTAAAAGCACCCTTCTGAAAGCCCAGATTAAATGCATCCCTCAAGTTAAAAAAGGAAGCAGGAAGACCAGAAGTCTTCCACTATGGCTAAATGGGGAGCTGAAGGAGGCTATTAGAGCCAAAAAGGCATCCTTTAAGAAACGGAAGGCTAGTTCCAATGAAAATAATATGAAAGAGCATAAACACTGGTAACGTAAATGTAAAAGTGTTAATAAGGCAGGCCAAGAGAGATTTTGAAGGAAGGCTTGCTAAAGAGGCAAAAACAAGCAACAAAAACTTTTTTAAAATACATCAGAAGCAAAGAAGCCTTCTAGGGAGTCAGTTGGGCCATTAGATGACAAGGGAGTAAAAGTCGCTCAGGGAGGATATGGACATTGTAGAGAAGCTGTATGAGTTCTTTGCGTCGGTCTTCACTGAGGAGGATTTTGCGGAGGTACCCACGCCGGATCCTTGTTTTCTGGGCAAGGAACTGGAAGAGCGGTTACAAATCAATGTGACGTTGGAGGATGTTCTACAGCAAACTGACAAACTGAATACTAACAAGTCACCAGGGCCAGATGACATTCACCCCAGAGTTCTGAAGGAACTCAAATATGAAATCGCAGACCTACTGTTAGTAATTTGCAGCCTATCGCTAAAATCTGCCACTGTACGCGAGGACTGGAGGGTGGCAAATGGAACCCCGATATTTAAAAAAGTATCCAGAGGCGATCCTGGAAACTACAGACCAGTAAGCTTGATGTCTGTGCCGGGCAAAATGGTGGAAACCATCATTAAGGACAGAATTACAGGGCATGTTGACAAACATGGCTTAATGGGGAAGAGTCAACACAGATTTAGTAAAGGTAAGTCATGCCTCACTAACCTGTTGGAATTCTTTTGAGGGTGTAAATAAGCATGTGGACAAGGGAGACTCAGTAAATATAGTATACCTGGATTTCCAAAAAGCATTTGATAAGGTCCCTCATGAGAGACTCCTGAGAAAATTAAAAAGTTATGGGATAGGAGATAGTGTCTTACTATGGATCAGAAACTGGTTAAAAGATAGAAAGCAAAGGGTAGGACTAAATGGTCAGTTTTTACAATGGAGATATGTAACAAGTGATGTGCCTCAGGGATCTGTACTGGGACCAGTGCTATTTAATGTATTCATTAATGATTTGGAAAAGGATGTTAAGAGTGAAGTGATCAAATTTGCAGACGACACCAAGTTATTCAAGGTAGTTAAAACACGAGCAGACTGTGAGGAACTGCAACAGGATCTTATGAGACTGGGTGCCTGGGCATCTAAATGGCAAATGAGATTTAATGTGGACAAGTGCAAAGTGATGTACGTAGGGAAAAATAATCCAAACCATGCGTACACAATGTTGGGTACTAAGCTAGGAAAAGGATCTGGGGTGGTTTCAGGAATTATTTGGATGGGGACAGAGAATAAAACGGAGGTCATAATGCCTCTATACAAACCAATGGTGTGACCACACCTCAAATATTGTGTGCAGTTCTGGTCGCCCCATCTCAAAAATGACATAGTTGAACTAGAGAATTACGGAGAAGGGCAACAAAAATGATCAATGGCATGGAAGGGCTCCCGTATGAGAGGCTTGGTAGGTTGGGGCTCTTCAGTTTGGAGAAGACACAACTGAGAGGAGATATGATAGAGATCTATAAAATCATCAGTGGTGTGGAACTAACAAGGAGCAGTTATTTACCTCCCAGATAGTACTAGAACTAGGGGACACTCCATGAAACTCATGGGTGGCAAGTTTAAAACAAATAAAATATTTTTTCACTCAGCGTATAATTGGGTTGTGGAATCTACTGCCAGAGGCTGTGGTAAGGGCCAGTACTATAGCTGAGTTTAAAAGAGGTTTCGACAAGTTACTGGAAGATAGGTCCATTAGCAGCTATTAGCCAGACAGGATCAGGTAACATGACGGGAGCTGGGGGAAAACAACAGGGAATGGATCCCCCATTTGTGACCTGCTGGGTGCTTCTCCCAAGCCATCGTGATTGGCTACTGTTGGAGACAGGATGCTGGGCTAGATGAACCATTGGTCTGATCCAGTATGGCACTTCTTATGTTCTTATCCACCTGGTTGCTGCTAATGCTGACTATCATCTCGTTTATTTTCACCCTCTGAGTAAAGCTGGGTGTGGGCTTTAGAAGGAAGTGTCAGGAAAGGGAGGGAAATAGACATTTCCTGAACTCCATTGTACCCGGAGCAACGTTTTGGTGAGTGGCTACATCACTGAGAGAGAATACAAAGAGGGGTGAATTAAAACATTCAGGAATGGTGAGTGAGAGACATACAGCAGGGAGGTTTGTTCTTGTACAGTATTTTTAAAATCAAGCACAACTTCAACGCAACTTTTCTTTACATTTTAGCTGACAGAAGCCATTATCATTGCAGTACGCATCCTGAAGCTTTACTATTGTAAACATACCTCAGAACTTCTCATTTTCAAAAGATCTCTACACTGATCTCTTAGTAACACATAGCCTACTTTCTACAGCCAACACAAATTGTATTCTGCTTAATTTTCTTTGATATTTTGGAAATTGTGCTTCACTACTCAGCTCTATTCTGCCAACAGTAAATTGCTGAGGTTTATAGCTTACAACACAGTAAAAGTAAACAAGGGTTTTGTATTATTGTTTTTTAAATTGCGCCCATAATAATAGTTTGAGATAAAGGATTTATGAGCATGGATGCAGAACGTATGTCACCTTTGCATGTGTTTGGATAAACAAATTTATACACAAAGAACATTAACATTTTATAGAAGAGCTTTTTTAGAATGTTCTCTTAAATGTTTTTTTTTAAACTTCTTGTCCACAAAGCAAGTCTGCTTTAAGTTGTTTCTAAATGTACAGGGCTCAACATGAAACAAAGACAAGAAATCCCAAGGGAATTAATGTTCAGAAGACAGGTGAGCTGGTGAAAGCTGTATGGGAGAGAGGGAATCACGACTGCAATTTATCATATGCACATCACTTCTATATGTGGGGAAGAGGTGTTAAAAACAGTGATCAAAAATAGCCTACATGATGTAATTCAGCTTCTCAGAAAATCAAAATCTCTAAAGACTTCAATATCTATCTTTCAATAAGAAATTATTTTAAATGAATGACAAAAGTATTTACAAATACTGAAAAACCCTATGCAATCCTGGGTATGTAGTAGGACTATAATCAATTATTTTAATCATTACTATTTGTAGTTCCGTAATTATTGTGCTGCACTGTGTTACATGAAAATATTTCTGCTATTACTATTTTGACAACAGCAAAAATAATTTAGTTGAAAACTTATCAAGATTCTTGGCTGCTACGTGGGATGAGCATGATGCTTGTTCAAGTAATGTAGATACGCAAAAACACTCCATATAGAAATATTGCACAATACACAAAACTATTTGCAAGTACTAAAAAAAAAACCCATAAAACACACTGTGCTCTTTCCAGTACTTTGTTCACCACAGTATGTATATGATAATGAAGAAATAGTTAAGAAACAGCTATGCTATTCTGTCCCCCCTCGTGAGAGGGTTTCAGGGCATGCAGTGTCATCAGTATACTGACGACACTCAGCTCTCTCTCTCTTTTTCCATCGACCCAGGTCACGCAGTCTCCCTATTTTCCCAGTACCTGTCAAGGTGGGTGAGGGCTTGGGGAACCTGGAGGTGGTTGATTCTCCTCTTGTTGGGGGGGGGGTTTGCCCTCCCATGGTGTCTCAAGTGCGGAGTCTGGATGTGCTCCTCGATTCACGGCTCAGCCTGGAATCTCAGGTTGTGGCTGTGTCGAGGAGTGCATTTCAGCAGTTACATTTTGTCTGGCGGCTTTGGCCATATCTCTCAGAAGCCAACCTCGCCACTGTCATCCATGCCTTCATCACCTCGAGGCTGTATTACTGCAACGTGCTCTACGCGGGGCTGCCCAAGAAGCTGGTCCGGAGGCTGCAGCTGGTGCAAAATGCCACGGCCCGTCTCCTTACGGGGGCGGGTCATAGGGAGCACATGACACCAGTGCTCCAGGCTCTGCACTGACTGCCTATAAAGCACCAGGCCAGGATCAAGGTGCTGGTTCTAACCTTTAAAGCCCTTCACGGCCTGGGCCCTACTTATCCGCGGGACCGCCTCCCTCCCCATGTGCCCGTGCAACCCTTGAGATCGTTCGTGGGAGCCTTTTTGGAGGTTCCCTGGGTGAAGTGGGTGGCCACCGATGCTAGATCTTTTTTGGTGGCTACCCCATGCTGTGGAATTCGCTCCCAGAGGAGGCTCGGTTGGCTCCCACTCTCCTGCTATTTCGGCGTTTATGTAAGACCTGGCTGTTCCGCCAGGCCTTTGGCCGGGGGGGGGAGGGTGTGTCTTTCCCTGCAATTTGTACATTTTTAACTGTTTTAAATTGTTTCGTTGTTATACTGTTGTTCGCCACCCCAGGCTGCCCTGTGGACAGGAGGGGTGGGATAAAATTTTTATATAAATAGATAAATAAGAAAACAAAACTAAAAGTGTCATGTTATTATCCTAATGCATTGTCATCAACATACAGCTATCTGCAGCAACCCGACTGGGGGGAAAAATGATGTCTAACTTCTGGAAATAAACCATGTGTGACCATCACTATGTATTCAACACACAAAAGTAAAAATGTTCCCTATCTTTTCAACATGGGACAGAAATGGCACTCTGGATTGTAGGTTCATGGAAGTCACACCTGTGGGTTTGCGCCTGCGCAGATCGGCCTCGGAAGCTTCTCCAAGCAGTTATCCACACACCAACAGGGGCCCTGTGCAATTGGTTGGTGTTTTGGTGGGCTTCCGCCATCAGTATATAAGGCAGGGAAAGGCACACGTTACTTCTGTTCCTTCCTACTTCCACATCTGAAGTCACTCTAATTAGATGCAGAGGGGAAGGAGGGTGGGTGGTGCAAGTGACAGAGCCTATTTTGAAGAACGAAGGTTACAGGTAAGTAACCTCAGTTTCTTCTTCAAGTGGGGCTCCATGACTCACACCGGGAGGAGGAAGTATATTTAAAGAGGGATTGAAGGACTGCTCTCCCAAACCCAGCATCAGCATGGGTTGCAATGTCTAGTGCTTGGCAAAGGTGTGAACCGAGATCTACATTGCTGCCTTGCAAATTTCTTTGATAGGGAAACTACGAACCCATGCAGCAGAAGTGACCATGGCCCTAGAAGCCTTTAAGTCCCTTTGGGGTTTATCTGTCAAAGTGTAGCACAATGAGATGCATTCCGCTAGCCAGGAGGAGATGGTTTGTGGTAATACATTGTTGCCAGGTGAATGGCCCCCTGAACTTATGAAAAGGACGAGGGAGTTGGATTTATGAATTTGTGAATTGAATGATAAATGTATTGATTCAGCCAGTGCCATATCAACAGATTTATGAAAAAGCTTAGTCCTTTGCAAATAAAAAGACAATGCTCTCTTGACATCTATATAATTAAGGCAGGCTTCCCCTTTTTGAAGAGTGAAGTTTGGGGGGGGGGCTGGGAGGGTGATAGGTTGACACAAATGGAATTTTGTGACCATTTTTGGTTTAAAAGGAGGAGATAATCTAATTGTGACCTTGTCACTTTCACCCACTCTTCTAGCTGATGTGAAGGCAGCTAGCATGCAGACTTTTATGGTCAGTAGATGTAGTGAGCAGGTAGCAAGGGGCTCAAAAGGTGGTACGGTAAGCATTCCCAAAACTAAGTTCAGGTCCCAAGGAGGACAAGGGCCTCTGATTGGTGAATTAAGATTGAAAATTCCTTTCAGGAGTCTCTTGAGAACTGTGAGAGAGAATATAGGTCGACCATCAACAGGAGTAAGAGTGCCAAGACTGCTGCAAGGTGAACTTCAAAGACGAAGATCCCACACCTTGGGATTTTATATGGAGCATGTAAGTAAGAATTTGATTCAGTGTTGCAGACCCTGGCTGATAATTCTGTGATATCCCATATGAAGAATCTTTTCCTTTTTAATTCCTACATTTTATTTGTAGAGTCCTTGCAGGCGCTCTTCAGGTAGTGAACTACTTTCTCAAGTAAATCTAGTGAGTCTTGGAGTGTTAGGGCAATGTCAGTCAGACTGAAAATCTGGATGTAAGATCTCACCATTGTGCTGATGTAGGAGATTGGGGAGAAGAGAGGCAGACAAGTGTGGCCTATTGCCATGGTCTGGAGTTGTGTACACCACAGCTGTCTGGGCCAGTTCGGGGTTATCAGAATGAAATGTGAACTGTCTAGAGAGAGTTTCATTAGGACTCAGGTGATCAGAGGGAACAGTGGAAAAGCGTACAGAAACTGTTTTCCCCAATGAAGGAGGAAGGCATCAATTAGTGAGCCTTTCCCTTTTCATGCATGACTGCAGAATAGAGGACATTGTGTACTTTGGGGAGTTACAAAGTGAGGACTACACTTTGCAAATAGATCTAGGATCACTGACCTGTTGAGCAACCACTCATGTTGTAAGGTGGGAGTTCTACTCAAGCCACCTGGAATCACGTTGTATTGACCAGCCAGGTGTGTGGCTATTAGCAGGATATCATGGAGGACGAACCTCTTCCATAATTTATAGCCTCTCTGCATAGTCTGGAGGAACATGTACCTCCCTGTTTATATACCACATCGCTGTGGTGGTGTTGGTGGCGATTTGCACTATCATCCCTTCACGGTAAGGAAGGAAAGCCTTCATGGCTAGTCTGACTGCTCTTAGCTCCAGAAGGCTGATGTGTAAGGAGCGTTCCCATGAATTCCAAGTTCCACTCACTTGAAGTGTGTTTCAGTGGACAGCCCAACCCATCATAGAAACGTTGGTGGTAATTAGAACCTATGACACAGGTTGGGCAAAGGATACTCCTGCTAGCAAAATTTTCTTCTCTGGTCCACCAGAGTAGAGTATGAAGAATGGAGCAGGGTATAGTGAGCATGCTGTCAATGTTGTCTGTGGAAGCAGAGTATTTCCTTGTTTTTTCTTCTTTATAGGATCTTTTGAGTAAAGTTGTTTTCTTATCTCCCTTTTCTTAACTAGTGAAGAGATAATGATCATCTTACTTTTAGGAGATGTCAGCAGTGGAGCAGGTGTGGAGGTTTCCTGCGTCAGCGTGGAGACAGCGTCTTCCTTCAGTGCAGAGGCATCATCTGGTGCAGATGGGCTCCTCGGTGTCAAGTGGCTGGATGTCTGTCAAGTTCCATCGGGAGCACCGGAAGTGTCCGCCATCTGTGGGGGCACCAGGGGGACGAGAGGTTTCCCCGGGCCCGGCAGCGGTGGCGCCAGAGGCTGTTGATGGCCTGCCCCCCTCCCCCCCTGCGGCACCGGGTGGCACGCCGCCACCCCCATCAAGCTCCTTTAGGGCAGTACAGGCGGAGCAAATAGAGGTGGGACCCAGCGGGACGCAGAAAGAAGCCACGCCCCCTGTGCGGCGTTCCGCACGCTTGTGGGAGCGCGCAGGGGGCGGGGCAATGAATACAAAGGCCAGCGCCGAGAAGCGCTCGGCGCTGGTGATTGAGCGGAGACCGGCCCCCTGAGTGAAGCTAAGTGTTTAGAGTCTTGTGCATTTCTGAGAATTACCTGTTACTGAACCGTGGATAGAGTGTAGCTGATTGAACGCCCTACCTGGCATCCCCGACATGAGTGAGTGTGAGCTTGAGTGAGAGTGTGGGTGTGCCTGCGCGGAGCGCGAGTCCCTCTCCCCTTTCCCCCTCCTCCCGGGGCTCTTCCCTAGTTTTCCCCCTCCCTGTGAGAGTTGGAGTACCTTGTGCCGCCCCTGTGTTCCTGGGACACCCTTCCCTCCCCTCCGGGCACTATTCCCCCTCAGTTGTCCGTTCCCTCCTCCCTGGGCGTGGGTTACGAGTGGAGGATAAGTCCGACTGGGGCTCAGACTTATTACACTCACCTGGCGCCCTATGATGATAGGGACCTGGGCACTGTGAAGCCTATAGGTCCATCCACTATCCTGACGGGCATTTATTCCCAGAGAGAACCCATCCAGGTCAGGAGTCTGAACCAGTGCATGGGGCAGCGAGAGGTGTGGGCGGTGTGGCCCCCGGCCAGGGAGGGTAGCAGCCGGGGTTGTGCCCCCTCCCCCGTGACAATGTTGAAGGTACCAAGGGAGACCCAAATCCCAATGAAGGAGGTGCAGATCCTGTTCTCTTTGGGGACTTCTTTGCTATAGCGCAGGAAGGTGGGGGGAACCCCTCTGCACTTGAAGTGCCTTTTTTGTGAAGACAAATTGGAGCCGCATCTTGAGGTCCTTAAGGGCATGTTCCAAGAGGCTCTCACAGGCTTGACAGCCACATGTTCTGTGTGCCTCTCCCAGGCAGATCAGGCATTCCTCGTAAGGATTGGTCAGAGGAAGTGACACCTGACATTTTTTACATTTCTGAAGTCTCCTTTCTTCAGAGTAGAAGGCATAACATTGAACTGATGGGCTCTCCCTCCCATGAGAAGGGGAGAGGGAGCACAAACGCAACTAAAGGTTTTTGGATATCTAAAAAAATAGATAAGTAAATAAATAAAAAGAAACTAACAACTATTTAATCTTTGTTGGTTTGTTTCTGGCAAGAGGTTTCCGAAAGAACTGCAAGGAGAACTCTTCCTTCAACAGCCAAGCTTCAGCGATTAGAAGAAACCGAGGTAACGTGCGCCTCTCCATGTCTTATAAACTGATGACAGAAGCCCAACAAAATGCCAAGCAATCACTCAGGTCCCCCATCAGCGCACAAGTAACTGCCTGGAGAAACTTTCAAGGCTGATCTGAGCAGGCGCGAAACACATAGGTGAGTCACGGAGTCCCATTTGAAGAAGAACCTCATTTCTTGTGTAATTCTAGCATGGATATGCTAACAACTTCAATTTTGATTTAGCTAGTAAAGGGTAAGCCAGAGCACCACAGAAGGGATGTACTTTTCTTTCTCTCTCTCATTTTTTCCAATCTGATGACAACTCTGAATTGTCATCTTTACATGTCCTTGTTTATTTCTCTTCTGATATTTTGAACAAAACCATTTGTTTTTGCTTATCCTACAGTCCCAAACTGTTACTGTTGCATGCACATTTTCTCAGGTATTCAGACATTCCCTACTCAGTCATGAGAATTTCAGGCTTCTTCCTACAAACTTCAGTGATGTAGTATGATATTTATTATTTATTATTATTATTATTATTATAAGCATTTATATAGCGCCAGCGATGTACCTGGCGCTTACAAAGAATAAGATAAACATGGTCCCTGCTCGAGAGCTTATCAGTTCTAAGGTGAACATACACACCATTGCCACATTTCTATTTTGATATATTAAATTTAACATCTGAAGAAAAACAACAGGAGCTAAGTTTACTATTCATTTTTCCTTGATTCTTTTTAAAATAAAGCTGGCACAGAATTTCCTGTCTGCTGCAATGGATTGCCACAGCTTGCAGGGATACTTAATTAAGTATGAATGATTATTTATTTATTTTCCTGAAATGTTTTTATCTTAGAATAAAGCAATGAGCATTCCTGCCTTTTCGCTGGAAGCGGTTGAAAGGAACTAAGGCGGGGATGCTCTGCTTCCTCCTTTTATCTCCTCTCCTCTCTTGCGAGAAGCAAAAGCACACGTTACGGAGAGGGATGGGGAGAGGGAGAAGCATGAGTTTCGCCTTGCTTTTACATTCCAAGTTTGGAGACCCTCTGGCACCCAGATAGAGTGAACCGTGGGGTTGAAACGGACTGCATGCTTGGGTGGGGGTTTGGTTTTTTGTTTGTTTGTTTTACAGATTGCCAGTCCACACATGCTGGACTGTTTTTTACAGACTGCCTAGCAACTGCTGTTATAGTAGAGTGTTCCAGCCACCTGCACAGCAGCGGCGAATATTCCATGAGTGAGAATTGCAGTGCTCCTTGAAGAACCACCACTGAAGTCACTGAGACTATACTACAGTAAGTGGTTTGAGTATTGCACTTAAGCCTCAGTTATTGGCATTCAGAGAACTGTCCAACTTCAGGAGAGGAGCTGACAATTAATCCTCGTTCCCTTATTTTACCGGAATTATTTCTCAGATTAAAATTTCTTTGGGAACTGGATTAGCTCTAGTATTTTCTGGATTTCATATTACCATCAATTTTATTTTATTTTATTCCTTATCTCATCATATTTGAGAACAGACATTGGTGAAGTGCTAGTTTCTTGAACAGTGCCTTGGGACTTTTCACAAGTGGCCCTGAATTTGGTAGGTTACAATACACAATTATACAGAACAGGGGTGAGGAACCTCCCAGCATGCAGTCCATTTCAATCCCACAGCTCCCTCAAGCTGGGTGCCAGAGGGTCTCCAAACTTGCATTGTCTTCCGGCCACCATCCATTTCCTGGCAGCCTCCTCATAGAAGTCAGAGAAGGAGGAAGGCCAGGGCTGCACCAATGCAGAGTACTCCCTGCATGCACTTGCCCCCAGTTCAAAGCACTCCTGATGCAGCCAGCACCCCCCTGGGGAATGAACAATCCAGCCCACAGAGCTCTGGCCTGCAAGGGAAAGGGGTATGTGCGCCTCACTCCTGCTATAGAACCTAGATTTCATCTTTCATTTTCCTCCCCATAGAAGCTGATTTGCACACTAAATCAAAACCTTTAGTTAACACACTCCCTCCCCCACAATAGATTTACCTAGTTTTTGCTGTGGAAGCAAATTTGTGCCTCCTTCCTTCAACTTCATATGGAAGTTGAAGGAAAGAGGGGAGAAATAACATGCTGGTAACTCCATCTATATAAGCCTGAATGTCCGACTCAGGAGGAAATGTGGTGGGCTGCTGTTCATAAGGAAGTATATTCTCACTCCCTGCTTAGTTGTGATGGTTGCCTTCACCTATCATGCCACCTTAAAACTAATATTCTTACCTTAAAAGCTAGTCAGGGACCAATAAAAAGGCTGTTTTGCACTTCTAATTCATACAGATGCTTTTCCTGCAACCAGCTACAGCGTCAAGAGAAGCCATCTGTCCCTAGTGCAGCACAAGTCTTGCCTTTGTGCCATGACTTCTAGGGACTGTAGCTGAGCCACTCTTGTTCAGCAACATACGAGTCAGCAGTTTAGGGACACTTTCTTGAGAAGCAGGTTTCTTTTATTCCATATGGACAGCGCAAGAGATTATGCCAAGTCTCTTTCTCCCAATCAACATCAGGAGGACAGAAAATTCTCATACAAAAAGACTGGAAGGTAGGCCTATGCAAGAGAATTTTATTTTATTTATTTATTTATTTATTTTTTCAAACTTATATCCCGCCCCCTCCTGCAATGCAGCTCGGGGCGGCTTACAGCAACAATAAAACAATTAAAACAGTTAAAATATAAATATAAATATAAAACATCAAAAAACAGGGTTAGGAACAATAAATAACTAAATAGGCAGGGGATTAAAATCACCCTCCCCCTCCCTCCCTCCCAAAGGCATGGGCGAACAGCCAGGTCTTACAGTTCCGCCGAAATGTCAAAAGGCTTGGGGCCAGGCGAGCTTCCTCCGGAAGGGAGTTCCACAGCCGCGGCCCTATCACCGAGAATGCACGCTCCATCGTGGCCCCCCGCCCTCCAGGAGGGCACCCCCGGCAGACCGCAGGAGTGATGACACATTGCTATTTAAGTAGCAGGCCTTAGGCCTCTGGTGGGGAATATTTTCCCTCCAGTATGCCACTTTAAAAATTGGCACAAGCACCATGGGCCATTTAGAAATTGGGGTACTTAAGGATGCTCAGAATGGAGGAAAAGAAAGAGCGGGTCTATATCATGGATCTATGACAGGGGTGGACAAAAGTTCCTAAGGACAAAAGCCGCATACCGATCCTGGGGATTCAGGAAGCTCTCATCAAAGCTCTGGCACGTTTGGGCAGAAACAACAGCGGTCCTCAATTTGCTGCAGACAGGATGGGGCACATCCAGGCAGCCTGAGCTTTGTTCTTCTCTGCTGGCTAGTGAGAGAGGTGGCCTGTTACAACCCCTGAGATTTCTCTAGGAGTGACTTGGCTGCCTGGAGATCCTCCCCCAGAGCGCATCCCCTTCAGAGACAGCCCCATGGGCTTGCTCTTGCCCAGTCCTACTCCTGGGTGGATGCTTCCCAGCTCAGGGCTGTGTCCCAACCCCCCCGCAGCCTATGACTGTGCAGTGCCAAGAGGCTCAGCTAGTGGTGAATGTGCATAGGGATGATTATTATCATTATAAGCATTTGTGTAGCGCCAGCTCTGTACCTGGCACTTTACAGAACAATAAGAATGACGCGGTCCCGGCCAAGGCTTACAATCTAATAGACACGGAGGGGGGAGACAAGGAGAGGGGACATAGGGAGAGTCAAAGGATAAATAATAACATTCACTTCACAGATAGGTTCTAAACAATGGTGCAAATCTGATCACTAAAACATGTTCATTTACAACTCAATAGAGCATTTACACCATCTAGGAGGGTATACTTTGCATAATTTTTTAGATAACTTGATTTTCATTTTTCACTAATCTGTTTGGAACTGGGAGGCTGATCAAAGCTGCTGACCTGAGCCTTGGCCCAGCTGCCTGTACATACACATCCCCTCAATGCTGCTGAGAACATGGTGACTTTGAAGCTGGGCTTCATGAATGTGGAAGCACCTTGCAGAGGACTCCAGACTCCCTGATCTACAGCACAAACCTGTACTACAACCCCAGTCCTGCCAGCAAATCAAGGGATCCTGAGAGCCAACCCAGTTGTGGTTCCTGTTGAGTGTCACTATCCAAGGAGGGACAATGTGAGCAGCAAAGCCATCAGGCCACCGTGGGTTCCCTACAGCTCCACCATCTCTGCAGAGGCGCAGCTGAACTTCTCCCTGCATCTCATGAATGATGACTGGAGTGCAGAGACACCCTCCAATGGGTTTCAGCTGGGAGATGTTATGCATATGATCCATGGCGATATCAGCACTGGGTACCATGTGTCTCTGAGGCTCTTTGTAGACAGCTGTGTGGCTACTTCAACCCCAGACAGGGACTCTTCTCCCTGGTATGCTATTATTGACTTCAATGGGTGCCTAGTAAATGGGAGATCAGATGACAGCAGCTCCGCTTTCCTCTCCCCAAGGCCCAGGCAGAACTCACTGAACTTCATGGTTGACATCTTCAGATTTGCTGGAGACACCAGAGACTTGATCTATATCACCTACCATCTCAAATTCACTGCAGCTGACCAAACCCCTGATGCTTTGAAGGCTTGTTCCCTCAACAAAGCCAGCAACATCTGGATTCCAGTTGAAGGCACCAGGGACAGCTGCAGCTGCTGTGAGACTGGACAGTCCAGGAGAGTCAACCGTATGGACAGATGCGAGACAGGTGCTCTCAGGGAGATGGTGACTCCTTGGTGAGAGAATCTGAGGTTGATGTGAAGGTTGGACCATTACGCCTTCTCAGGCCAGATCAAAGTTCAAGAAGTATCTTGGAAGAGCAAACCATGGCATCACAGGGTGCTGTAGATGGACATGGTATAATGGCTGGCTAGTTCCTGTAACTGCAGCTGTAGCTCTCTCTGGCTTTGACTGTCCTCTAAATCCTTCTGTTGAGCAAAAGCTGCAACCATTCTGAAGACTTGGCTTAGGCCTTGTTGTGTGTCATTCCTGGAATAAAAAGTGGAGCAACAATCGCAACACAGGGCATGCTTCCTCTGCTCCCATGGCCCCCATGAGGCTCCAGTGGCCAAAAAAAGCATCTCTTGCTTCCAAGGGAGCTGCATGGAAATGCCCCTAGGCAGCCACTTATGGTGAGAGAGAGAGTACAGGTGCCCAAGAACCACATGTAACTCCAGGTCTCCATTTACCCACCTCTGATCTACGCCATGGATCCATCTCCTAGTATAAAGTGCATGCCATCATATCAGTTTCCTCACTCTGTGCTCATTCTTTCAGTGTTCAAGGTCACTAGATCCATGGGTCACAATGAATCAAGGAAACATAACTTTAGCACTATACAAAACTAATCAGCCGATAGTTACAAAATTGTTCAACCAATTCTGATATTGTCAAACACATGTTCAAGAAAACAGTGAACAAGTGACTTACAAACTCATTTATCTGGTAAGAAACTTGTGGTTAATAAGGATATCACAACATGTTCAGTCACAATTTCCATGCCACTCATGTTTGTTTTCCTAATTTGCATTGTCATAAGATTGTCCCCTAAACTGCTGCTTCCATTAAGATGTGAATACAATGCTCCCCCACCCTTCAGCTTTTTTTTTTTTTGCACCACAGAAATTCTTAACACTTTGATTTAAAAACAAATAATTTAACCTAAAATGCATGTGTCCAAATGTGTCCAACTTTATCTTTAAATCTGCTTGTATTTTAAGTTGAGTCAATTTAGAAAAAAATACATTTTGCACAAATGGTTTTACAAAACGTAAGACAATCAGTAGGCTTTTAAATCTCCAACAGAAAAGGTTTTTCAGTGTAAATATCCCCCTGAAGCAGAGCTTAAAACCCAAATACTGAAATGTTGCATCAGTGCAGGTAACCCCAAAAAAGTTTGACATGGACTATGTAAACAAAACCTAATCAGATTTGTCCATTTTTATTGCCGTCTCAATGACTAAAAAGACACCTAAAGAAAATTAATGATGAAAAAAATATTTTTAATAATCTAAATTGTTAACACAAGCAAGGCCACTCTATTTCTTAAATCTATTTGATTTATATACATAAATACACACATACACACACTCACCCCTCCTCCCTTCTTTGGGATTATACAATCTGTTCAATGTTTATTTATATTTTTACATAACATACAATGTATGTTCCAAAACAATCCTAATAAACGTGACGGTGTTTTGAAAAGACATGCAAAAAGAAAATACAGAATTCACAAAGTCAACTTCACTGTGCTAGAAGCAGTGCTGTCCTTTGGCTTTTTAAAACTGGTTCAAGCTTTAATATCACTAAGGTAATGCCCCACATAACTATCAGAAATATGCTTCTGGTCTTTCTGCTTAGAATTATTAATTCAGAATTCTGAAATGTTCAGAGGCTGATTCTAAACTTTAAGGTTTGCTTGTGCTGAATGAACACAAAGGAAACCAATAAATAGTTTTATGTGCAGACCAGTCTATTAATTTGAAAAAGTTTTATATCATGATTGTCTTGTGAAAGATAAATAATGCCTGCTAACAAAAAGGGTATAAGGGACTCTGCTATCATACACGAGATTTACTGCCCCCTTTTAATACAATTCTACAGTATTACAAAGACTCCTGGGGCAAATCTAGTAAAAGTGGTTTTGTTTAAATAAAACAAATTACTCTCACTAAGAAACGCTATTGTATACTACCACAATACTTGTAGCACAATACCAAGTGAGAAAAGTTCTCCAATCCTAATCAATCCATTCACTACATCTATTAGGAATTTTTTTTCTAGATTTCAACACTAGAAAACCAGATAGAACACCGCCTTCATTTACAACTTTTAATATAAAAATTTGCTAAATTGAAGACATACGAGAAAATGCACCAGTCACACACAGAGAACACCCTGAAGAATAAACTACATGCACCCTTTCAATTAACAAATGAAGTCCTTCTTAGAAGTATCTTGAGCACACTATAAAAATATCTACCTACCTAAAAACTGTACTTTTGCCCATTAATTTTTTGTCTCTGTTGAGGAAAGCAAACTTTGACTGATGGACACTTCCTGTAAATGAAGTAGATTAATAAAGCTATTAGTAAAACTGTCATTTATAGTGAACATTAGCAAATACAACAGTCCATTTTTCCATAAGGTCAGAAGTCATATTCCATACAAACATTTTCCTGTATTTATAATCCTTTTAAAGTTTTTTAGAAAATGCACAAGTCGTTTTTAGAAAGCCATATTGAGATATCCTAAATCCTGATTCATAATAATTTAATCTATGCCAAAAATTATCAGAACATTTTAAAATAAATAAATTCCCCATCCCAAAGGTTTGCATAAAAGTTTTTTTCAATAGTCCAGTCTTCTGCACTTGATAAGAAATTTGGCACCCTCTGAATAAGAGGCTGAATATTTTCAGAAAGACCTGGCAATTATAGGCATACAAATGCAAGGCATCTTAACAAGTCTTATCAGTAGATACCTTAAAAGTAAAGTTGGAGATGAAAATGGTAGAAACAGCACAGGCTACAAACCATCACAGGAGTCTTGGGGGGGGGGGGGGGGGGGGGGGGGGGGGGGGAGAAGAGGCAAGATCTGTAAATCAGTTTTTCTTGTCAGAGATTATTGAAGGAAACAGAAGCAAAAAAAAGAAAGGGTGGCCTGGTGACCAGTTGTGATAAGAGACCAGTCCCTGCCTTGAGGCACTTACAATGAGGCATGGATGAGGGTGGCACTTAGGACAACTCAGGGATACATTCATGAAGTTGGCTTAATTACAGGGGAGGAGGGGGACCCTGAGGAGAGACAGTGAAACACCCTTTCCTCTCGCCACTCTCTAAACATGTTGCTAAATGCCACTGTTACCAAACAGACTATATTCTGCATAAGATGTAAAATCATGGTCTTTAAACAGAAGAACTCAACGGCCCTTTCCCAGTTAGAATGTTATCCACTTGGGCCATAACAGCAAGGATTCATTACATAGTTCACAAAGCTTCCCTCTATAGTTTCAAATGAGTGTGGCATTATTCATTTCCCTCTTAGTAACACTTGTGAAATATTCCTATGGTCAGAAAAGAGAATTTACACCGGAGAGGTTGTTAAAAGCAGATGTTACACTAACTCTCTATAGCAACTCAGGATTCTTCTGTATTAAAAACTGCAATAAGGACAAAAATATTACAATATAAAAAGTCTTGATGAAAATACATGATACAGCACTGCCCGACTAAGCCAGCTACAGCAAACCGTGAGAGGGATAAATTTGGCTTGGCTTTCCAGTTCTCAAGATACGTAGAACATTTAATCCATACCCAATGACAATCATTCACCAAATCAAATGCGAAATGGTGGATTTCTTCTTATGGCTCCCATCGTTTCCCCCTCTACAAAATAATGTAAAATTGCATCCTTCTTTTAAAAATGTTTCAAATATTGTGACTTTCACTACAAAGGCCTGAAACCTTGGGCCCAATCTGAGGTACGAGTGTGCACCAGGTCCTTGGTGCACACGTGGTGTGCCCTTGGTACAGATGTGCACTGCACGCATGCGTGCACCTTGGATTGGTCCTGTTACGTACAAATTATTTCAAGAAAGAAACAAGACACTGTTTCAGATGTTTCCATGGTCTCAAGTCTCCCAGGCATTGACGCATATTAAGATTACACCACCCCTACATCTATTGGAATTATTTATTTTTTAAAAAGTCACCTCCCCCCCCCTCCCCTCCTCCGAAGACCTGAGAGAACAGCCAAGTCTTGCAGGCCCGGCAGAAGGCCAACAGACTCAGGGCTGGCCTCACGGGAGGTAATTCCATAGTCGCAGCTCGGCCACCGAGAACGCCCTCTCCATTGTGGCCCCCCGCTTTACGCGGGGGACCTCCAGGAAGGCGCCCCCGATAGACCGAAGGGGCCACTCTAGGGCGCAGAAGGCAAGGCGGTCCCTGAAATATCCGGGGCCAAGACCGTGTAGGGCTTTATAGGTCAAAACCAACACCTTGAATCTGGCTCGATACGTTATAGGCAGCCAATGCAGTGCGCGGAGCACGGGAGTAATATGCTCCCGTCGGCTCGCCCCTGTCAGGAGATGACTCGCCGCATTCTGCACCAGCTGCAACCTCCGAACCAACGTCAAGGGAAGCCCCCCATAAAGCGTGTTACAGTAGTCCAGCCTCGAGGTAATGAAGGCATGGATGAGGGTGGCCAGGTCGGGTCTGGAAACGTATGGACGCAGCCTCTGCACCAGATAGAGCTGGCGGAAGGCAGTCTTGGCCACCACCTGCTGATTTAGGCAGAGCCCCGAGTACAACAACACTCCCAGACTTTGAACCTTCTGGGCTACGGGCGGGCGGATCCCCTCTACGAGAGGAACCAACACCTCCCTCACCCTACCCACCGTCATCACCTCCGTCTTATCAGGATTGAGCCTCAGTCTGCTATGCCGTAACCAATCCGCCACAGCCTCCAAACACTGAGACAGTACTGAGATGGCAGGACCTGGGTCAGTTGAAAAAGAGATGTAAAGCTGGGTGTCATCAGCGTATTGGTGGCAATGCACACCAAACCCTCTCACAATCTCCCCCAAGGGCTGCATGTACACATTAAACAATAATGGAGACAGAATGGAACCTTGCAGAACGCCACAATACAGGGCCCGGGGGGCTGGAAGATTCAGACCCCAGGACGACCCGCCAGCTTCTCCCCGAGAGGAATGGTAGGAACCATCCAAGGACAGTCCCGCCCAGACTCCCCATGGCTTGCAATCGTCTCAACAGCAGTCCACTGTATCAAAAGCAGCCACGATATCTAGCAGGACCAGAAGTGTTTGAATGTCCTGCATCTATCTCCCGGCGATCGTCCACCAAGGCCACCAACTCCGTCTCTGTACCATAGCCGGGGCAGAACCCCGATTGAAAAGGGAAGGTTAGAGACAGGTCGGTAGCTGGCGAGTGCGTCCACATCCAAAGATGACTTCTTCAGTAGGGGGTGCACCACGGCCTCCTTGAGACCGGGCGGCAGTCTCCCCTGCTGAAGGGACACGTTAAACACCCCTGCCAACACTGTCCCCAATGTCTCCCTGGAGGCTTTCACCAACCAGGACGGTCATGGATCTAATTCACAACTGGTGGCTCTAACAGACCCCAGGACATCCACAGCATCAGTTGGCATCACTTCCTGAAACTCATCCCAAGAAGCTGGTCCAGACGGGGCCTCCATTACCTCGCGCTCCATCTCTACTGTTCCTAATCCGGTGTTGAAATTGCTCTGGATCTGAGCGATCTTGTCTGCAAAGTAGGTGACGAACTCCTCACAGCAGGCCTGGGACAAGTCCCCATCCAGGCGGAGGGAGGCCGGACTGACCAGCCCCTGCACCACGCGGAACAGCTCCGCTGGACGTGACTTTGCAGACGCTATGAGGGTGGCAAAGAATTATAAAGCTGTAAGGTGGAAAACTTTAGAAATCATTTCCATTTATAATTAAGTGCTTTTGATGTTCAGTTGGTCTCATCACTGATCCTAAAGCACTTTTTTGGTAAGGGGGTTCATTACATGTTTTTATCATGTGAAACAATTAGTAAAGAAGAAAAAAAAAAGGATCCCCCACCTTTTTTAAAAAAGAAAAATTCTAAAATGCAAAAACTGTCACTTTAAGAAATTCCAAAATAATCTATAATTTTCTGAATTGCTGTCAGTCTTCAGAGCTCAGTTTTGTTTTATGATTCTTCTCAATCCTGTTAGAATCCAGATGATTCCTCCTCACTCATGCCCACACCAAAAGCCACAAGACTGAGTCTTGACCACCATCTGTTAGGTAATCATCAGTCAGAAAAATACTGAGATTCCCTTTTTTCCCCAGTCAGTAGATATTTCTACCTTAAACAATCAACGCCAATTCCTCTGTTTAGGAGCGGAATGCATTGCCTCAGCATTATTTCCTGCTAGAACATGGAACAAGACCTCAAGAATAAGATAACGTATTTCTCTCTCTAGTTTTATTTTATTTATTTATTTATTTATTTATTTGAGTTTCTTCTATCCCGCTCCCTCCTGCTCACAGAGCAGCTCGGGGCGGCTTACACAGAAGTACTCTCTATAAAATCACAATTAAAATATACAATTTACAATTTTAAATTCAATTAAAATACACTAAACTAAAAAGGCAGAATCAATACCCCCCCCTCCCCTAACCCACCCCACCCTACCCATCTCCCTCACCAAAGGCCTGGCAGAATAGCAAGGTCTTACACTGTCTTCGACAAGAGGGGAGGTCTGGGGCCAGGCAAGACTCCGTCGGTAGGGAATTCCACAGCCTAGTAGCGGCCACTGAGAATGCCCTCTCCATTGTCTCCACCCGGGAAACCCAAGGGACTTTGAGTCAGGCATCCCCAACCGACGACAGGGGTCGCGATACAACCCGGGGCCTAAGGCAATACCACAGGTATGTGGGGCCCAGGCCATTTACGGCTTTATAGGTCATTACCAACACCTTGAATCAGGCCCAGAAAACAATAGGCAGGCAGTGCAGAGAGGGGAGCACTGGTGTAATGTGCTCACAACAACCCGTTTTCATTAGGAGACAAGTTGCCGCATTCTGCACCAGTTGCAGTTTCCGGGCTATCCCCATGTAGAGTACATTACAATAGCCTCGTCTAGAGATAATAAAGGCATGGATGATTGTGGCCAGGTCAGTCAGAGACATACAGCCGAAGGCGTCGTACCAAATGTAACTGGCAAAATGCTTCTCTCACCACAGCTTCCACCTGGAAATACAGGCAGAGCTGTAAATCGAGAACCACCCCCAGACTATGGACCTGAGTGGCCAAAGAGGGGGCAGATCCTGTCAATGACAGGAGCCACCACAGCCTCTGCCCTACCCACCAGCATCACCACCATCTTGTCCGGATTCAACCTCACCCTCATCCAGGTCCCCGTAGTCGCCAAGCACTGAGACTGCCGGGTCTGGGTCTGTAGAAAATGACAGGTGAAGTTGTGCATCATCGGTGTACTGACGACAACGCACAACAAACCTTCTCACAACCTCACCCAAAGGCTGCATACACATGTTGAACAGGGGGGACAGAATGGAACCCTGAGGGACTACACACACGAGGTACCGGGGGGATGAAGTATATTCCCCAAGTACCACATGCTGAATTCTCCCAGCCAGGAACAAGTGGAACCATTCAAGAAAAATTCCGCCCACTCCGGCCCGGTCCCACAGCCAAACCACCAACATCTCATGTCCAACGGTATCAAATGCTGCCGACAGATCTAATAAAATTAAAAGAGACGATCTGTCCCGATCTAATTCATGGCGCAGGTCATCGACCAAAGCCATAAGTACAGTCTCCACGCTAAACCCAGGACGAAAGCTGAACTGTGAAGTATCAAGAAAACTGACCCGATCCAGATGCCCTTGAAGCTGCTGAGCCACCTCCCGTTCAATAACCTTCCCGAAAAAGACTGGTCCCTAGATGGCAGGAGAGTCAATGTCAAGAGATGTTTTTTCTTTTTTTTTTACTGAGCAGAGGCCATACTACTGCTTCCTTAAAGGAGGCATTGACAACCCCCACCACCAAGAGTCCTAATGTCTCCCGGCAGGCCTTGACCAGCCAGAACGGGTATGGGTCAAGTTCACAACAGGTGGCTCTAACTGCCCCCAGGACATCTTCTGCATCAGCGGGCGACACCCACTGAAATTGATCCCATGAAATCAGACAGAGCGGGGCCTCTACTACCTCAGGTTCACCCTTTGTTATAAGTGCAGTGTTGAAATCGTGGTGAGTCCAGGCAATTTTATCCACAAAAAAGTCAAGTCAAACAAACAAACAAACATGTCACAGCAATCACTGGAAGATCCCAGTTCCAGGCAGAGAGAAGCCAGACTGACCAGCCTTGCACCACCCAGAAAAGCTCCACTGGACATGACTTTGCGGATGCTATGAGGGTAGCAAAGAACTCTTTCTCTGCTACCCACTCAGCTACAGCATAGGCTTTTAAACTAGCTCTATGCAGCAATCAGTCGGTTTCAGCCTAAGTGCGGTGCCACCATCGCTGCAACCGCCGTCCTTGCTGCTTCATCCGGCGCAGCTCCTCTGTAAACCAAGGGGACCTGCGTTGTTGACATTCCAGAAGCAGATGCCTGAGAGCCGTTCGGTCAATGGCCTCATTCAGCAAGATATTCCAAAAGACAATGAGGTCATCGAGCGAATGTAATTCCTCTAGAGCATTCCAGAACCTCTCTGGTTCCATAAGTCTCCGGGGGCAAGGCAAGCAAACTGGTTCTGCACCTCTCCGGGGGCTGATATGCGCCTGGAGATAATGATCCGTCCATGACAATGGCAAGGATTGTTAACACATCCCCCACCACCGGATCCCTTGCCTCAAAGCCAGTGCAGAGTATCAGGTCAAGGGTATGTCCTCCATCGTGCGTCAGGCCCATAACCCTCTGAGACAGTTCCATGGTAGTTGTGACGGCCATGAGCTCACGCTCCACTCCCCCAAGAGCAGCATCAGTGTCTTAGTTAAGGACAATAAAGTAACATGTATTCCCTTAATGCAGTACTGTAACTCCCTTTCACATCAATACATTATCATTTTCTCTTAAATATAAAAACGAGATCTCCTTGAGTTATTCAAGTTGCCTAGAGGGGCCATGCTCTGTTATGCTATGCAAGTGACCCAAATTCAGTTTTTCTAATCAGTCACTCTCAAACAGCATAAAAAGAGTGTTGCAGAAGTATCATGGTCAGTAACTGATGGTGGAGAGAAACCTCTCATGCAACTATACTGAAACCTTTCCCTAATCCGTGGGTGCGGTGGTGGCGGCAAAGAAAGCTTTCTTCCTGACTGTCATAGCATCTGCAGAGTGCTGTCCAGTGGAGCTTTCCCGGGTGGAGCATAGCTTTTAAATCCTGGCTATCTCCATCTGGAGTTAAGAGTCGTTGGCTGCCCGCTGTAATGAGTTTGCCACTTACTTTGCAGACAAAGTTGCTCATATGTGACTCACTTTGGACGCTGCTAGTTTGAGTGCAGAGTCAGAGTTTGGGGTTGAGGAGGCCCTGTCTTGTATGGTTTATTTGGATCGGCTTCAATTAATCTCGCCCACCAATGTCAAGGATGTGCTTGGAGGGGTGTGGGCGAGGTGAAAGCCAGCCGCAAGATACTGGGGGTATTGTTGGCTGGAGTTGTCAATGCTCTCCCTTAGGGGAGGGCAGGGTGCCCAACAGCCTCAAGACTGCGGTCATCTGCCTCATACGTAAGAAACCATTTCTTGATGTTAACTCCCCCATCAGCTATCGTCCTTCCTTTTTTAGGTAAGGTTATTGAGTGGGTGATTACCTTGCAGCTCCAAGCACATTTCAATGCTATCGGTTTCCTGAACCCATGTCAGTCAGATTTTTGTCCTGGGCGTGACACTGAGACTGCGCTTGTGGCCTTGGTTGACCATCTCCACTAGGAAATCAACTGGAGGAACTGGGGATTTTGTTAGATCTTTCAGCAGTCTTTGATACCATTGACCATGGGATGTTGACATGGCTGCGGGACCTGACTGGGTTGTGCAGGACCACTCTTTAGTAGTTCCACTCATTCCCGGTCAGGAGAACCCAGAGCGTGGTGATGGACGGTGGCTCGGCGTCCCCTTGGGAGCTCCCTTTTATCAGATTTGGATATGGCCACAGTCATCGATGCCTTTGTAACCTTGAGGTTAGACTACTGCAATGGGTGCTATGTGGGGCTGTCCCTCAAGACTGTTCGGAAGTGGCAGTTGGTGCAGAACGCGGCAGCCCGACTTCTGTTGGGGACAGGTTGCCGGGAGCACATTACACCGGTGCTCCAGGATCTGCACTGGCTACTGATAGTTTTCCAGGCACAATTCAAAGTGCTGGTTTTAACCTGAAAAACCCTAAACTACTTGGACCCCGGGTATCTGAAAGACCATCTCTTCCCCTATGTCTCGTCGCAGCCTCTGAGGTTGACCAAGGGAGCCCTCTTGTTGGTGCCAAACCCCCATGAAGTTGTTACAATGAGAGAACACAGGGGGGCATCCTCAGTTGCTGCCCCACAGTTATGGAGCTCCCTCCCCTAAGTCCGAGCCTGTTCACCTTCCAGAGGACATGCAAGACCTTTTCGTTTGGCCAGGCATTTGGCAAGCGGGAATAGGGTTGGGTTGGAGTGGCAGGGAGTTTGGGATGATGTTGGGGTTTATGGGGATTTTCATGTATTTTATATTTTTTATGTTGTTAACTGCCCTGAGTCTGCGGAGAAGGATGGGTTAGAAATGTAATAAATAAATAAATAAATAAATGTAGCTTTAAGATCACATTTTTAAGTACCAGAACTGAGCCTTAAAACAGGCAAGGGACAAACCTTTAAAGGTAGTTAGTCAATCCTAGTTCTTCCTTTGTAGAAGCTTCACCTATACTGCTGAAGCACTGCAACAAAAGTATAACTTCTACTTTACCAAAGATAGGAGATGCTTTCCTCTTGAATTTTTAGCACCTCATCTTAGGGTTTAAGCAAATTCAGTTATATGAATCAATAAAAATTCTATTCCATTTTACAAAAAAAATTTAAATAGTTTATGCTAAAGTGATACTTCAAATCTATCTGAGTCTATAAAAGAGAGTTGAACATTTTTCCAATAGTTTAGTTTTTCTCAGATAAACTCTCATAGTATTTTTCTTTTTTTAAACTACAATTTTTACAAAAACCTTTAGCTCAGCGTTTCCAATGTACTTAAGTTTTAATACCACCAGTTTATTTGCTCGCATCCAGATGTTCACCACAGTCAACCACAGGCCGCGTTTGCATTGACCACGCTTCATTACCTCTCACCACCCGGAGGTAATGAAGCGTGGTCAATGGCCACCAGGGCCGTGAGGAAGGGTTCATCACGTCTGTTGCCTCCCCCTTCACCACCGTCGGGTTTCGCCGTCCCGGTCCGGCGATGTGGTCGGATAGGCCACACTTCCTGCCCGTCGCGCTGGGGGGGCGGGCCGACAGTGGCACTGAGGGGTGGGGCCGTGCGGCCGCACACAGCGCCACACGGCCCCGCCCCCTCCGCGGTGGGGGGAGGCAACAGACGTTATGCCCACCGAGATTGGCAGCAAGCCGTGGTGTCTCGTTCCCCACGGTTGGGGGTGAAGGGGGGGGGGAACGTCTGTTCGCCCACCCCTTCACCCCCGCCCATGGTCCGAACCACACCACAGCCCGCGGTCAACCCCGGCAGGCGTAACGTCTGAAATCACCCAATGTGTAAAGGCTAAAAATCCAAATAATAGAGGAAATAATCTGGGCTGTTATTTTATTGAAAAAATGAGGAAATATGTTTTTGAGATGTAATCTTTTAACTTGAGAGAAAGTCCCTTCATGAACTTGATACAAAAAATGGAAGATTTTACTTACATTGAAAAATTTACATAGGTTTTTTTCCCTCTTTCTAATCCAAGTTCTGAAATTGAATCTTTTAAGGAATGTCACATTTTTGCAAATAAGGTAAGCCTGATATGTAGTTTATTAAGTTAAGCTATCTTTTTTGGTTTGGACAGTTCAGTTCTAGTTAAAATAAATTTTGCGGTTTCTTGGACACAATTTAAGCAGTTTCCATCCTGGTTCCAGTTTAACAGACGCTAACAGAAAACAAAAGTGCTAAATAATGGAGTGGAAATTTCGAGACCTAAATTTCAAAGTTGGAGAAGCAATCCAGCACAGTAGTAGTAACTTCTACTGAACAACACACACACAAATCCAGTACGCAAAAAGATGTAGCAGACTACAATCCTCGTGTAACATATATTACACTGTAAATTTCTTCCACTGTAGTTTGGAGAGGGTGTGGTTGTTGACATGTTGGTCCTAAGTGTCAGAAATGGAGACAAAAGGGTAAAAACAGATGTGCAGCGGGCAGGACGACTCCTGGGCCACCCTGGAGTAGAAATTGCATGCGACGTGACCCAGGTCAGGCTGCGGCACTAACAGACGTGCCCACGGCCGGGGAGTCATCCCGCCGGCCACACAGTCTGGGTAGGGTTGGCAGCACAAAAACATGCAAGCAGTCAACCCCACCCACACAGTGCTCCTAGCGGGTCCTGCCCCCGCACTATGACAGGCAGTCGTGGCAGCCAATGAGGCACAGCCATTGAATGGGTTGATTTAAATCAAGACGATTCAAATAATGGATTTAAATCATGATTTAAAATCAAGAGAAAAAACAAAATTAAATCGTTGATTTAAATCAAGTTTCCCATGGATACTACTTATTAATTATTATTATTATTATTATTATTATTATAAGCATTTGTGTAGTGCCAGCTCTGTACCTGGCACTTTACAGAACAATAAGAATGACGCAGTCCCAAACTATGGCTTACAATCTAATAGACACGGAGGGGGGAGACAAGGAGAGGGGACGTAGGGAGAGACAAGGGATAAATAACATTCACTTCACAGATAGGTCCTAAACAATGGTGCAAATCTGATCACTAAAACATGTTCATTTACAACTCAATAGAGCACTTACACCATCTAGGAGGGTAGACTTTGCATAATTTTTTAGATAACTTGATTTTCATTTTTCACTAAAACTGAACTCCTTATCTTCCCCCCTCATCCTTCCTCTCCTTTCTCACTGTCAATAACTATTGATGGAGTCACCATCCTGCCTGTCCCCCAAGCCCGTAGCCTAGGCTTCATCTTTGACTCAACCCTTTCTTTTAAACCCTACATTGACTCTGTTGCTAAATCCTGTCGCTTCTCCCTCCATAACATTGCTAAGATTCGCCCTTTTCTCTCTGTCTCATCTGCCAAAACTCTTGTTCATGCTCTGGTCATCTCTCGCCTCGATTACTGTAACTTCCTTCTCACTGGCCTTCCCCGGTCTCACCTTTCTCCCCTCATCTCTGTCCAAAACTCTGCTGCCAGGGTCATCTACCTCGACAGTCGCTTCGACCATGTACAGCCCCTCCTCTCTTCGCTTCACTGGCTTCCCCTTCCTGAACGAATCCTACACAAGCTCCTAGTCTTCACCTATAAAGCTCTTCACAACCTTGCTCCCCCCTACCTCTCTGCACTTATCGCCCTCCATACTCCAGCCCGTGCACTTCGCTCCTCCTCTGTCCCTTCCCTCACCCTTCCACGCCTTCCCTGCTCCCCTAAGCGCCTTCGTCCCTTCTCAATTGCTGCCCCCCATGCCTGGAACTCCCTCCCTGTCCACATCCGCCTTGTCCCCTCCCTTCATACCTTCAAATCTCTCCTTAAAACTCACCTCTTTCGCTCTGCTCTGTCTGACTCTTTATCCTGCTGAGCCACTATTTCCTATACCAACGATCGGTTTACCCTTATCCTTGCAACATGGACCTGCCTGCTGTCATTCTCATCGTAACCAAGCCAAGTACGTGCACTTGAGACCTCGCATCTTCATGAATGTTAGACCCCTTGTCTCTCCCTCTGTTCCCCTTCCTAAGTCTCTCCCCCAGCTCCTGTCTCTCAGATTGTAAGCCCAAGGGGCAGGGACCGTGTCTGTTTTATTACTTTGTAAAGTGCCAGGTACACTGCTGGCGCTATATAAATGTTTGTTAATAATAATAATAATAATAATAGGAAATAGTACATAATACATGATTTAATGGATACCTTTGCTCATTATCTGTGTCAACCTGCACAGACACTGAGTACATTAGGCATGTTAAGAGTAAAATCACACACAAATTAGCATGTATAACTTATTTTATTAAACTAAACAATCTTAAATGTTACATAAATTTTTCACATTTACAGCAGTCTCCTGAGTTCAAGACTGTCCTTAAGGCTTTTAATTTTTTTATTTTCAGATTTTGCTAACTCTAACAGACAAGTCATCACAATAATAAAGGCTGTCCTTAAAACTAGATCTCATCCTACTGCCCACTCCCACTGTCATTTTTATTCATAGACAAACAGAAATACAAGTTTTCCTGCTTTTTCAACTCCCAGTCAATTTCTTAGCTTTGAGTGGATAATACCAAATGAAGATAATATTCTCTCTCTGCCCGCAGAGGAAGCTACTGCTGTGAAAAGTTGGCTTAGTAACTGAAGAAACTCTGATTCAAGGTGTTTGGCTAATGACTTCCACCAGTTCAGGAGAGTGACTTTGTTTAATACAGCATCAGTAAACATGTACTGTTTAAATGGATCCCCCTCTAGTTCTGAAATTTATTATGGCTGGCATAACTGAGAAGTTATTAATGTTGTCTTCCCTTCTTTCCAGTGCTGCTTTCTGTTTCACTTTCTTTCCTATCTAACTCCTCTGATTTGTAAGTAAAGGATAACCTATACCTACTACCTATATTCATAATTTAAGAAAAGCGTGCAAACTTGTTTTTAAAAGGAACCTTTACAAAAATCTGTGAGAGCCATTAATTCATTTTTAAGAGATTGCAAGTGTAAGTTAAAAATGCTTGTGCTGAGATTTAATTTTAACCACATTATTTTTAAATAAGAAGTTTAGTATTTAAATATTTTTTTAAAAATAAAAAAAATCTGATTTAAATTTTTAAAAGATTTTTTTTTTTTTTTTAAATCGATTTTATCCACTCTTCTGGTCATGGCCACACAGGAACAGATGTGCTAACCCTCTGTGGCCTTACTCCAGGCTGACACATCGGAGATCTTCTGAGGTCACAGCTGGGGATAGCTGCCACCACAGGTAAATTTACATGTATTTGAAATTGTTGCATTTTGCAAAAGAGAAGACCTCTCAGTATGTTTTCCTCTCAAACATACTTGAGAGAGAGAGAGAAATGTCTACCTCCAGAAAAAGTTACAATGAAGTTAGTAACTTTCTGACATACCTAAAAATCTTCACTGGACAAAAGCAGAGTCAGCTTTGTTGCTTCTACTTATTGAGGAGTTAAATCAGGGGTAGGGAACCTTTTCCTTCCTAGGGCCCACTTTGAAAATTAGTACAAGCTTCAAGGACTGCACAGAATTTACTTAAGGCGTGCACTCCGGAAGAGACGGATCTCCATCAGAGATCTATTCTGTGGATCTGTCCCTTCTCCCCGAGTGCATGCCTTCATCTCCGATCCTGTACCTTGAGCTCAGTATTTATTTATTTTTATTTTATTCATTTGTATCTCGCCTAATTCTGCCTCAAGTAGTCTAGGTGGCTCACAATCAATTCTAAAAACAATATCCAAATATAATACAATATAAAGGCAAGTAGAAAGCAATAGGAACAATAAAATAAAAACCCATTCTGGTGTGCAAAAAGAAACAAAATAACCCACCCATCCCCTAAACCTCCCCAGACACTTCCCCATCACCGAAAGCCTGGCGGAAGAGCCATGCCTTACACTGGCACCAGAAGGTGAGAAGATTGGGGCTAAGACAGACACCCACCGGATGTGAGTTCCATAACACAGGTGTGGCCGCCGAGAATGGGGAGTACCGACAAGTGGGCAATCTATAGCAGGGAACCTCCAGGAAGGCGCGCACACACCCCAATGCCCTCAGGGGCCGCCCCAGGGCACGGGAAGTGAAACGGTCTCTAAGACAGGCAGGGCCCAGGCCGTGATTAAGTGATTTTCAGTGACTAAGGGTAGGAGCCAGACCCTGGATCGGGATCCAAGAGCCACATAAAAGATGAGCTGTAGGCTGCATTTGGCCCCCAGGCCTGAAGTTCCCACCTTTCTACTAAATGAAAGAATCCCTTGAAGCTCTTGCACCTATACACTCATATACATGATATTTAAGTAACTGACACTACCATTTCTTCAAAGTTAAGTTTCTTCTTATTTGCAAGAACAAAGCAACTGAACCTTTTGGAGTACAAAGGTTTATCTTTGGAGTACAAAGATAAACGATTGCACTCAAACCTGCAAGAATTTCAGCCACACTCCTACTTGAAGGAGCACAGTAGCTAGCTATGTCAAGAGACCTTTCTATAATGGAAGGTCTCCTACATGTTTACATGTAGGTTAAGAGCCTCCATATCTACACATTTCATAGGATTTTACTGAAGAACCTCATTATTATTATTATTATTATTATTATTAAACATTTATAAAGCGCCAGTTGCAACCTGGCGCTGTACAGAACATACAATCAGATGCGGTCCCTACCTGTGGCTTACAATCTAAAAGACAAGGAGGGGGAGACAAGGAGAGGGGACAG
>QEPC01006720.1:2310559-2321682 GCA_003113815.1 Sphenodon punctatus | reverse complement strand
CCCCCCGCCCTTCCCACCACCATCACCTCCATCTTATCGGGATTGAGCTTCAGTCTGCTCTGTCGCATCCAATCCGCCATGGCCTCCAAACATTGGGAGAGTAACGAGACAGCAGGACCTGGGTCAGTTGAAAACGCGAGTTACAGCTGAGTATCATCAGCATATTGGTAACATCGCAACCCGAACCGTCTCACGATCTCCCCCAGGGGTTGCATATACACACTGAACAACAGTGGAGACAGAATGGAACTCTGCGGAATGCCGCAGGTCAAGGCCCGGGGGCTAGATGTTTCAGCCCCCAGCACCACCCGCTGGCGTCTACCCAAGATGAATGAGCGGAACCATCCAAGGACAGTCCCATCCAGACCTCTGAAGTCTCACAGCCATCTCAACAGCAACCCATGGTCCACGGTATCAAAAGCAGCCGAGAGATATAGCAGGATCACAAAGGTCGAACATCCTGCGTCCATCTCCCGGCAGAGATCATCCACCAAGGCCACCAACACCGTCTCAGTACCGTAGCCGGGGCGGAACCCAGATTGAAAAGGGTCAAGGAAACCGATGTTGTCCAAATGTGCCTGGAGCTGCAGTGCCACTGCCCGTACAATAACCTTCCCTAAAAAGGGAAGATTAGAGACGGGTCGGTAGCTGGCGAGTGCATCCACATCCCAAGATGGCTTCTTCAGCAGGGGGCACACCACAGGCTCCTTGAGACTGGGTGACAATCTCCCCTGCCGAAGGGACAATATCATAATTAAAACAAATTTAAAACACCTCCCCCCAAAAATAACCCCCCACCCCACCCTCCCCTCCGAAGGCCTGGGCAAGCAGCCAAGTCTTACAGATACGTTGAAAGGCCAACAGGCCCAGGGCCAGGCGAGCCTCCTCCGGGAGGAAGTTCCACAACCACGGCCTGGCCACCAAGAACAGTGAATATGAATTGCACATCCCTACCACACAGGGCCTATCCTCAGATATGCTTAAGAACACAAGACATGCCACTCTGGGTCAGACCATGGTCAGTCAAGTCCAGCACCTGACTCCAACAGTGGCCTCCTGCAACTCTTCACACCCAAAACCTACCTGGCTAATAGCTGCAAATGGACCTAGCCATCCTTTCTTAAACCCACCTATACTTACTGGCCATGACCACATATTCTGGCAACAAATTCCACAGCTTAATTGTGCACTCAGTGAAAAAATACTTCCTTTTATTTGTTTTAAATCTGCTACTTGTTAGTTTTGTAGGGTATCCCTGTATGAGAGGGTAAATAACCGTTTCCTATTTAAGTGTTCCACACCAATCATGATTTTATAAACGTCTACCATAGCCACTCTCAGTCGTTCCTTCTCCAAGCTGAAGAGTTCTTTCTAACCTATCTAGCCTCTCTTTGTAGGGGAGCTGTTCCATACCCTTTATCATTTTTATTGCCCTTCTCTGTACCTTTCCTATTTCTACTATCCCTTTTTTGAGATGGGGCGACCAGAACTGCACACAATACTCAAGGTGTGGTCACACCATAGATTTATATAGAGGTTCACATTAAATTTCATCTGCCATTTAGATGTCCCGTCACCCAGTCTCGCAAGACCCTCACAGTCTGCTCGTGTTTTAACTAACCTTGAATAACTTTGTGTCAACTTTTTGTCATCTTCAAATCTGATCACCTCATTCTTTTCTCCCTTTTCCATATCATCAATGAATACATTAAACACCACCATCCCAGTACAGATCCCTCAGGCACTCCATTATTTATCTCTCCCCATTTCGGAAATTGACCATTTAGTCACTCTTTATTTCCTATCCAGTTACCAACCCACAATAAACCTTCAAGCAGATGGGAATTGGTTTTATAATGCATTTTTATGCACTTTATATTTTCAGAGGGTTTTATTCTCGGATATTCCATTCAGTATTGGTTATACAATATATGTTGTATATGTGTTATATCTGGAGTGGCACCACTTTGTAAATATTTTGTCTTAAAATATAGAAGTACTTTTAATTTTCAGACATACATGTATTGCAATTCTACTCTTAAAATGAACAAACATAAAAAAAACAACCAACTCATAATAGATTAGGTGCTAGAGGTAGAAGCACACAATGATAGCAGCAAATCTAACACTTACATTTTTCCCTTTTCTTCTGTAAGTACTTGAGTGCAAATCCTTCCTTAAAGTGATTGCTAACTTCCTTCTGTGACATGCCTCAACAAGTATTCTACTGATGACATCACAGCAAACAATCATCAGTGACACAACGAAACCCAACTTTCTAAAAGTAGTAAATAGTTTACACTTCTACACAAAAACTTGTTCCCTTAAATACAATAGGCAGTACAGTGTGTAAAAGTAGTTTGCAGATGTCTTTTGTTTTTTTAAAAAAACTAAAAGAACAATACAGTTAAGTATTGTAATGCTAGGAAAAATATAATCCTCAAAGACAATTCCTGTTCTCTCCAGTACTGACAACTAATGGGTGTGATTTTACCAGAACACCCAATAGGAAATTTGCAAAGGGAATTTGTCATTTTCAAGTGAACAGATCTCCAAGAACCTACACAACATGACACATAACTGAAACTTGTAAATAATAAAAAAGATTCTATCATCATAGTTGTCCAGGATATTCAGAATTTAAAATGTTTTACACCATACTGCCAGAATAAAATTGAAAATCCACACAAATGTTACAATAAAAGAAGTATGCCTTCTTATAGGAGGACTTTCTCTCTCAATAAAAACACACAGCAAAGTATCTGGAATTTTTTATCAGAATAATGCAGATGTGGTGTGAGAATAGTGTGTGTAAAGATCACTCCGTTCATGCTTCTAAAATTGAATCATAAACATGCACCACTTGACTGACTCCCACACTCTACCAGTACATTTATGCTTTTTCACAAAAATTGTATTAGCACTTTTTACCCCCTTCATCTACTTTTTTCCTCAGAGATTTTGTTCTCCAACATTAAGATTTCCACTGAACAAGAATATTTAACTAAGCTTCAACTATAATGAACTGTTTTAAAACCAAGTTTCAACAGTAAAAAATTCACATTTACAGAAGTTACATAAAGGTCCTCAAAATTTCAAAAATAATTTATGAACTCAAATCAAATGGCTGGCATACAAAACTCTGAAGCCTGTACTGGCTCCCTACAGCTTTCCACGCACAATTCAAGGTGCTGGTTTTGACTTTTAAAGGCCTAAACAGTCTGGGCCCCAAGTATCTGAAAGATTGCCTGTCATTCCATGTCCCATTGCAGCCCCTGTGATCAGCCGGGAGCACCTCCCTGTTGGTACCATCCATTAGGCTTGTTTTTACGACAAGGACTCGCAGGGGGGCGTTCTCGGTTGCTGTCCCAGTGCTTTAGAACTCCCTTCCCCTGGAGGTTTGTTTGAGCCCGAGCATCTTCCGGAGGCAAGTGTAAGACTTTTTTTATTTGAAAAGGCAGTTGGCAAGTGGGGACAGGGGGTTGGGGTGAGTTTTGGTGGGTTGTTTTGTGGTAGGGGTGTGAGATGGGGTTGGGTGGGGAGATTGTATGGGGTGGGTTTTGTGGGGGGCTTAGGGTTTTTGTATCAGTTTTAATTGTTTTTATGGATTGTAAGCTGCCCTGCACCTCAGGGAAGGATGGCATATAAATTTAATAAATAAAACCAAAAACGTTTTGCATACATCTTAAAATAATGTTTCTTAAAGAAAAATATATGAAAGTATTCACTCTACTCACTACCCAAATCCAGCCATTCTGAAGCTCATTGTGGCAGCTTAACAATGCACATCAAAACTACACAATAGTTCAAGACTGAAAGTAAAAAATTATTTATAGAAATTAAAACTTCAAAGGGCATTTACGCTGCACTTACCTAATTTAGAATGGATGCTGAAGGTAGGTGGATCTTTCCAAAATGCCAACAGATCTTTAATAGCAACACTGCTGTTATTACTACAGTAAGAACTTCAATTTTGCCTCTCTCATGAAAAATATCCTTCAAAAGCAAAATGCACCATTATGAATAGTTTGTCTATACTGACCAAGAAGTGCCCCCTGCTTTCTCACCAACACTTTGATAAGAACGTTTCATAATTTTAGTTTAGTTTTTCATTTTAAGTATTGATCAGGCCTAGTCCTCCTTATATGCTTCAGATTTTACCAACACATAACTGTCAGGCAGGGACCGTGTCTATCTTGTTTTCTGTAAAGCGCCAGGTACATCGCTGACACTATATAAATAATAATAATAATAGCAATGTTGTATACGAGTTATGTCATTTTCTTTCACATTTAAAATATAAATATCATCAAATACAAATATTTGAGAAACAAAACCAATATAAACAGCTATCCAGCAGTACACATCACATTTGTCTCTTCACATTGCATGGTTTAGGCCAGAGAACCTATAAGCGCATGCCAAACTACAAACTAAATAGCACCCCAGAGTGGAAGATGTAAAAGGAGGGACCCAAAAGGGCACTGTGCCAAGCCAAGTAAAATGATTCCTGGTGAACTTAAAGGAGAATGTGAAAATTTAACAACCACATTTCAGGACTTTTCTGCATTGAGTTTAATTTAAAATTTCTAAAAATAGGTTTTCTGGTATATTTAATAGTACAAATTAAACCAAGATAAACACTTCCAAGCCAACTCTGGGACTGAAATGATTTGACTGTCCAGTCCAATGAGCAGAAGTTCCCAAATTATGGATGCTTTTAAACGAGCAAGGCTGGAGGAGGGTCTGTGGCTGCTGAGGGGCACGACTACAGGGTATCCACTCATGTGGAGTGAGCAGGGAACCCAGGGTGGCCACCGCTTCCACTTCAGCAACCTCCAAGCACTCCTGCTACCACGGGCCAACCCTGCAAACAACTCGGGGTGTTTTTAGACAAGTGCCTCCCCATTCATTACCCACCCATCATGCAGGTTGCAGGGTCACATGGGCACTCTATGCAGCCCTGCAACCTGAATGATGTGGAGGGAGGCATATGTCTACCAAAAAAAAAAAAAAAAAAAAAAACTCAGTGGGCAGCCATTCCCCCAACAGCCCTGCCCAACAACACCCCATCCCAAGTCCCATCCAACTGCTCACCCTCTGCTTTGACACACAGCCACCATGGAAACAGGAAACTGCAGCAGCCAGTAACCCCTTCCTGCCCAGGAGTCAGTGTAGCTGCTGGCAGTCCCAGGCAACATCTCCACAGAAGGCAGAGTTCAGCCTGCAGTCCAGCCCCTGCCATATGGAAAAGCAACTCCATATGGAAAAGCTAGAATAAAGAATGGATATATCGCCACTGTAAAGGGTGACACTAAGTCCTTGTAGGACCAGAACCAAGGGTGGATGAACTAAATCACTGCAGTGGGCAATCCCCTGGGGGAGCAGGCCACACAGAGACAAGCATTTGTGCCTTTGAAGCGGAATGGCTAGCAAGCCAAAATTGAGGGAGATGGCTGATTAGGCCCAACTGGGTACAGTTAGCAGATAGCAATAACCAGTTATAAAAGCGGAGCTGAAGCTCAAGCTGGGAGGACCAGCAGGAAAGATGCTCAGACTAACAGAGGTTGTTTAACTGGTGGGAGTCCTGAATCACCACAGCTGGCTGGCCAGACAAGGCCAGAGCAGAACTAAGTGCACAAGAACTCAGAGAAGTAAGAGGAGCCTAGGATTAGCAGTACCCTGCACCATCAGAGGTGAGGTGCAGAGTTAGAGGGCTAAGCCAGAGACCTGGATTAGGAAAGGGCCAGGATAGATGCCAAGTAAGGAGACTGTGATGCAACTGTATTAAAAAGGAAGTTGTGGAAAATATTGTAAGTAAATCTTTGCTGTGGTGAAGAGACTATGCAAGTATGGTATGCAGCAAGGTCGGCAGTTGCAAAAAAAAAAAAAAACTTACAGTGGGGGCTGAGTCATTTTCACTAGGGGTGGGACACCGGGGAGAATACCGGATACCGGATGTACCGGCATACCAGATTTTTAACACTGGCCGCGGTACCGGATTTTTTTTACATTGCGGCTATTGACTCCAATGGCCGCAGTGTAAAAAATCTGGTACCACGGCCAATGTTAAAAATTCGGTATGCCAGTACAGGTAAATATTGGATTTATCGGATTAAGACGATACACCCAAATACCGGCAATATCAGATTTTGGGAGAACCGGAATTCCCACCCCTAATTTTCACCCACCAACAAAGGGCACTCACTAGCCTCTACAACTTTTTGCAGCTCAGGGAATGAATAGACTGGGTTTATGTCCATGCCATGGTACTCAAATGTTGTGTTAAATGAGGTACACACAGATGCACCTATATAGACAGATTTGTGCCATCCCCTCAACATGCCCCTCCCATACTTGTACCGTAGATTTTTGGTCTCCTCAACAAGGCACTTCTGTTTAGATAGAAAGTGTCATGTCATTGTTGGTCAAACTTTTCCAAAGAAAAGGCACTAAGCAATACAAACAAACAAATATATGCCACACTCGCTCAGCAATATTTACAGCTTGAATTTAAGAAAGTGTCAGACCCAGCTTTAATAAAATAATTCTTATAGCCAGTAAATAAGACCTACATGTAATTATTAAACTAGGAATGGCACTGCAATTGGAACTCTAACACTATTCCTATACATTGTTGCATGGCTGCCTATTTGTTTTACATTTGAAATGGTGTTCTGAAACATTTGTTACAATCAATATTCTATCAACACCAGCACCACAGTAGACTATTATTACTATTTCCCACTTTCCTAATAAGAAATCCAAAAACATTTAATATACAAAAAAACAGAACTTATCTCACTGACCCATCTAGTAATTTTAATGTAACAGAAGGGCTCTGCTCATATGGCTCTAATGTAATAAAACCTCAATAAAATGCTATCCTATTAATATCAGGATTTGATCCATTTGACAAGCATATTATTTATCAATATGAAAGAATCTCATGACGACCTAAGAAAAGCCCATACATCTTAATTGATTACAGGAGACATGTAGTGTTCAGATGCAGGAAAGCCCTGACAGTATAAAAATGTATTTTCTTTGTCCTAGGAAATTCTGTAAATTTTGAATGGAGTCAAAAATTATTTCAATTGCCACTTCCTCTCTCTCAGTTGCACTGTTCAGTAAAAACTGCATATTTAAATAACTAAACCCAAATTAGTCTTGTGCTGGGCTCATGCCACCAAAGCAGTAGCATATACTGTACCAGAACCCCTGTCCTGAACATTACTGAAGCAGCTATAAGGAGTGCTACAAGGGAAGGAAAAGAAACCAGACTAGGCTTTTTCCACTGTTGCTCCTCCAGGCGGGCTTTTGCCAGGGATTTTCCTGTCAGGATCAGTGCTTTACACTTAACTATTTGATATTGAAATATTTAAAGAAGTGCAAGTGTTTTTTCATGGCCTTTATGGATCTTAAAAGGACACAGACAATTGACAGAGGTATCCTTTGGAATTGTTTCGTTTAAATATAGATCCCGCACTGTTACCGTTAATTATGGCATATTATTTGGATACCACATCCAGGGTGAGATATGGTTTGGCTGGAATAACAGAAGCATTTACTACAAAGAATGGAGTTAGACAAGGTTGTTTATTGGCACCAACACTATTTAATCTATTCATGAATGACATACGGTTATATCTGACTAAAGATCATTTTCATCTACCCAGATTGCTGGAGGAGGAGATACCATGTCTGCAGCATCAGCATCATACTCAAAGCTTGGATTAAAACTGTTGCTAGAAGTTTCCAATACCTACTGTAGCCAGAGCAAACTGATCATTAATGTGTCAAATTCTAAAATTATGATATTTAGTTCCAAGAAAACTTACAAACAGTACATTAATAAGGACCATCTGGAGGTGGTGAATAGATTTACTGACCTCGAAGTTACTTTTGCTAGAACTCTAAGTTGGTAACCCCATGCACAGGAAGTTGCTACTAAATTTGGCGAGAGCGCGGGTAGGAGGAGGGGTGGTGTTGGGTTGGGGGGGTTGCTGGTTTTATTTAATTTTTAGGTCATTATGTCATATATTTTATTCTGTGTTTTACATTGTACGTCACACTGAGCTACCTTGGCAGGAGAGGGCAGAATAGTAAAACTTTTAATAAATAAATAAATAAATCAGCTCAGACTGTACAAGGTATTATTTATAATAAGTTTAATAGAAGACCTTTGGTTGAAGCTTTAAAACTGGGTAAAGCTGGAAGCCACATTATTATATGGTGCCGAAATTTGGGGCCTAGATGGAAAAGCAACTAGTGTTCTAAAACTTGCTCAAAGTCTTTTCTTAAAGAAACTGTTACAGTTGCACAGGAGTACACCTGCTTCACTGGTTAAAGCTGAAACAGGCTCTTTAAGTGTAGCTGTACTAGCACAATTACAAGCCATTTATTATTGGCTGAAAATTAGAGCCTATCCACCCTCCAGACTTCCTAAACAGTACTTATTAGAAATTACCAAGTATCTTCTTTTAATTGGCTAGCTGAAATAACGCAGGAACTTTTGATGGCAGATCTTGGAGGTAAGTGGAAGAATACTGACAGTCTTCTACTGATGAGTGAAAAATCCCAGATTACTCTTTGCTTTAATACTGCATGAGAAAATGATATGGGTGTGGTGAGGTGGTCTAAGTGTTCCCCCATGCTTAGATACGCCCAACTGAATTTAGACTAGCTCCTTACCTCTCAGTAGTTGAAAACTGTAATCATAGGGAGTTAATCACCAAATTACATTTGATCAACTGGACACGGCAGTCCTTCAAGGCAGATGGCATACAACTCCTTATGCGGAGATATTATGCCTATGCCATCAGGGTGCCAACAATTCACTTACTATGGTACTGTCCACTTTATGCAGAAATAAGGAAACAGTACCTGGACTCAGTAACTTCAGAGCTTCCGTACTGATATGCTAAAGAAAAGTCAATTTGGCTATTACAAAATGATTCCCCCTTCTTTCTTATATGCACTAGGAAGTTACTTGAATATAGTTGGTAAGATAAGTAAATTATGCAATGCCAAGAAGTAATGGAAATTTCTCTTAGAATTAGACATGTTGGTTTGACAATATTGGCTTGTTTCTGGTTGCTCTGTAGGTGTTTTTCTCCTTTTATTAGTACATAAGCAATGTCTGTAGAAAAATTGCTATTTTAAGAGATTTATTATTGTGAAATTAATGTACGTGAAATGTTTGTTCAATTTTATTTCTTTTAATTAAGTTTGTAACTGATTTTGGCTTAAAGCCATAAATAAACAAATAACCATCAATATAATAAAATATTATTGTTGCTCTCATCCAACTGAGACTTGCCACATAGCTCAGAGTACCATCCATACAGAAAGGGAGTCCCTCTCACTCCTAGAGTAGTGGTTCATACATTTTTACCCACGTGACTGCATTTTGAGACACCTAATTATGAATTCCATTACCGCAAACAAAGGCATACAGAATATCAGATATCAATCAAGGTCATGATCCTATCTGCATATGGCCATTTGGGCAAGCCACAGTTCTGAAACTTTTGTTCTAGTGTGTGCACGAGAACATCTCAGGCTCACCTAACCAACCACAAAGGCCCAGCAGCTCACAACCTCTCATGCGAATAACAAAATCTGTCATGTTGCCAGAAACTGTAGTTGGAGCAGTTGCTCGACTAATAAAAATCTGTGTTGCAGTGCTGAAGGTTTGGGGCCTACTAAGTCATAATTTAAAAAAGACATGGAAGGTTGCACATATCTTAATTTTTAAGAAAAATCTTCTATACAAGAACTACAATTAAAAAACCTTATTTAAATCACACACTTGGCTACTCAAAAGTTGGGAAATACCAGATTTATGGTTGCTCAAGCCATCTTAATTCTGCCCTCTTGCACACAGGCAGCTTCATAGAGTCTTTAAGTCATCAACTACAGTTTTTCCAGAGACCCCTTAATAAAGTGCACACAAATGATGCATGAGGAAGCAGAATTAAGGTTGCATGGGCAATCAAACCTGAAATATCCTAACTTTTAATGCTTGACTTTGCAACTTAAGTTTTATAACTTAGTTTTATGCAAGGAATACTGCAGATAAGTTATGAATGACAGAATTAAATGAACTACTATAATCCTATAGACTGTCCAAAAATCCTGCACTTAAAGAAATTGTGCAACAGGACTTATTGAGAGGTTATCTTCTGTAGTATACTAAAATTTAACCCATGTAGTTTACTCCAGCCATCGGATGTGGGTTTGTTTTAGAGGATTTATTCTTAAAACTTGCAGATTTTTGAAGAGTCATGTGAAAGGGATACAGTTAATCTGAGTTGCTTTAGCTTAGGTGCTTATTGTACAGAATCACTTTTTCCTCGTCTATATACATACTTGCCTCTTCAGCATCGCTTTCATTGCTGTGGTTTCTAAAACTAGAGACGGTTACACAAGCAGGTTGACCACAATGCAGACCACAAAAAGCAATTCAACGTAAGAAGTGCTGTACTGGGTCAGACCAATGGTCCATCCAGCCCAGTATCCTGCCTCCGATGATGGCCAGTCACAGGGGCCTGGGAGAAGCACCCAACAGGTCACCATGCTATCCATTCCCTGAGAGTCATTCCCAGGCTCCCGACAGTAAAGGGTTTTGTCCCCCAATCCTATCTGGTTAATAGCTGCTAATGGAACTATCTTCCAGAAACTTTTCCAAACCTCTTTTAAACTCGGCTATACTGCTGGCCTTGACCACCTCCCCGGCAGTAAATTCCACAACCGAATTGTACGCTGAGTGAAAAATACTTGTCTGGTTTTATTCTGCCACCTGTGAGTTTCATGGAGTGTCCCCTAGTTTTAGTACTAGTTGAGAGAGTAAATAACTGTTCCCTGTTTACAACTTCCACACCACTCATGATTTTATAGGCTTTATTATTATTATTATTATTAACAAACATTTATATAGCGCCAGCAGTGTACCTGGCACTTTACAAAGTAATAAATAGACACGATCCCTGCCCCTAGGGCTTACAATCTGAGAAACAGGAGCTGGGGGAGAGACTTAGGAAGGGGAACAGAGGGAGAGACAAGGGGTCTAACATTCATGAAGATGCGAGGTCTCAAGTGCACGTACTTGGCTTGGTTAC
>QEPC01006720.1:2252931-2308681 GCA_003113815.1 Sphenodon punctatus | reverse complement strand
GTCTGTAGTTTCCAGGATCACCTCTGGATCCCTTTTTAAATATTGGGGTTACATTTGCCACCCTCCAGTCCTCAGGTACAGTGCCAGATGCCAACATTAGGTTACAAATTACTACTAGTAGGTTTGCAATTTCACATTTGAGTTCCTTCAGAACTCTGGGGTGAATACCATCTGGCCCTGGTGATTTGTTCGTATTAAGCTTGTCAATTTGCTCTAAAACCTCCTCCAGGGTCACGCTGATTTGTGACAGTTCATCCAATTCATCACCTACAAAGTAGGGTGAGCGTGGGTCTCTCCCCGACATCCTCTGCGGTGAAGACTGAAGCAAAGAACTCGTTTAGCTTCTCTGCAATGTCCTTGTCCTCCCTGAGTGCCCCTTTTACTCCCTGGTCATCTAAAGGCCCAACCGACTCCCTAGCAGTCGGCCCAACCCTTTGTTTAACAACAAAGGCGTTAAACTGGCTGTATACAAAGTGCTGTCAAATGTACAAGATAAACAGGGAGAAAGGTTTCTCTAATCTTAAGTAGTAAATTTATTAAGAATAAAAATAGTTTCAGAGGAATATGGTTTTAAACTTGATAGCACTGTCCCCTACTTCTGCATTAATTTTAAGAGTATTTGATAAGTATCTCTTGACAGTAATACTGAAAGGTAGTATTTTCTAACATATGCATGTTTGTGCATGATTGGGATCCAATGCAAATGAGAAAACTGTACATTTATCATAGTATGTTTTCCTCTTGTGTGCAACCGGGGCGTAATCCCACTCTACTAAAATCAACTAAACTACTGATTTCAAAATTTGTCAGATCAGACCCTGTAACTGACAAAATTACTTGGTGGTTCTCAAAACAAAGGCTTCCGCCTTTGTTTTATGGTATTGTGAATTAGTATCTTCTATTCCATCTTTAAAACATGTGCACTACAATGTACATTTTCACAACGATTATCAAACGGAGAGGGAGGAGGCAGAAACGAAGACAAATGTTTTCATGAATCATATGATCCCATAACACTATCTCCAAGTTTTTCATGCCCACCCCACAAATAAAGTTCTGTTAAAATTCTCAGTCAGGAAGCTCACTACTGGGTGACATCAAGTAGGATGCTAGACATGCTCTGTGGTTACTGAACAAAACACTTGGAAGAGCTGACAGGAGAAACAGTAGGAAACTGAATCCTTGGTTAGTTTCATGCTGCTATTCCTACAAGTACATAAGAATAGCTGTTCTGAGTGGAAGGGAAACATATTGGTCTGTCCCCTTGGTATAGGCCAAAACATGCAAATTTTATTTATTTATTTATTTATTTATTTATCTAAAGAATTGTATACACCGCCCCTCCTGCCACAGGCAGCCCGGGCGGCTAACAACATTAATATAAATATAAATATAAAATATCATAAAACAAATTAAAACATCATACAACGATAGTAAGAAACAAAAACCCACCCCAACCCTCACCAATCTCCCCACCACCTACCCACCCATAGCCCTCTCCCTCGCCAAACACCTGACGGAACAGCCAGGTTTTACAGTTCCTACGAAAGGCTGGGAGGTCCGGGGCCAGACGGGCCCCCACTGGGAGGTAGTTCCAAAGGCGTGGCGCAGCCACCGAGAATGCCCTATTCTGCGTGGCCCCCCAAGAAACCCAGGGGATCTCCAGCACAGCACCCTCAGACAACTGCAGGGGCCTGTCTAGAACCCGGGGAATGAGACGATCTCGCAAATAGGCAGGGCTCAGGTTGTGTACGGCTTTATAGGTCAAAACCAACACTCTGAATAGAGCCCGGAAGACTATTGGCAGCCAGTGAAGAGATCAGAGCACTGGTGTAATGTGCTCTCAGCGGCCCAGTCCCACCAAGAGCCAGGCTGCCACATTCTGCACCAGCTGCAGCTTCCGTACCGTCACCATAGGTAGGCCCATGTAGAGTGCGTTGCAGTAGTCTAACCGAGAGGTAATAAAGGCATGGATGATCGTGGCCAGGTCAGGAACCGAAACCAACATCCGAAGCCGCCGCAACAGATGTAACTGGCGGAAGGCATTCCTCGCCACAGCCTCCACCTGGAAATCCAGGCGGAACTGCGCATCAAGGAGCACCCCTAGGTTCCATACCTGGGAAGTCAGTGAAGGACAGAACCCATCAACTGAAGAAGTTGTTACCTCCACTGACTTGCCCACTAACAAAAGGGGGAGAAAAGAATAGGAGTGATTTAAATGTTTATCTTAAAGACAAAGATCTGTTTCCTACACCATCTATTAACCCAATGGTTCCTAAAGTTTTACCTGGGAAACCACATTTTGAGACTGAAATATAACCCTGAAGTCTCAGCCAGTAAGAAAGGCATGCAAATAATATATTTTTAAAATCATCATATTCGTAATCCCCTCCACAGATGGGGTGGCCCACTCCTTGCGGTCCTGACCCACAATTTGGAACCTCTACACTAAACCCTACAAAATAATGTCATAACGTTCTTTCAGATGTCACAAAAATGCAGGTTGAAATGCAGCTGTGCAAAGCACAAATGATGATGAACTTTGGCATACAAATACATACAAATGGTAATCCTACAAATGGTAAATACATACAAATGGTAATCCTTGGTGAGTTTCCATCAGGTGCTTTTTGATGCCTAAACTGCTGTACCACGTTAACCCCAAGGATAACATCTGAAGCGTTTCTAAATATTCCAAGGCTAAAACGTGAAGGACTTCAATCCAATCTCTAATGCCAAAGTTCATCACCATTATCAACACACCAAATTTAACATTGTCTCCTTAATAAAATGTATGTAAATACATACAAATTATAAATCCTTCTTATTGGCCAAAGAATCTACTTTCAAGTAGTTTCTAGTAATTTATTTTGACCAATATATACATTTCTGAAAGTTTTATTGAAAGGCAATGTGGATTAATGGGTGAATTAAAAATATATGGTAATGATGGGCTGACTGAATTTTTAGCATAACATCCTTAAAGTGTTCCACAAAACCACTCTCATTTAGAAGCTGTTGGTCCCACTGGAAGATGCTACGATGCTGGCTCACTGGGTCTGTGGTTCTTTACATCACCAAGACAGAACAGTGGTCCGAGCAGCTCTCCACAATGAGAGAAATAGCAAGTAATTCTAAAGCAATAATAGCAAAGCATATATGAAGAGAATATACAAGTGAGTTTTGTTACCTTTATTAAATGTCAAATCCAAAAATGGTGGAGAATTTTATTTATTTACAACTCATGAACCACGTACTAGAGGAAGGTGAGAAAGCATCTCCTCAACCTGAGACCAGGGTCACACAGCCAAAGTATCCTGGGACAGTGCAGCCTGTAAAGCGGCCTGGAGGGAAACCTGGAATAACTGCACAGTATTTTACATGACTTTAGAGTTCTGAGTGTAAATCTACCCTGTAGTTATCCCCGTGTATATTTTATTTATTTATATAGACCCCGCCTTACTCCAGATATCATTAGGGTCACGCTACCCAGAATTAAGGGGCAATTTCAGGGAATTTTTCCTCATTAGAGCTCATGCATTCATGTGAACATTCCAGAAAAGACTGAAGCATTATCTTAGGATAAATCTATCTTAGGGTAACCAAATAAACTAAACCAAAAAATTCAATTCAGAGTGAGATTTTTTTTAAACAAAAAATTACTCTTGGGATGTATTTTTCAGTTTCATAATAGCAGCACAGATGTCTGTAGTAAGGATTGTGATAACTGTAGCTCGTCTACCCTTTCTGTCCTCTGCCTCTCAGCGTACAATGTGTGGTTCATATAAAATAGTCACACCTATATAGCTAATTTCACAGTTTCTATAAATCTTTTAACAGAAAAAGAGTTTTCAAAAGAACGATGCTTATTTTCTTAATGTTTTAGGTTATACAGATTTATTGGAGAGGTAGATATAGGCTGTAAATGGGAATGACACCATCCCTTCGTTGTTCGTTTCTACGCTTTCACATCTGAATTGAGGGAGAATTATTCTATGTAAGTTATTATAGTTTTCTATATGCTAACTGAGCTCCACTGATACATACTTTGACCCTATTTTTAAAACAGTTTTTGTTTACTGAATCAATATGGCTGCATTTTGAGAAATATTGCAACTCTATTCAGAGTACGTCAAGATGGCGCAGTGATTAAAACACCAGCAATTTACCTGTGCTAAATTAGGTAATTCCTACCAAATGAATGAAGTGCACAGTGATAGTTTATGGGAAATTCATTTGGTCTTCTCAAATATTCCAAAACTGCAATATTTTGTAACTGGCAATATCCATCCATACAAACCATCTGATATTTACAGATATAGAAACTGTTTCATGAAAGGAAATGACCACAATTTTGAAATAACATTGTTGTGTTTATATACATGGCCTAACACAATAAAGCCTAGAGGCACTGATGCAATAATTAATAGTAGTTAACATAGAGCTTGGATAAGATTCTGAAGAACCCACACTACAAAATGAAGTGCTTTGCTGCATCTGCCCCAGAGCAAGAATTACAGTGATGTACACAAATGTACAGTTGCATCCTGTAGAGAGATTTTTCTCCCATCAATAAATATCTGGAATTAGCCCTGGATGAAATCAAAACACTAAGATTACATTAGTATTTTCCAATACAGCACTATTCAAGAAGCTTCTCTGGTTACAATAGGAATATTTTAGAGAGCAAATGTAGCTTAGTGGCTAAGGTGTTGGGAGTGCAGCAGTGTTTATATCATGTCCTAGCTCACCGAGTGGCATTTGGCAAGTCACTCTCTCTCCACCTCAGTTCCTCATCTGTAAAATGGAAACATTAACACTCTACCTCACAGGGTTGTTGCAATGACTATCAAGCACTTTGAATACTGGACATGCTATATGAAATCAGAGTTAGAAGGCCCCTAGGAGATCATCTAGTCTTACCACGCTGGTCAATGCAGGGAGCCCACAGCTACAGAATTCCCAACAGATGGCCGTCCAGCCTCTGTTTGAAAACCACCTGTGAAGGAAAGCCAACCACCTCCCTAGGCAATTTGTTTCACTGTCAAACAGCTCTTACCGTTAGGAAGTTATTCCTAATGTTTAACCGAAATCTGCTTTCTTGTAATTTGAGACCATTATTTCTAGTCTTGCTTTCAGGGGCAAGAGAGAACAAGTCTTTGCCATCCTCTCTGTGACAGGCCTTCAGGTAGTTGAAGACTGCTATCATGTCTCCCCTTAGTCTTCTCTTCTCTAGGCTAAACATACCCAGCTCCTTCAACCTTTCCTCACAGGACTTGGTTTCCAGACCCCTGACCATCTTTGTCACCTTCCTTTGAACCTGTTCCAATTTGTCTATGGGTGATTTCAGACATTACGGCTGCCTGAATTGACCGCGGGCCATGGGGTGGTTCGAACCACGGGCGGGGGTCAAGGGGTGGGTGAACAGACGTTCCCCCCCTTCCCTCCCACCCATGGGGAACGAGACACTACGGTCCGCGGTAAATTCAGGCGGCCATCACGTCTGTTGGCTCACCCAACTGCAGAGGGGGTGGGGCCGTGCGGTGCTGCATGTGGCCACAGGACCCCACCCCCTGCGCGCCGCTGTCGGCCCGTCCCCCGGCACGACGGGCAGGAAATGCGGCCTATCCGGCTGCACCGCCCACCCGGGACCGTGAAGGTGAACCCCGACCATGGTGAAGGGTGAGTAAACAGATATGACGAACCCTTCACCACGGCCGTGATGGCCTTTGACCATGCTTCGTTACCTCTGGGTGGTGAGAGGTAACGAAGCATGGTCAATGCAAACGCGGCCCGCGTTCAACTGTGGTGAACATCTGGCAGGTGGCAACCAGACGCTCACCGCAGCCTGCATTTCACTGTGTGACGTCTGAAATCACCCAATGTCCTTAAAATGGACTGGACACAGTACTCCAGACGAGGTCTGACCAGTACAGAATAGAGTGGAACTATTACTTCCCGTGACTTGGAAACGATGCTTCTGTTAATGCAGACTAAAACTGCATTAACCTTTTTTGCAGCTAAGGGTGAAAACAGACATGACGCTAACCACCCTTGGTGGTCATTTATGCATGTTTCAGGGCTGCATAGGGCAACAATACAGCCCTGCAACATGCATAAATAACCACCAAGGGTGGTTAAAGGGTGTTAGCGTCATGTCTGTTTTCACCCTAAATCACTGCTGACTCATATTCAGTTTGTGATCAACTACAATCCCCAGAGCCTTTTCACATGAATTGCTGCCAAGTCAGGTATCCCCCATCCTATATTTGTACATTTGAAATTTTTTTACCTAAACATTTATCTCTGCTCAACTTCATTTTGTTAGTTTCAGCCCAGTTTTCCAACATCATTTTGAATTTTATTTCTGTCTTCTAAAGGTGTTAGCTATCCCTCCCAGTTTTGTGTCATCTGCAAGTTTAATAAACATTCCCTCTACTCCCTCATCCAAGTCATTGGGTGTTTTCAGACGTTACGGGGCCACTTGGCCCCGTACTGAAAACAACCCATTCATTCCCCGCCGGGGTGACCCCGTCACGCCATATCAGACGTGCCGGGGGGATCCCAGCGGGGAATCTGGGAGGGGGGGGCGCACGGCGCAACGTGCGGCCGCACAGCCCCGCCCCCTCCACGCACCCCGCCGCCCGCCCTCCGGGGAGATGGGCGGGCGGTGGGGCCAATGCGGCTGCCGCGTCGGGCCGTGGCGCGCGGCCAGACGTTACTTTTTTGGGTCCCCGCTGGGGATCTTTTTGACCACGCTTCCCAGGACATTCCCCCGGCTAGCGTGGTTCAAATTGACCCCTTGCAGGTATTGACCGTGGCGAACATCTGGCGGCCGCCAAACAGACGTTCGAGACACAGTGACCACAGGTGGGTATTCATAACGTCTGAAAACACCCATTAATAAAGATGTTGAACAGTACTGGGCCTAGGACAGAGCCCTGCGGCACCCCGGCTCAACACTTCCCTTCAGATTGATGAGAGTTATAAATAAATGATCAATAATAATTCCAATGCTAGCAGGGTAAAATATTAAGTTTCCAAAACACTATAAAGAACACTTTCCTTTTGCTAAATGCCATTAGATCCTTGTAAGCAGGTAGCCATGAAGCCCAGATGAAGGATTGATTCCAGGTGAGTGAACTGCTACTGTTTGGACTGAGGACTGGGTAAGGATCCTGCAGGGACGTAGGTAGGTACCTACGTCCCTGCAGGATCCTTACCCAGATCTGGTCCAGAGAACTTGGCTTGGCTCCTTATGCCAAGTATCCTTAATTAATACCAACAAAAAAAAAATAGTCCATGGAAAACAGTTCCCTGCCCTCAGTCAGTCCTCAGTCCAAACAGTAGCAGTTCACTCACCTGGAATCAATCCTTCATCTGGGCTTCATGCTGGATTCCTTGAAGATGACTGAAATAGCAAGCCCCTGGACTGACAGACACTCAGCTTCAGGAAAACCCTCTCAAATAGGGCCTTGCATAAGCCCCTCAACTAACGGCCGCTGCAGCAGACCCTCTCTGAAACATGCCTCACACATTGAGGCACCCCTTGCCTCTCCCTATGGCTTTACCCTTTGAGCCTTCTGGTTCTTCTTTTTATAGCTGAAACTCTCAACTCAATTACAGCCATCTGTCCTGCCCAGCCGAGAACCACCAGCCACACCTTTACCTGGTTCTTTGGTCAGAAATCCTCTTAAAGGGGAAAGATACCTGATCTATGCCTCAGGGGCTCCACCTTTGCAAAGACTTACCCCAGGGCCTGTTGGGCCTGGTCCTACAAGAATTTTCAATGACTGTCACCATCCTATTTTAAATGCGTGAGTCCTTCAAGTGTCTTAAAGCGCAGCTTACAGAGAGTTTAGTATGAAAAGGGTCAAACCCTGCACTACTTCAATCCCCAAGATCTGCTCCTCTCATTTTTATGCAACTTAACAACCCTAGGCAATTGAGAAGAAGTAATAGGTTCAGTTGGCAGTTCTCTCAACCTCACCAACAAGGTTCTTGATCATGGACACTCATTGCCAATTAAACAATCCATTCAACAGATTCCGTTTTAAAAAAAACAGATTTTAGTTAGCAAAGTACCTTTCAAAGCACAACGTACAACAACAACTAATATTCCATTAGAAGCGCTCTACAAAATGAAGCTACAGTGTCACCTCTGGTCTCAGTTCATCCACTGAATTTTACAAGACTCACAGAAAAAGAAAAGACTGCATATCCCAGCATAAAGTATGTTAAGTCAAAATACAGTTCTGTCTGCAGGGACATGTCTGTACACAAACCACACCTCCATGATAAAGATGAGATGACATCAAGACATTTTGTGCAAGTGAGATGCAGTTTTCAGCTTCCTCACAGGTCATCAACTGGGACAAAGCTTCAGAATTCCTCCAACTCTCAAGATATACCCAGATATTTATACAGCTGGGCACCCCAAGTTTTTTAAAAATTGGTTTCCAAGAACTGATTTCAAATGGAGCTGCTGTGGTGGTGGTGACAATCAACCATTCATATAGGATTTAATAGTGAACATGATTTTCAAAAAATTAACTTTGAATACAACGTTATAAAAATATAACTATCTACTGTAATTATACATGGTTTTTGTTTGACCAGGCATAACATTTCTACTGGACAGGTTTTACCAGAGGTAAAGGCATATCAAACCCTATCTATAAATATGTGAAAATAGTTATATTAATTTTTATTTATTTATTTGTGCACTTTTACCCCACCCTTCTCAGTACAAGTGACTCGGGGCAGATCTCAAAATTCACAGTAAAAACAGTGTAAATATAACATATAAAAACTCCATTAAAACTCTAATCACATGCAAAATAAAGCCCACAGCACAAAACTCCCAAATTTACCCCAACACACACATCCCACCCCCCTCCTCCCCCACCAAATGCCTAGCGGAAAAGCCAGGTCTTATAATTTCGTCGGAAGGCAAGAGGATGGCATATGATGGCCCATCTAGCTTTAAAAATAAACATCCCTGAGATTTCCTAAAATAGTCATGTATTCCGTCCATTCTAGCACCAAAATAGAAATTTCAGATTAAGGATGCTACTAAATAATTTAATGATGGCATTTAATGTTACAACTCTAAAGTGAACTATAATGCTGAAATGGAAACTGAAGCACAGGTATACATACAGATATTCATGCAAAGTAGTCTGTGGAAATATTCAACAGAACGTCAATCTTAACTGACCTCTTTACCAGTTACTCTAGCCTCTCTGTGAAATTCTGATAGTACTTCCTTATTCACATAAGACATCCCTAGACACACAATTTTCTGACACATTCTTGAAATCTCCTTAAACCCTATTAAACATGTATCAAATGTGTCAGAAAATTTTCACTTTGGGATACCTTAAGTGAACCAGGAAGTATCAGAAGAATTTCCTAGAGAATATACAAATTGACTGTCGAGTTGTGTGAACTCAGTTTGGAAGCTTAACTTTTTGTTATTTGTATCTACACTTCAAGCAATAAAATATTATATATCTGCATATTTTCTCATGTACGATAGTAACATTAACCAACTAACCTTGAAAAAGCTAATTATTACAACAAATGCATGAAGTGAATATTGTATTTTATTGGCATTCCAATACACATTTTAGCCATTGTACTTTATGGCTAAAATTACCTGGAATATTTTAGTAAATCCTCTATGCATCAAAGTAACAAAGTAACATGAACAAAAGTTAGTACACATTCCCTTTTGTTATTAATCTTTGGTAATACAATTTGAGATTAGGCATACTTTACCAATTTAAAATGCAAAAAACCACATAGAGAGAAAATAGTTACAAGAAATATATTCCAGCTTCAATTTTTAAAATAAAAAGGTACAACCCTCTCAGGATCTAAAGAGAACATTTCATACAATTTTTGTGAAAACAGTATGCCAAAACTTGCCAGACAAAGAAATGGCAGTGTGTGCTATTTGGAAAACATTAGGAAAACTTGTTTACAAAGAAGAGGCCATACGAACCTAGATTTTAACATTCCAGACCTTAAACTCTACTCAGTTTTATATAATCATCGATTCAATTTTATCCACATACTGAAGTGAGAAGCTCTTAGATTCTTCTAAGCAAATCTTTCAGCAGTACAATATTTATTTATTTATTTACTAGATTTATACCCCGCCCCTCCTGAAAACAGCTCGGGGCGGCTGAAGAAATATTGAAGAACCAGGTGTAAACAACAGAGTAATAAGCTAGTGAGTTAGTATGCCATGACAAGGGTTATTAGCATGTATAAATAATTCGCTATACAGCCACAAAAAGCTGCTTGCCACATTGGGTCTTGCAATGAGGAAGATGGCCCAGCACTATGTAAATCCACTAGCCAGAGGCACACAAGAGGGTGGATTTTTACAGCACTGGTTATGAGGGTTATTTATGTAATTTACTATTATTGGTAACTAACGTGTACGTCTAGAATTCTTTTCATCCACAAAAGTATGGTAACATAGTAGGACAATTTTAGAGATAACACATAAAGACAGTGGAAGAGGCAGGAACAGAACCATATTTCCTGACACCCAGTTTCATGTCTTGTCAACAAAACTGCTGCCACTTCCATCACAGCAATACACAACGAAACATTTTCCATTTCACAACCTAGAAAAGGTGTGTTGGACACTAACCTTTGTTGATGAACAAACTATAGCTTTCTAAAAATACCAGCTTCAGATTTTCTAACAAACTGCTACCAAAAGTCTAAAAATGATCAAACCTGACAATATCAATATCATGGACAATACTTCTTAAAATGCAACTTCAGAAAATAAGGATCATGGGAAGTTTGGGCACAAGAAGTGCTTGGTTTATTTTTCCCCTGTACATACACCAAAACAGCAAGAGGAAATGAAAATCTGAACACAAATTAATGAATTTCAGGCTAGTTACTTTGCACTGTGAAAGTCTTTAAGCCAGCAAGAAAGGGAACTGACTCAAAAAGATAAAAAGATCAATTATATTTAAAGGATTTGAAAATAAATTAGTGTCTACCTTTAATTTATAAAAAGCCCTATAGTTTCTACAAACATCTGCTAATGGACAATTCATTGAAAACTAAAACAGCTGATGGAGGCGGCAGCCAAGGTTGATATGGCCATATTTCTACAGCATTACTGAATCAAGAAAAAAATATATACAAAAGTGTGTAAACGATAAGAAAAATGTGTATTCAAAACAAAACAGAAAAGTGTATACATGTAAATGGAATAAATATTTTAAAAATTAAAAATACAATACACAATGCCCTGTTGAAATATACCCGTTATAAACAAGTGATTACTACTAAAGGAAAAGACTATCAAATTTAAAAAAAGAAAAATCAATAGGGAAATACAAGTTATTTTAAAGGTCCTAGGGGGTAATACAAAAAAACCCCCACCACAAAGTTAAAAGCCATAAGGGCACTGTTTCTTTTTACTTATCCAGCTGTAAATTCTTATACATTTTAAGCCCGAGGGAAGGAACTATCTTTATGCATTGTACGGCATCAAGCACTAAATACACAAAATTCAAACAAACTAACATTTCCAAATCGTATTGAAACCTCCCATATTTAATATTGGCAGCTGGAATCTCTGTGTGTAATAAGGTGTACTAGGAAACTGGAAGCCATTTTTAGAAAACATAGTAGCCACTAAAATAAGAAAATACGGTATCTATATTATTATAATTATTTATATAGTTTCAGCAATATGCCTAGCATAGAATAGTCATTATTAAGACAATGCCCCAAGGGGCTTAACAATCAGAAATGGACATGGGAAAGAGTGCTAAGGGGAACATAGGAAGAGGCAAAGATACATTTATGAAGGTGAGAAGTTGCAAGTTTATGTGGTTAGCTAGTTACAAGGGAAGAGACAGATCCTGAAGGATGAAACAGTTAAGGAAAAGGATAACGGAACAATGTGTGGGGAGTAAGGCGTCAGGGAAGGCCTGACAGAAAAGGTAGGGTTTTTAGGAGGGATCTGAAGGTTGCAATGTAGGGGGCAGAGCATGTGTATTCAGGGAGGGAATTCCAAGTACAGGGGGCAGCATGGGAGAAGGAGCAAAGATGGTTTGAGGAGATGATGATTCTGGAATAGGTGAGGGTGGTGACAGGAGCAGTTTCCATGTAGGAACACAGTGGGAAAGGAGATCAGATAAAGAGGAGCAACACCATGAAGGGTCCTGAAAGTCACAGGATTCATTTTTGTATATAATTCTACTATTTGTAGCAGTCTTCAACCACCACCTGATGTCCTGCCACTATTCTCTCTCTACCAGATAACAATTAAAATTGTGCATACAACAGGCATTTGTGCATCTCTTCCATTATAAAAACATCTTATCTGGTGATAAACTCCATCTAAATATTTGGCCATCACTAAAACCCATCAATCTTTATATAGTTTTAAGATACTATTAAGACAAAATTAAACATCCAGTCCAATTTTTCAACAAAATTATAATTTGGCCTACGGCTGTAAACAAAAATAATTCATTCACAAAATTACACACACACCAACTTTGGTATTAAGCCAGAAGCATACACGTATTACAGTAGAATTCAAAAAACAATTTGTCCACAAGTAACTTTGGAGTATCATGGTCTGTTTGTTTGCAAACATTAACACATGTTCTTAACTTTTCTACTATAAGCAATTCTACTGAAACGTGGACATCTTTCTTGGGATATTAATGTTTTCTTATATAAATTCCTGCAAAAACTATCCTACTGTCAAGCTATTTCATTGTTTTAATACATGCACATCTTTTACATCAGGAGTGGTCAAGTATACACATCAGTGACAACCTATCAACAGATTTTCAATCATCCCTACATATTTAGCCAGAGACTATGGGAGCAATCCAGCTTCTATTGAAGTCAATGGCTGAACTCCCATTGACTTGTATGGAGCTAGATAGCACCCTAAAACAGCACCTTTGACAAGTGTTAAATAAGGCCATTGCCATTTCAATATCTGTCCCAAATACTTGAAACCAAAACAAATTAATTATAAAGTCAGCATACAATATAAAGATACTGAGTCCCAAAATGAATTTTCAGCTAAAAATGCATTTGACACAAATCCTTAACTGATGATTTTTGTAAGGCTTAATATATATATTAAAGCACTTATATAAACAAAGACCAGAATAATCATTAACATAAACTGAATCTTAGCTACTGTCAATAACTTTTGACAAAATCCATGTTTTTTGCAGAAACCAGGAATGTTATAATTAACCATAGTCTGCAATATTTTAGATTGATAAACAGCACAATACTTTTAACACAAGATCTCTAACCTGTCTTTTCTTATTGAGAAATACACACCACAAATATGACTGAGTAGCGTACCTACGCTAAAGGATTTACAATATTTTCCTGAGGTTCTGATTGTAAACACTTACAATCTCTTTTCTCAAAACAACAACAGTTTTAGATTAAATAGTAGTGTTTATGGCAAAATGTTGTTGAATACCGATGGAAAATCCCTGTGAATTTTAATTAGCTGCATATACCTTTCCAATTCACAGTTCAGCTTAAGATCTTAAATCAAGTAAAATATTTTTTTTTTTTAAATGTATAGATGTCTTGAATGGATGCAGATTATATAACATGTGTGAACTTACTTAAAACTGCATATTTCTTAAATAAAAAGTAATGGTAACAAACTTAGGGCATTTTCAGATGAGGAACTCTCTACCCACTATACATGTTGCAGGGCAGATGTTGCACTATGGACGCCCTGTAACATGTATAGTGGGTGGAGAGTGTCTTGTTTGAAAATGGCCTTAGACACCCACAATACGCTCTTTAGAGAGTTGCCTACAACTTGCCATTGAAAGTTTTTACAAGGCTCCAGCCTAACAACACAAATTTCTAGTTGCAAGCCACGAAAATAATTCAGGTACCTAACTGGGTGGTGCTCCTAACTTTACCAAGTGGCAAAGAAAGAGGTTGCAATTTCCAGAAGTTACAAATATTTTTGTTGTCTCAGTTTGTGTTCTTAACTGAACATTATTAGGAAAGTACCTCTCAAAATAACTTTTCTCGAGGTATCAAGTTGGACACCCAAGAAACCAGTCATGTTTGCGAGGGGGGGGGGGGTGGAGAGAGAACGACTTGGAAAAGATTTAAGCACAAAAAAAATAGAAAAGTCTGCATATAGCAGGAAACCCTCAGTGCCAGTTTCGCCATTAGCCTCTTGAACAAGAAGCTACATCACCAATCCAATCAAAGATATGCCAGTTTATGAAGGGAAATCTCAATACTTTATATTTACCCATTATTTATTTGCCTAAATCACAACCCTTTTGGCTTGTCACCTGGAAATCTAGATTCTTATCACACATCAACTGAGCAGACATCAAGTGCTGAAAACTTAATCATGTGTGAACTCTGTTCTATGAACAATGGGCTACAGTGCAAGACAACTATAGAAAAAGTTAAATGACAATAGACTGCATGCAAAACCTCAGTCATCTTTTTTGTAAAAATCAAATGAAACTAAAATTACATTCTGATTGTTCTGTTGTACATGTCTAAATTGATAAAACTACAGCCATGTTTCGAGGTATCTAATGATTCCCACTGATGATGTAAGACAGATCTGCTCAACATATTTAAGCTCACCCATCAATGAGTTACGTTCAACAGCCAAACACCAACACCACTAGCATCTGATGGAATGGCCAGTGTCAACGTTTCCCTTCAAGAAATTCAGTCACCCTTCTCCAAATGCTCAAACTACGTCTGGAGAATTTATTTGGGAAACAAAATGACAACATCATCCCATTGAATATAATGTACCTCCAAAATAATGGGATGAGTATCAGAATACTCAAAAACAGGTATACTGAAGTTACTGTAAACTTGTTTTATAGTGATAATAATGCGTATTACAGAAGTATACTTTCCACAGGCAGATCAAATCATCTTTCTGGAATACACAAACACAGGAAAATAGAGAAAAATGGGTTACTATCATTTCCTATCCTCTCCAGTATCTGCATGCTTTCCAACTAGGTCTGGTGCACGCTAAATGCTTTGAAACAAACACATTATCACCTCTCAAGATAAGACAAGGCAACATCCCACAGACAGAGCTCCGGAGCAAGTGGATCTGTTTGCTTTAAGTTTGTTTTAGAAACACTGGTGAGGAGAACGGAGAGAAAAGCCTGTCCAGCCATCAACTCAGCCACTATCCGGAGGCCTATGCAGAGGGCACCAGGAAAAGAAGGAACCTTATTTCACCCATCTCTTCATCGCGGGCCTTTCTCTAGGGGACTCATGTAACAGGCCGCAAAGGCCACAACTGATGAGCAGGAAAAGCCCAGCATCGCATGGAAGTGGCAGCAGCGTCTGGGATGGCAGATTTTGATCCATCAATTCCTTACCCAGCGGCAAAGGCATAGGGGGCCCGCGGCACTGACACACCAACCCAAGCTCCACGGGGCTGAGAGGGATGCATAGAGAACCACAACTAGGCCAAGGACTAGCCAGGCAAGCCCAGGCCGGCTCAGTGGGGAGTAGCAGCACGGTCACAGACACCGTGTGTACGCGGCGGGAGGGCAGCCGGGTTAGGCAAGGAAACACCAGAGGATGCGGCGGCCCCAGTCTGTGGGGCCTGGGCTCTGCTGCTTCCCGCGACGGGGCCCTCCCCTGCTTTCCTGGATGCTGGGGGTGGCGGGCAGGGAGGCCGGACCCGCTAGCAGCGTCGGACCTAAGGGCTCCGCTCCCGACTCAAACGTTGCGCCGCACCCCCCGCTCTCCCCCTCTTCCCTCCTCTCTCTCCCCCTAGTCGGAGACAAAAGCAAACGGAAACCGGGAGAGATGGAGCCGGGTCCAGGGGCTTCGAACCGGGCCGGGGCCACCGGGGGGCCCTTCCCAAGCGCCCGCGGAGGCCGCAGCCGGGTGTCGGGGAGGCCGCGATGGGGGAGTGGGCGAGAAAATAAGAATGAGGCCGAACTCACCGCATGAATTTTCTTGTCCCGCGAATCCAAGATGGCTGAGTATCCAGCACGGAGGATACTGGGTGAGCAACCTTTACCCTCTGAGCCCATTGCCGCAGTAACCCTGCCACGGCTGCTGCCTTACCCAGCAGCCAGGAGACAGAGGGAAAAGAAGGAAGATTCGCTGGGCCCTGAGGGAACGACCCGGGCGGGGGAGGCAGTTCCCCTGCTCCCGGGGACACTCCGCCTCGCCCGCTTCCTCCTTTCCGCCCCACCGGGCTCAGGCCTCGCTCTCTCCGCGCTTCGTTCAACTGGAGGCGCCCGCGCCGCTCTCGCAGCTGCAGGAAGCGCGGGGCCGGGGCCCTACTGCGGTTTGAGAGAGTCTGCGACGCGCCCGGAATGAGGGCAGCCTAGGCCAGCGCTTCCCCCGCAGAGACCTTGGGGTGCAGCGGCTCTGGCAGTCTCTTCCGCAGCAGAGTCCGTGGGGGAGGAGGGGGTAATCCTGCCACTTCCCCAGAGGCGGATTTAGGGGCAGCGTCTGTAACACCCTTGTCCCCACAACAGAGACTGTATAGGGCAACCCTGCCACTTCCTCCTCCACAGAGAGTTTAGGGACTGGGCAGTGTCGGTGACACCTTCCCCTGTAGGGGGTGGGGAAACATCTCTATTTGCTCACAGGGGAGATAGGGGCTGAATAAGAAAATCAGCAAAAGTCCGTTTTACACCCCACTCTGCCATCTCCTCCAAAAGGGAAATATAAGCGATAAAAGCATTGGGTGTTTTAATGAGAGGCGTGGGCAAGGGGTTGTGGGGCAGCGTACATGGGCGTCACGTCACACAAGTGGTCCCACGCATTATCATCCCTTCCATACTGCAGACCAATGGCCCAAACACCTAGCTTTGCTTGCTACAGAAAAGCGCATGACAAGTCATAATAGAGCAATTAATTTCCGATTACTCGCTCATATTCCGTGACCAGCTTTACTAATAGGATAACCATTGACTGACCTATTCTCTTAAGAATTTATTTATTTTTATTCCAGTTATGCTATCAACATCCTCCAGCAGTAAGTTCCATAGGTTAATTGTACACTGAGTGAAGAAATCCTTCCTCTTGTTTGTTTTAAATCGGCCAGGATGGTGGTAGGCAAAGTTATGGATAAACAGTCACTTCATGTAGCATAAAAGTTCTCAATTTCTCCCGAGGCATCCGATATGGTCTTCATGGTAAAGATTGTCCATAGACAAAATAGCCATTCACCCTCAGATGGGCCCCGTGGACATTTCCATTTATGGGCTATTACGTTGCTATCTGCCAATATAATCTGCCCACAAGTCGCTCTGTGTGCACTTCTAAAGGCAGTTCTGGATACATACCAAGGAGGGCAATTTTGGGGTCAAAAGGTAATGCCTGTTGATGTTTTGATATGTGCCCAGATCATTTCCCAGAAACCAATAATTTGGGGGCATCGCCACCAGCAATGTAGAAAAGAACAAACTTCCCCACATTGCCTCCAACACTGATCCACCTTGATATATTTTACCTATGCAAACTGGTGTTAAGTACCACCTTGTGGTAACTTTGATTTGGGTATCCATTACCATTGGAGAGCATGCACATTTAAAAGTATGTTGCCATATGTCCACCCATGCGTTTTCCCCCAATGTCATCCCTAGATCTCTTTTCCCATGCACTTACATAACTCACAGTTTTTCCCTCCCATAGTTTACTCAAGATTTTGTAGGTGTTAAACAACAAGTCTTTGTTAACTTGTGAGAGCAGTAGCAACTATTCTAGGGGTAAGATCTTGCATGTACAAGCTTTTTTTCGCTGTGGTTCTGAGAAAAAGCCTCTGAATTGAAAATTGGGAATGGAAACCCCTAATGTGCGTTCAAAGTCTTCTTTAGATTTAAACTTACTTCCTTGAAACAATTGCTGAGCCATAGGGTGAAAGCAGACATTACGCTAACCACCCTTTAACCACCCTTGGTGGTTACTTATGCATGTTGGAGGGCTGCATAGGGCACCAATACAGCCCTGCAACATGCATAAATAACCACCAAGGGTGGTTAAGGGTGGTCCGCATCATGTCTGTTTTCACCCATAGTAACCTTTTCCCCCTTAAATTTCTAATTAGTTGTTGGACTGTGCCCAGGGCCGGCCTTAGGAATTTTACACCCCTAGACCCTTCTCAGGCTGCTGCCCCCAAGCCAAGCCCCGCCCCCACGCTGCATGTTCATAGGTGGGGGAGCCCCGTGTGAACGATGCGGTGCGTGCACCCACCTGTCTAAACACACATCCCCATTCCCCACACTGCATGTTCATGTGTGGGGGGGCCCATGTGAATGATGCGGTGCACGCACCCGCCATCTGACACGCATCCCCAGTGACCCCTACTTAGAGCAACCGGGGGAAACGGGTGCGGATGAGTGGGGGATGCGTGTACGGCCATGTGCATGTCCCGCCCACGCACCGGCGTGCCCAAGGACCCCCCACCTGGCAAAGCCATGTAAAAAGGACCTGTGAGGAGCCACTTGAAGAAGAATAGAAGGTTGCTGCCTTGTAAACAAGGTTCTTCGAGATGGCTCCAAACAGTCTCACAACAGCGATCCAGCCACACATAGAGTTTTTTTCTTATATTCCTAGAAAGGGTTGAAGGAGCTATCATTCTGAGGGGGAGAGTGCTTTTTATACTAGAGGAGCTCGAGACCATCACGTGGTCTATTCTTTGAATATGGTGAGAATGCACAACTCAGTGAGAATGTTAGGAGCATCTCGAAGAACCTTCTCTACAAGGCAACAACCTTCTGATCACTCATAGGGAGAAGTTGTTTGTAAACAAACAGCTTTATCTCCCAGTCTGATCTGTCCAGTTGCTGCTGCTGCACTACTACCAGGCAGACAGCAGAGGCAGGTGAGGGATGGGGACCCAGGCAGCAGGCTTCAGCTGCGGGCAGCAGCCTTGTAGGGAGAAAAAAACAGAGTTTGGCAGCACAGGAACCAGAATTAAAACGTCGCCCAAGGCCTGGGCCTAGGGGGCCTGTCCCTAAGTCCAGGCCAGGCAGTGCCCCTTTAATCCAGCAGACTACATTTAAGCTGCATGAGAGGCGAGGCACCTGGTACAATTTCCATTTTTTTCACGCATTTGTTCCATACCCAGCAAGCATAGTCCATTATTGGGTGTTCGTCCAGAACTTTCCCTACTATTGAGGTGTGCAGCACAATTAACTCTTTAATATTTTCTTTGGCAAACATGGTCATCTCCAACTTGGACCAATGGACCAACATTGGTCATGGTCTGACCATTACCTCCTTAAGGCGTGCATCCTGGCACATGTCAGCCCCCAACGGGGTGCAGGCCTTATTAGATCGGTTCGCCCTCTGAGACTTATGGAACTGGATCGGTCCAGAATACTGTGGGGGAGTTTCCCCTGGACCTTGACACCCGCTTGGTCGATGATCTCGTAGCGTTCTGGAACACCTGTTGGCTGAGAGCATTGACAGAGTGGCTCCCAGGCGTCCGCTGCCCTCCGGAGTCTCCCACAGGTCTCCTTGGTTTACTGAGGGCCTGCGGTGCTTGAAGCAGGAGAGCAGGAGGTTGGAGCGACGGTGGTGCCGGACTCTCGATGAGTATGATCGATCGCAGCATAAGAGCAGTTTAAAGGCCTATGCTCTGGCAGTGCAGGCAGCAAAGAAGCAGTTCTTTGCTGCCCTTATTGCATCTGCAAAGTCACGTCCTGCCTGTCTCCGCCTGAACCTGGAGCAATCCAGTGACCGTTGTGACCGGTTCATCGAGTACTTTGTAGATAAGATTGCTCACATCCGCCATGATTTCGGTTCCGCAGTTATTGCAGAGGATCATCTTGGGGCTATGGATGCCCCCTGTCCTGTTTTGTGGGGTCGGTTTCAGATGGTGTCGCCTGCCAATGTGGAGTCCTTGTTCGGATCTGTTCATGCCACCACTTGTGAACAAGATCCTTGCCCATCCTGGCTGGTGAAAGCTAGCCAGGAGATGTTACGGCCGTTGCTGGCTGGGGTGGTTAGTGCCTCCCTTCGGGAGGGCAGGATGCCTGAATGAGTCTGTGGTTAGACCCCTGCTCAAGAAACCATCTCTTGATGCTGATGCTTTTGCCAGTTATCGGCCGGTCTCTAACTTTCCCTTTTTAGGGAAGGTTATTGAACGGGCTGTGACACGGCAGCTCCACGAACACCTGGACCGCACCAGTTTCCTTGATCCCTCTCAGTCCGGGTTTTTGCCTGGGTATGGTATGGAGACTGCATTGGTGGCCTTGGTTGATGATCTCCATCTGGCGTTGGACCAGGGTCATCAGACTGCTGCGTTCAACACAGTCGATCATGAGGTGTTGGTGACTTGCCTGCGGGACCGTGCTGGGATTGGCGGGACGGTCTTGGACTGGTTTTGTTCTTTCCTGGCCGGGAGAACTCACCAGGTGGTCTTGGGGGAGTGTACGTCTTCCCCCCCCCCCCAGACTTCACGTGTGGAGTCCCGCAGGGTGCCATTCTGCTCCCCCTCTTGTTTAACATCTATATGTAGCCATTATGGGAGATTGTGAGAGGGTTTCAGGGCATGCAGTGTCATCAGTATGCTGATGACACTCAGCTCTACCTCTCTTTTTCCATCGAACCAGGCCATGCAGTCTCCTTATTTTTCCAGTGTCTGTGGGGGCTTGGATGAGGTTGAGCCATCTGCAGCTGAATCCTGACAAGAAGGAGGTGATGTTGGTGGATGAGGGCCTGGGGGGCCTGGGAGTGGTTGAATCTCCTCTTGTGGGGGGGGGTTTCCCATGGTCCCGTAGGTACGGAGTCTGGGTGTGCTCCTAGATTCGCGGCTCAGCCTGGAATCTCAGGTTGTGGCCGTGGTGGGGAGTGCGTTTCAGCAGTTACATCTTGTCCTGCGGCTTCGGCCGTATCAGACTCTGACCTCACCACTGTCATCCATGCCTTCATCACCTCGAGGCTGGATTACTGCAATGCGCACTATGTGGGGCTGCCCGAGAAGTTGGTCTGGAGGTTGCAGCTGGTGCAGAATGCTGCAGCCTGTCTCCTTACTGAGGTGGGCCGCAGGGAGCACATGACACCTGTGCTCCGGGCTCTGCACTGGCTGCCTAAAAAGCACCGGGCTAGGTTCAAGGCTTCAAAGCCCTTCACGGACTGAGCCCTGCCTATCTGTGGGACTGCCTCACTTCCCATGTGCCTGTGCGACCCCTGAGATTGTCCATGGGGGTCTTTTTGGAGGTTCCCTGGGCAAGACGGGTGGCCACTGATGTGAGATCTTTTTCAGTGGCTGCCCCTGTGCTGTGGAATTCACTCCCAGAGGAGGCTCGGTTGGCCCCACCCTTCTGTCGTTTATACGTTTGTGTAAGACCTGGCTGTTCCTCCGGGCCTTTGGCGAGGGGGGGCGGGTTGGGAGAGAGGGTGAGTTTTTATTATTTGTTTTAAAATTTGTGGATTTGTTTTAAAATGTTTTATTGTCAAATTTTGTGTGTGTGTATTGTTCGCCGCCCCGAGCTGCCTTCGGGCAGGAGGGGCGGTTTATAAGTTTTAAATAAATAAACAAACATCTAGAGACATCTGAGACCAGTGCTTCACAGCACACCAGGCCAACGCCCAGTAATATTTCCTCAAGTCTGGAAGACCTAGTCCTCCATTCTCTTGTCTAGTCCTTAAAGTTTGCTGGTGTAGTCTAGCTTTACAATCCTTCCATACTAACTAATCCTTCCATACTAATTTATTTAACCACATATTCATTTTGTTACAGATTTAGGTAAATGAATTTATAAATAAACTTGGGTAGAGTTAGCATTCTGAACAAATTTATTCTACCTATGCAGGTACATGTGAGTACCTTCCAAATCTCCATTTCCCTTTTTGTGGATTCAAGAAATTTTGCATTATTTCTATACAAGTGGTTGAATTTCCTCATTTTTTTATAATGTAATGCGGAGAATTATTTCTGCTGGTGCACTACTGTGATGAGCACCATAAGAGTGAAATTTCAAGTTTAAGTTTATTCAAGCGTGGCCACAGACCATTGCAAGATTGAAATTTCACATTTTCAAAGTGTACTGATGCAGCTGGCTCTGGGGTAGGGCTAGCCATATATACCAAAATCCCTCACTGTGTATTGAAATGTGACTGCCTCTGGAGCTGGGGGCAGCCATCCATACTAGAAACCCTCTCTGTACTGAGACGTGACTGCCTTTGTATCACTATATACTCATATACACCTCTGGAATAAAAGTAACCTCCTTGCCCTGCTCCCCAAACCTCCATGCCAAGTGACACCCCACCCTGTGCCAGCTCCCCAATCTCCCACACCAAGTGACCCCCTTGTGGCAGCTCCCCAGCAGCCCCAAACCCCCTAAGTGACTAACCCCCGAGTAGCTAACCAGGACGTGCAGTACGCAAAGGATGGCATCCCTGGTCTTACCTGCCCTGATGGGGAAAAATACCAGGAAACACTTAAGCTGCACATGCATGATGTTATGAAGTCTGCTTGGACTAACATGGGAAATTACCTGCTGCAGGTGGGGGAGGCAGCTAGGGTCCATGGGGTTTCCACATCTTCAACCATGGAGGCTGTGGTACCTATACTCCAGCCCCCACCCCTCCATCCGAACTCATAGCATTACTGTTCAATGCAATCCAACCACCACCCTCCCAGGCCAGCTAATCCCCTCCCATTCACCCCATTGAGTAGGTTCTCCATACCTCTACACCCCACCCACCCTCATTACCAACTGCAACCCAGGGCCTGCTGCCACCATCTCTTGTGAACGCCCCAGAGTTGTTAGCGCACATAATGGAAGTCTTGATGAAATTCTAATTAATGGATTGACAGAACAATGTAGGAAAGATGAACATAGTGCAGGTAAAACCTTTTAACGAATGGGGGTGTGACTCTGGGACACCCTGGGATATCTGGGGCACCCAAGTGGTATGCCTGGCTATGTCACCTGTAGGCCATGGGGCTGATAACTGCCCAACAATACCACCAATCCCTGTGGGCCCTGGATTGCCCTCCGCCCCTCTGAGAGACTACATGGGAGTCATACTTAGGAGGCATAAGGGGCTTTATTTACAAGGGGGTGGGGTGATACACAGCAAAAGGGGGAGGGGACCATCAGGGCCTCCCTCTCCCCTGTCCTGGCTGGAACCTTCCCCACCCGGGCTGCTTGCCAGGGGTTCCTTCTTGCGGGGGCATCCTCAGGTCCCAGAAGCTGTCTTCACGCCAGTGGTTGCAGCAAGACTCAGCAGTGAGGACCCTGTGTTCTTGTTCATTCTGCTCCAGGGCCCTCCTGTGCTACTGAGCCATGTTCTGGATGGCATCCCTGGTCTTATCCTCCTAGCACATGGTTTCCTCCAGGGCAAGGTCCTCCCTGTGCCTCCTGTTCCGTGCCCGCCACTCCCGGTTCCTCCAAGCACTCATGGCTTGGCTCAGGCTGTGGCCTTGGTGCTGGCTGACCTGCAGAGGGAGACAGGAAAGTGGGATGTTGGTTGATGCCGCCCCACTGTAGACTCTGCGTGCTGGTGTGTGGCCTCCACCCGCCTTGGCAGCCAATGCCCTGGTACTTGCTGACATCCCTGCCCTCTGCCCACCGAATCTGGCTGCAAGCCCCCTCCTCCGCCCTCCCCTCAGGGCTCCACCCAGTGGCCACACTCACCACTCCCACACGGAGCCGATCTGTCCTGGGGCTGTTCCCCATTGCTCTCATGGGCACCTGTGCTCATGGTTTAGGGCAACTGTCATGGCCTTGGATAGTGCTTCGTGGCTGCTCCATCTGTCCAGCCCTGACCATCATCAGTGCCGCCACCCCGCCCCCACATTGAATGGGCTACTTACTTCTGTCCTCCACCTCCTTGTGTCACCTGAACAATCCACCTACCACCCCTCTGGGCCAGATGAGGGTCCTGGGAGTAGGACTGCAAGTGAAGGGACAGCAGAAGTGATGGCAGATGAAGGGTGAAGGTGCTGTTCACATCCTACTCCTCCTGAAGCTCCTCTTCCAGTGCTGGAACTTGGGGAGGCAGCAGGACTTCATAAGGCGGACCAGGTGCAGTTGAGATAAATGGGGTTGGGCATCCACCTGCTCCCAGCCCCGGGTGACTGTCCTACCATTCAGCTGGGAAGTCGATGTGGAGAAACGGGAACAGCAGGTCAAAGTAGGGGTCTGTTTGCTTTCAGCATCCAGATACGCAGTTGCCACTGCGGACCTCTTTATATCTACACTGTAGGTCCTTTTCCTGCTGCCAGCATTGGTTCATTGACCTACTGTACCCCATCTGTGTCATCTGCTCAGAGACACCCTGAAATACCACCACGTTCCCATGGCTTTTTTATCTCCACCCCCACCAGGGCTATGAGCACCCTGTTCTCCTCAGACCAGGGTGCAGCCTTCTGCTGGCCAGTCATAGGAGCCTGTCCGTCTGTGCTGGAATGAAGCCTCTGATGTTGCTGCAGTGGTTTGGGTGCTGGTGCTTGCCTGTGGAGACAGTACAGGAGGGATACCCATTAGTGGCATCATCTTGGCTGCCAGACCTGCCCCCCATCTTCTGGGAGGCTGTGCCCTACCTGGCCATCTCCTGGACTGGCTTGCCCATGGGCCCTGCTGCTGCTGGCCTGCCATTGCCCAGAACATGCTGGTGTACTGGCCTCCCTTCTCCCGGTATGGTTCAAATGTGTGGCCATGAATTCTTTGATTTTGCGCTTGTTACTTTAAGGAGTGGGCTGGGGGTGGGTAGCCAAGATGGCTGCACTCATTCAGGGAGCCGCTCTGGTCAGCTGGCATCTATGATCTGGGTGGGGCCATGTTTGTGCAGGGCTCACAGATGGACTGGTGTTCCGTGTCTGCTTGTTGCCCTGGGTTTGGCTAGCTCATTCCGCACAGTGTGCTCTGTGATATTCCGGCCTGGAGCAGGCAGTACCTGCTCCATTTTGCACATCTGGTGGGTGCTTTCAAACAGACAGGTCAGCCCAGGATGAAGCAGACAGATGCAGGCAAAAGCAGCGCTGCTGTGTACACTCAGTGACACAGTAAGGGAGTTTCAGTTTAACTGCACAAACTGCTCATTATATGAAAAAAAGCACATACCATCCTAGGTCCTGTTCAATAGTGATGTGTTCTTACCGTGCCAGAGTTACAAACCACTTCAGAACTAATACCATCAAATGCAAACTGCAGTCTATCCAGAACCCTACACTCTTCCACCTGTAGGTCACCTCACTTTTCTGTTAGGCTGCATTGGGCAGCGTTTTTTTCTAGTGTCACACCTGAAGCAGGGTTTCATCAAGTACTGTTAAAATGTTAAATACCACGTGAACATGCTAGAACTCAAGTCCTAGCTACAGAGACAAATTTACTTAATACTGATAACTATTGTCAGCAACAGATCTTGTTGAAGCCAAACTGAAAAGTCTTCAATTGCTAGTACAGTTGATTTCTGAAATGCTGCTGGAAATGGTTTCATCATATTCATTCCAGCAAACCATTTTCAGTATTTGTTCAAAAGATCCACCTTTTACTGACTACAGTTAGCAGCAGAGGGTCATTTTCCAAGGACAGCTCTTACCAAAAAAATTGCCATTCTTTTCCTTTCAAAATTATTCCCCCAGTCCTACTATCAGGGCCTACTTCTAAATAAGGAGCATTCTTGTAGAAGGTATGAAGGACTTTCCTGGCCATTGGAGTTAATTGTAGTTACTTATGACTTTTTCAGATTGTGACCCTAATATATTATTATTATTTGTATTTAGTTTCCTTCTTTTAAAGGAAAAGATATGGATCCCAATGTCAGATTTCACCATTTCAGAAGTACAACCATATGACCAACCTAATGACCATATTATTCTAGACCAGAGGTTCTCATTTATTTTTTTAACTTCTGTTTGTCTGTGGTAGTTGAAGTCCTTCCCCTCCACCACATGCACATTAATACATCGTGCTCCCTTTCTTTCTCTCTCCCTTGCCACCAGGGTTGCCACCTATGCAAATCTTTAAGGAACACTTATGGAAAATACATGTTGAAGGATATTGGCACCTAAGGCAACATTTTGCGTGTTAAAACCAGTTGCATGTTCTTTTAAAGCTGTGAATTAAATACTCCAACATCGAGGTATTTAATTTGCTTTAAAAAAACATGTGACCGGCCTTAACACGCAAAATGTCATGTCTAAATCCCACCCATGGGATTTTTACACGTGGCGTGATTTTATGCCACATGTGCATCGCACACATCTAAAAGCTGCCCATATTACTAAACCCCTGCCTTCAGTCACTATGGACTTGAACAAAAGACAGAAACTTTGCAAGTAAATAATCAGAGCAAATAGTTCTACTATCTGTAGATCTTTTCCTTCCAGTATGTGGGAAAATTAGATATGACTGATTCTCTGCTCTATGGCTATCTCCACTTCCCTAATTCCCTACACTTGTTGGTAGCGGTAGAGGGGTTTGCAGTGTGACAACATTAATCCCTTTGATTTCCAGACGTAAAGTAGAGCAACACCTCCAGGCAGATTTGCCAGCGAGTCCAGTGGATTTCCAGGTCCCCTGGGGGTGCAAGTTCCCCAGTAATCTAGAAAAAAAAGGTCACAAGAGAAAATTTAGGTTGTTTTCCTTCTTCTCAGACACCCTCCTACAAGAGAGGACATTTTCCCTTAATGCTGTAAATCAGGTAGAGGAATCTCAGGCTCATGGGGTAAAAAAGCTCTCAGCCTTTTGATATATGTCCACTTTCCAATTTATGGATCAGGCCCACAGACCCAGTCCCTACCCTTGAGCACATATCTATCTTCCAGTACATATCTCAGAATGTATCTTGAGCACATAGCTCAGTATGTCCCTGAGTGTGCTCCTTGAGATTTTCTGCTCAATTTTCCTACCTTGAGTATTTCCCCAAAGTCCCTCGCAGCAAAATAATAAGCTTCCACCCACCTCATGGACCTTTGCTAAATACAAAAGTGGGCTGCAGAGAGAAATAGGTTCCCCATCTCTGCTGTAAAAAAAAAGCATGTTGTTTGTACCAGGCATGCCAATATATAAGCATCTAACCATTATTTCTCTTTGGCGTTTGAGTTAGTATGTTAAATCATCAGGAAAAGTGTCAGGCAAATGGAATACTGTTTGGTATTCAAAATAATAGGATCTAAAATAAAAAGCAGAAGGAAACAAATCATATGCTTCCAAGTACTGTATAATGAACAAGTAGCCACTCAAGGAAGGCCTCTAAAACAGGAGAAGTTATTTAGCATACCTCCCAGGAGTTATGGTCCTTCTTTAGCTGCTGAATCCCACTGTTCCCCTTTCAGGAGTCAAAGTCCTTCTTTCAAAAGGGAGAGACAAAAAGATCAGAATTCAATCCTCATGACCCTCTTTCCTAGTTGCTTCCCAGGAAAAGCACTTGAGAGAACAATGAGGGAGATGATGGAATGACAACTAAGTGGAATGATCAGCACAAGAGCTTCTGACCCTCTTTTCCATATTTTCTAGTGGCACAGGCAAAAATAGTTTTCCAGGGGAGAGGAAATATTAGTAAAAGGTAAGTGAATGTAAAAATAAGAGATAACATTTAAAGACAGGTTATCTAAGCAGGCCAGATGGGAACAGTTTTAGAATTGTAAAACTGGTGGCAAAGGCAAGTAAGGCCGCTTTTATACGAGGCGCTGAAAAGCACCTCCTGAGTCCCGTGCTGAAAGAAAAGCCCACTGCTGACAATGGGGAGCATCTCACTTCCGACAGCGTGGGAAGCATGTAAACACTCCCCGCGCGGCTTTTCTCTCAACGCGGGACTCAGGGGGCGCTTTTCAGAGCCTCGTATAAAAGCGGCCTAAGAGAACCCTTGCAGACAGCAGGGGAAAGATTTTAGAGTTATGTCTTAATGAAAGATTCACAAAAGAAAGGTCTGAACTAGGTGAATTTATTCTTTTTGTTTACAGTTCTATTTTTACTACCCTTTCATGCACTGGAGCTCGATGATACTGCATGAACTGTAGCACAGCGTTAAAGCTGGTCACCTCTCTCAAGGCCTGACTGATACCATTGTTTGTAATTCCAGAGATAAGGCTCGATTCTGCAGTAAGGTTTGTGTGTGAGAACCCCAGATCTACATGGAGACTTAACAGATTTCAGTAGGGACCAAGGTGTCTCACTGCAGGACTGGGTCTTTAGCCAGCACTTAAAGCCCATATTGTCCTCAATTTGCGGTCATATTGTGCAAGTTATATTTTACATGCCTAATCTATTTCCATATTTAAATTACTGCATGCCATGGGGTTATGAGTTACTAATATGTCATGAGTACATGGGTTCTCCACAGTAACATGTTGTAAAACCAATTAATGTAACCTTCAGGTGTTTGGTGTCTAATTGTAATTTATTTATTTTATTTATTATTTATTTTAACAATTTGTATCCCGCCCCTCCTGAAACCAGCTCGGGGCGGCTAACAATCTTAAAAGATAAAATACAATAATAAAAATATTATAAAATACTCATAAAACCAGAACAATTAAAACATGGCTAGGGAACAATAAAACAAATAATACAATAAATAAGGGTGGAGGGGGATAAAACCCCTAACCACCCCCACCCCCAAAAGGCCTGGGCGAACAGTCAGGTCTTACAATTTCGCCAGAATGTTAAAAGGCTTGGGGCCAGGCGAGCTTCCTCCGGGAGGGAATTCCAAAGGCATGGCCCGGCCACTGAGAATGCCCTCTCCATTGTGGCCCCCCGCTTGACACAGGGGACCTCCAAGAAGGCACCCCCGGCAGCCCGAAGGAGCCGCTCTGGGGTGCGGAGGGTGAGGCGGTCCCTAAGGTATGAGGGGCCCAGGCCGTGAAGGGCCTTCTAAATCAATACCAATACCTTGAACCAGGCTCGGCTCACTATTGGCAACCAGTACAGAGTCCGGAGCACAGGTGTTATGTGCTCCCGACAACCTGTCCCCGATAGGAGCTGGGCCACTGCATTCTGCACTAGCTGCAGCCTCCGAACCAGGAACAAGGGCAGCCCCACGAAGAGCGCATTGCAGTAGTCCAGCCTAGAGGTGACAAAGGCATGGATGAGGGAGGCCAGGTCCGGGTAATGTATACGTATAGAACAACGTGGTGAGGATGATACAATGTGAATGATTGATTTTATAAACTGGAATGAAAGTTATAGTAAAATCTCAGGAACTGGAACAGGAAACCGAATCAAGATAAGCCAAGCCTGGCTCAGACAAAGGGGTCTGGCCCCAGTACACATTCAAACAGCCTACATGACCCCAGACAGGTACTAGGGAAGGGGCGGGAAGAGAAACAAAGGAACAGCATGAATATTTAATGAATGCTTGATAGCACCCGGGCAGAGAGAGAGAGTTCCTGGAGGAGAATTCCTGAGAAGCAACATTTGGCATGTGATGCCTGGGCTAGCCTGTCTGCATGGCAGACGGGACAATTTGCTCTATAGAAGTAAACCTGAACTTAGGTAAGAACTTAGGGAAGTTTTCTAAGTTGAATTAGCATTTCATACTATTTTGAATTCATTTTTATTATGCACCTTCTGTATTTACTCAGAACCAATAGTATCTGTCTTCTTGTATAAAACTTTCTCATTATAAAGTGTGTCTGTGTGGTTACTGGCACCGAGTACTGACTGAGGGAATTCTTGATTTACCACCAAGATGAGCCTAACCTATTATTTGTCGGATGACCATGGGACCCTAACATTACAGGCGATGAAGGAATAACCCCTTATGGGCTGGCACAGGAGAATGGTGCTCAGTGCTTGCTGCAAGCAAGGTAATTAAGTCATGGCTGGTCCAGTGGTGCTTTGAGGGACTGCCAAAGAGAGTTAAATCCCAAAATCTTGGTCACACTATATTAATTGCAAACAAAGCTTTAAGGGTGTGGGTCCCTGCTCAACCATAAAGTCCCTGTGAGTTTTGCCAGAGTTAGAACTCCAGATATACAATTATTATTTTTGTCATGTTTATATCTCATTTTCTTCTTCCAGAGAAAATTCATAGTAAGAGAATACAATACTTTCATTTCCTGGTGCAACTTATCGAAAGAAATATTCTGTGTAACAGTGAACTACATTTCCAGTTGTAACTACACAGATACAGTATCATTTTCTGACAAAACAGGACTGTTTCATAAGCAAGTACACATATACTTATTAATAATCTATTTGCTGTCATGAAAACTGTTTTATTTACCCAAACGGGAGTCTTAAATATGAATGGTTCTTTTTAAAGAGGGAATGAGAGACTAGGTGACAATATGTTTTCTACTCTTAGACCCTGATCCTACAAACTTGCTTCTGCAATGTTGGGTGAAAACAAACAAGATGGGGGGTAAACCAGATCCCTTGCCATCCTGGGGAGGGCCAACTGCAGCTGCCACTCCTTGGGTTGGCAGGGAGGGCAGTTCAAAGCAGTAGCCCTTCCCCTGGGAATCTGGGTGGGAGGGGGGGCTGCCATCACAAGTCCCTCCATGCCACAGGTCTGCTGAGGAGCATCTCATGGGACAGGACTCCCAGAACCCTGCTGCCCAGTAAGATTGGGCTCCCAGGAGGGGCTGCCACAAAACAGCTGATGGGTGGTGGTGGAGGAGCACACTCACTTGGTCTGCCAAACAGCTGATTGGGGACCTGGAGGAGTGCGCTTATATGACCCTCTCGGTCAGCTGTTTGATGTGCACACTCAGGTCGGGTGAGTGCTCTCCTCTGGCTCTCTGATTAGCTGTTCAGTGCATGCACCCAGGCTGGGTGAATGTGTTCCTCTGTACCGTCCGTCCCCCCATTCAGCTGTTTGGCAGCTAGGAGAGCAGCATACTCCTCCAGGCAAACCAATTAGCTGTTTGGTGGGCTAGGTGAGCACACTCCTCCAAACCCCGCCTCCCCAATTAACTGTTTGGCAGCTGGGGTGAGCATGCTCCTCCGGGCCCAATCCTTAGACCTTGCCTCACAGCCAGGCTGGGCATGGCTTAACAGACAGGAGGGCATGAACTACTCTGAATTAGCCCTACTGGGCAAGCCTTAGCCTGGGCCTCGTTACTGACCTTTTCCAGACAACGCCTCTGGTAGCAGCCGGTCACACATCTCAAGGCAGATGTGAACATCTGGCAGTCACCAAACTGACGAGTAGGTGACTCCCAGGCTATCTCATTTGTTTTCACCCAATGCCTTTTTAGTTTATTTTTAGTATTTAATGTTTTAATGATATTTTGTGTGTATATTTTTTCTTATGTTTTATTTGTGCATGTCGTAAGCCGCCCCGAGCTGCTCTGTGAGCAGGAGGGGGCAGGGTAGAACAACAGTAAATTAATTAAATAAATAAATGTCTGCAAGATCTGGACCTTATTTTTGAAAAAAATATGCTACAACATCTCAGCTTCTTGTATCAGGCAAAGAAATGGCTTTATGTACTCAAAGGAAGATATATTTGTGACCCACACAATGAAGTTTTTAATAAATATAGTTACATGCTAGGAAAATAGAGTGGATTCACATATCCATTTTGACCGGGTTTTGACCTATAAAACCCTAAAAGGGCTTTGCCCTATCGACCACCTTTCTCCTTATGTCCCTCCATGGTATCTAAGATCAGCCAAGAGTGCTCTCTTGCAAACTCTCTTGTAAGCCCAGGTCCATAAATCCCAGACATGCAGCGAGGCATTCTTGGTGGCTGTTGGATTCCCCTTCTCTTGGAGGTCCAAAGGGCTCTTTTTACATGACACTTTGTCTTGGTTTGAGGCCCTTATTACACAAGATGCTCCCATGTATGGACACCCATCATCCACGCTGGGGAGCATCTTGTGCAAATGCGGGAGTGTGGGGGTGCATAGTCCCATGACCCATGCATCTCAACCCCCCTCCCCCAATGCATGGAGCAACTAGAAAAAATGCCAGTTACTCCGTGCGTGGGGATGCATGGGGAATGGGGGGCGGGGGGTATCCATGTGCGTGCACACCCATGTGACAACACTCTACCCACCACCCACGGACCCAGTCCCCCCCCTTGCCCATTTAAAAAGGGTCTGAGTGTCTTCTGGAGGCCATCTAAGACCTATTTATTTGACCGGGCATTTAACTGGGGGTAGATCCAGGAGGAGGGTTAAGGTTTATTTTAATGGGTTTTATGTGTATTTTATGTTTTTATGATATGAGCCACCCTGAGCCTTAGGGGATAGGGTGGTGTAAACATGAGTAGTTTGGCTTCTGAAAGACTATGCACCACTCTTGTCCTAATGTAGATCCTACATTGTGAGTTCTTTGAGGCTTGTACAGCATGGGACTTGTCAAAATAATTATAACGATGTAGTCAGAGTAGAAGGAAACAGATATAAATGGTGACTTTCAGATTTAGATAGATAGTTAAGAAAATTTCTCCAAAAAAATATATTTGTATAAATAATAAACATTTTGTTGTCTATATTTCTTGAAAGTCAAAGTGTTAATGTTGACATCTCACTGACCAGTTTCTATTGGTATGTAGGTATTAATTATTAATTATTATTATTATTATTAGTTTATTTATATGCTGCTATATCCCTGAAGGCTCAGGGCAGCTCACAACATATTCTTTTTTTAAAACGTACATAAGTGACATATAAAAACATCATACCCCACCTCATCTCCCTGCTTCCATCATCCCCTCTGAGAATTCTCAACCCTGGCATCCCTGCCTGTTTTTGACAGTTAAAAGAAAAACAAACACCTAGCCCAACCAACCTGTGACTCAGAGGCTCTGGGTTTAAGAGCTTGCAGGTGATTTCAGGATTGCAGCCTCTGACTAAGGTTGCAGTCCTGAAAGCACTTGCAGACTCTTAAACCCAACTGAAATCAACAGGACTTAGGAGCTTGCAAGTGGTACATTTGCCTACCACTCTTGGACTACTTCCTATTATGTCATTCTGCAGGTCAGGTATATGAAATGCAAAGGTGGGGATGGAGCCTACTCATTAATAAAAAAACAAGATTTGTACTCAGGTCTATAGGGGAGAAAGGCTAGTGTAGCAGTGTAGGACTTTAAAGATATGAAATTCAGCTTTCATTCTTGTTGGGGATGGGGAAATGGGAATTATTAATAAGTACTCATTTATTGCTTGGGGATTCAAAATCTGCTGTGTATTCATTCGAATGCAGAGGTCTCTTCATAGTCTCCGCTCCCCCCCAACCAACCAACCTTGGAATGCTCTAGGGGAGGTATAAGTCTTCATTGCACACACTTTCAATTTACTTTTAGCTATCATAAGATTAGCAAGAAGAGCCGTAGCAGAAAACATTATGTAGGACATGCTCATCAATGTTCTAAGCTTGAGGAAACAGTTGTGTACAAGACTTGAATTTTAAAAGCAAATTATGAAAGATTTAACTCTTCAGGGCCAAACTCAGGTGCTAGGCCTTTATTCAACTCACTGGGAACTCCCTATGTGCATCTATGGGCCAAGATTAACTGTCCGTCAGGGGAAATTTTGTCTTCATGTTATCCATCCTCTTCAAAAGCTGGAGCCTGATCTCACTTTCAAATACAGTCTGAGACAGCTTTATATAAAATTTCTCCCAGGAGGTTTCAATACCCAGGTTCAGGAAAGCTGCCTATTTTCTCTTTATAGTTCCCAATTGCTATTTCTGTCACAAATGCCTCATTGAATCTTCTGCTCCACTACCTACTGCAGTGCTAATAAAAATTAAAGAATGTGAATTATATGGTGTTGTAGACTCAGAGGTGTTATGGTGAGACAACAACCCTCCAAGATGGGAAAGAATGAAGTGTGGGAGTTTTAAATACTTCTGTTTTTATGAGTTTCAAAAATTGTTACACTTTTCTACATTTTTTAAAATATTTGCATTATCAGTTAATAAAATAGTTTCATAATCTGATTATAAAAATATGAAAGAGAAACTATGAGCTAAATTGTCCCATTGCAAAACCCCCAGATAGGACCAGGTGAGTGGGGCGGGAGCAGTGTGCCCGCTCTTTCTCATCGTTCTTTCCTTCAACCCTGCAGAGATCTCTCCTTGGCACATTGCCTCCTTGGGTGGGAGATGGCAGGCTATTCACAAACTTCTCAGGGCTGATGTGTAATATTGAGGTTAAGGTTGTCCATGACTTCTCTCTGAGAAGGGTGGATGTCTTGGGTTGCAGGCAGCTGACCTACTAAGAACAGATGACTCTCAAAGTCCTTTCCAACTCTATGATGCGATAACCATAAAAACATAAGTAGTGTCATACTGAGTCAGACCAATGGTCCATCCCGTACAGCATCCTGTCACCCACTACAGCATCTGTGAAAACTGTCAGTCGCTTCAGAGGAGCACACACTAGCTCATTAGTCAGTGGGGTGTAGTAGTAGATATTAGATAAGGTGCTTGACTTTGACCTGGGAAGCCAGGTTTTGAGTCCTGCCTCAGCCAGGAACTCCCTGGGTGGCCTTGGGCAAGTCATAACTTCTCAGCCTCAGTTCCCCATCTGTAAAATGGGACTATGTCTGTCTGTCTCGCCCTGTATTCCCCTTACCCTTGTCTATCTTAGATTGTAAGCTGTCTGGGCAGGGAGCTATTTCCATTAATAACAATTGCAAAGTGCCGGTTACACTGCTTGTGCTATATAAATGCTTAATTATAGAGCCGCGAGATCAGATCTGTTAGTTAAGGCAGGTGAGTGTTTTATCAGAATGCTCACCATTGACTTGCATGGGAGTTCTGAGGCACTTTACTTCCAGATTGGCGACCGAGATGTCTGAGGCCTCTGCTGATTAATGGGAGGATGAATTCTGGTGAAAAGGGCACAGCAAATTGTAGTCCTCCAAAGTCTGGTGCTGAAGAAATCTAAATTGCTTGCAGGGGGAGGGAAACTTGAGAATTTGAAACACCTGTTTTGGCCTATAGGGTTTTCATAACGTTGAACTTTCTGTTGTGTGCTAGGCAACATAATGTCTGATGGTGCTGGGGTGGAGGGGGAGAGGGAGCTTAAAGGGGTTGGCAACGACTTGGGCAGGGGTTGCGGGGGAGGAACTCATGCTACAGTACATACCCCACCCCACCCCACCCCACCCGAACACTTGCCTGCCGGGCTGTTCACTTCCCTCTTCCAGAAGCTGGGGGGGAAGGAACTGTTGCCAATGCCATTGTCCACCAGCTCCCTCTGTTCACTGAGCCGCTCCTGCTGCCTCCGCTGCAGCCAGGACTCCACCGCCACTAGCTCCTGAGTATCTCTGCCACCGCTGCAGTGCAGTTCAAACTTGCCACGGCATTGTGCGCATGCTCAGTGAGGCGGGTGCCATGATTCCTATCTTGTTTGCTGGGACTACATGTTCCAGCATACCAGATATCCCTGCCTGGCATGCTGGGACATGTAATCATAAGAACATAAGAAGTGCCATACTGGGTCAGACCAATGATCCATCTAGTTCAACATCCTGTCTCCGACAGTGGCCATTCACGGTGGCTTGGGAGAAGCACCCAACAGGTCACAATCAGGGATTCATTCCCTGTTGTTTTCCCCCAGCTCCCATCATGTTCCCTGATCCTGTCTGGCTAATAGATGCTAATGTACCTATCTTCCATAAACTTGTCCAAACCTCTTTTAAACTCAGCTATAGTACTGGCCCTTACCACAGTCTGTGGCAGTAGATTCAACAAACCAATTATACGCTGAGTGAAAAAATATTTTATTTGTTTTAAACTTGCCACCCATGAGTTTCATGGAGTATCCCCTAGTACTAGCTGAAAGGGTAAATAACTGCTCCTTGTTTATTAGTTCCACCCCACTCATGATTTTATAGACTTCTATCATATCTCCTCTCAGTCGTCTCTTCTCCAAACTAAAGAGCCCCAACCTACCAAGCCTCTCCTCATACGGGAGTCCTTCCATGCCCTTGATCATTTTTGTTGTCCTCCTTTATACCTTTTCTAGTTCAGCTATGTCTTTTTTTAGATGGGACGACGAGAACTGCACACAATATTTGAGGTGCGGTCGCACCATTGATTTGTATAGAGGCATTATGACATCCTCAGTTTTATTCTCTATCACCTTCTGAATAATTCCTAACATTCTGTTTGCTTTTTTGACTGCTGCCACGCACTGCGCTGTGGATTTCATTGTATTGTCCACGACCACCCCCAGATCTTTTTCCTGAGTGGTAACTCCTAGCTTAGTACCCAGCATTGTGTACGCATAGTTTGGATTATTTTTCCCTACGTGCATCACGTTGCACTTGTCCACATTAAATCTCATTTGCCAGTTAGATGCCCAGGCACCCAGTCTCATACGATCCTGTTGCAGTTCCTCACAGTCTGCTTGTGTTTTAATTACCTTGAATAACTTGGTGTTGTCTGCAAATTTGATCACCTCACTCTTAACACCCTTTTCCAAATCATTAATGAATACATTAAATTTCACCGGTCCCAATACATATCCCTGAGGCACATCACTTGTTACATCTCTCCATTGTGAAAACTGACCATTTAGTCCTACCCTTTGCTTTCTATCTTTTAACCAGTTTCTGATTGATAGTAAGATACTACCTCCTATCCCATGACTTTTTAATTTTCTCAAGAGTCTCTCATGAGGGACCTTATCAAATGCTTTCTGGAAATCCAGGTACACTATATCTACTGAGTCTCCCCTGTCCGCATGCTTATATACACCTTCAAAGAATTCCAACAGGTTAGTGTGGCATGACTTACCTTTACTAAATTCGTGTTGACTCTTTCCTATTAAGCCATGTTTGTCAACATGCCCTGTAATTCTGTCCTTAATGATGGTTTCCACCATTTTGCCCAGCACAGACGTCAAGCTTACTGGTCTGTAGTTTCCAGGATCACTTCTGGATCCCTTTTAAATATCAGGGTTACATTTGCCACCCTCCAGTCCTCGGGTACAGTGGCAGGTTTTAGTGACAGGTTACAAATTACTAACAGTAGGTCCGCGATTTCATATTTGGGTTCCTTCAGAACTCTGGGGTGAATGCCATCTGGCCCTGGTGACTTGTTAGTATTCAGTTTATCAGTTTGCCCTAGAACATCCTCTAATGTCACATTGATTTGTAACAGCTCTTCCAATTCCTCACCCACAAAGCAAGGAACCTCCTTGGTACCTCCCCAAAATCCTCTGCAGTGAAGACCGACACAAAGAATTCATTCAGCTTCTCTGCAATGCATTCAGCTTCCCAGAAAACAAGATAGGAATCATGGTGCCTGCCTCACTGAGCATATGCGCAGAGTCGCAGCCAGTTTGAACTGTGCTGTGGCCGCAGAGATACCCAGGAACTTGGGTGGTGGAGCCCTGGTGGCAGCGGAGGCAAGGGGAGCAGCTGGGTTCTGGTCGGCACCACCTTCATCTGCTCGTGAGTGAGTGAGTGAGAGACTCTGTGTGTGTGTGTGTGTGTGTGTGTGCGCGTGCGTGCTTGTGCATGCTCACTGGGGGAGGGGAGTGTGTGTTGGGAACTCTGTGTGTGTGCTGGGGCAATGGGGGGGACCCGGTGTGTGCATATATGAATATTCAGGAGGAAAGGGGGAGGAGGGGCACTGAGTGACTGTGGGTGTGTGTTGGGAGGGATGGGGGAAGAAGGACAGTGAGTGACTGTGTGTGAGCTGGGAGGGCCCTGTCTGTCTTTGTGTGTGTTGGGAGGGAAGGGGGCAGTGAGTGACTGTGTGTGTGTGCTGGGGGGGGGGCAGTGAGTTGGCCCTGGGCCCGGTACAAGAGCATCTCTGACTGGGGGTGTTTGAGTGAGGGGGAGACACTGAGCGCTCACGTTTGTATCTGCTTGGGGGGGGGAATGAGTGAGGGGAATTGCCTGCAGTACCTCCCCCTCTCATAGATAAGCACAAACAGTTACCTGGCAGATTTGTGGACTGCTCCTCACATACAGAGTCTATTTGCATGGATAACTGTTTGAGCTTACCTATGAGAGGGGGAGGCATTGCAGTGGGTGGGCAGCTGTGGGTGATTCAGGAGAACTTGCAGGGCACCAACTACCATCGGCCAGTGCCCCTGAAATCCTACTAAATTGTACCTACAGCCACTTGTCCTTGATCAGTTCTCATCATAACTTAACTCCAAGGTTACCAAACCCTGGCCCCAGTTAGTCTGCTCTCTTGTACCCACCTAAATAAATAAATAAATAAATAAATTCTACTGAAGGCTAAAAATTTCAGCACTCCCTCCCAAGAGCTAATGCTTGACCAGCTAGTGCTGAGTCTAACAGAAGCTACGCATAGGTCAGATGACACCATCTCCTTTTTGTCCAAGGGCTGAAATTCACCTTTACTCATTGACTAGGCCGTGTTGGCTTTCCACTGCTTGCATGGAATCATACTGGACTATTCTACTAGCTTTCAGTCCTAATAACATCTATAATGCGCGACAACAACCATGGTAACTAGGGGAAGAGCAGCTGATGTTTTTAATGCTTCCCCATTTTGTTTTATAATGTATATGTCTGTGAAAACTCTTCTCTACAGAGTTTGTGTACAAGCATTAAATGTTTCTGTTTCTGTGTGGAAACACAAAGAAGTGGAAACACAAAGTAGTGGAAAAGAAGTATTCACAAAAGAGAAAGCTAGCAAGTTACTCCATCAGGGTGCAGTGTAATAGACTGCAGCTTTTTTGTTTTGTTTCAGCCTTTAGCTAAACCTGTGAGAAAGATGACACCATTTTACAACACCACAGGTCAATCAGCTATTGAGAAAAGGTGAACTTCAAGATGGTCATTGCACATAGGAACCGTTAATCAATCAGACAATGCTTCTGAAATATGTAATATTTCATAGAAACATGGTATCTTAGAGTTGGTAGGGATCTCAAGGGATATCTAGTTTTACCTCCTGCTTGGATTGACAGTCAACCTTTTGTTAAAGACCATTCTTGCAGTCTTCTAAGAGGAATAAAAACATGCTTTCCAAGATCAGAAGTGCTAGAAAATCTCCTCCACCCAGTATACTATGTGTGTATGCGCATGCACACGTACACAGTCTCCCTTCCCCTAGTACACACACATACATAGTCTCCATCCCCCCTAGCGCACACACACAAATACACACACACACACTCCACTTCTACCTTCCAAACACACAAGAGCAAACAGCAAAAGCAGACTTTAATGGAGAAGTTCAAACCAGTTCTCATTGGGCTACTTCATTTTAAATAGCTAACTCTTCAATAGTTAACCGTTTCTTGGAGTCACACACTACAGTGATGTGCAATAATATACACGAGGACCTGTGTCCATAGAATCATAGAGTCGGAAGTGATCTCAGAGGTCATCTAGTCCAGCCCCCTGCTCAATACAGGAAATATGCAGCTACAGCATCCCCGACAGATGGCTGTGTAGCCTCTGTCTGAAAACGTCCAGCAAAGGAGAGCCTACCACCTCCCTAGGTAATTTGTTCCACTGTCAAACAGCTCTTACCGTTAGGAAGTTCTTCCTAATGTTTAACTGAAATCTGCTTACTTGTAATTTGAGTCCATTATTTCTAGTCTTGCCTTCAAGGGAAAGAGAGAACAAGTTTTTGCCATATTCTCTGTGAGAGCCCTTCAGCTATTGGAAGACTGCTATCATGTCTCCCCTTACTCTTCTCTTCTCTAGGATAAACGTACCCAGTTCCTTCAACTTTTCTTCACAAGACTTCATTTCCAGAACCCTGATCATTTTTGCCCTCTTCTGAACCTGTACCTGGACGCAGTACTAGGTTCATTTGTTTCATTTCTTTACGTATAAATGTTTAAACTGTGATAAATTACAATGGGTTAATTGTAATAAATTTAAAAGGGTTAAATAGTGAATGGTAAAAATAATAATTGACTAATGCTAATAAATGGTGACTATTTAAATTAAAGAGGATCTGACTCCACCATAAGATGTATCTCACATAATCAAAAAAACGTTTAGATTTCCTGCAAAAAAATCTGTTGGTTTACAAATGATAGTTAAGGCAGGATCACAATCTATCAAGCAACAAAAGGCCAGGAAATTCATAGTTAAGTCTCCCACCTTAACTTCCGTGTCATGTAAGCCTGAAAAATAATACTTCTGTGCTGCCTCTTTGGGAATAATAAGGAAGTCATGTGAACCTCTGTGTCATCTAAGCAGTGAAGACATTGTACACTCATAAGAGTGTACGTCTACACTGTTTAGATGACACAGAAATTCAGGTGACTTCCTTATTATTTCCCACCCTGTGTGGTCCTCATGTGGGCAGGTCCTCATGTCCAAATTAGGCTCCAGGCACCCACACAATACATGGGTCTTTTTGCCCCATTCCTCTCTTTCAGAGAAGAGGTAAGGTCCTGCAGCCAACTTCAGTGTTGCCCCCAACCAGCAGAAGAAGAGGATTGGGGCTAAAAAACCAAGACAAAGCGTGGGGATCTGGAGCGTAATTTGTAAGCGGGCACAATATGGGAGAGTGTACAATGTCCTAACTGCTTCATAACACAGATGTTAAGGGGATTTCCTCATTATTCCACACCCTGTGACCTTCCCACCCCACCTACTCTATTCATCAGTGGGGACTGATGAATAGTGGATACATAAGAATGAATCTCATTGCCATATTGGATAGATACGGGGACCTGGGAGCGGGGAGGGCAGCTCCACAGTTTGGCCGAAGGCTTGGTGAACATTTTGGGAAAACTGAGGAGTGAAAACTACAACCATGGATGTAACCCCATAAACACATTTCATAACACTGTCCTCATGAGGAAAGACTTCTCCCACTGACCAACTGTCCCACTCTTGTCTGCGTGTACACATCCCACCTCCTGAACACAAATGAGAGGATAATTAGCAAGCACAATATGAGAAATAGTACAACATCTTCACTGCTTACGTGGCACAGAAGTTAAGGCGGGAGTCTTAACTCTGAATTTCCTGGCTTTTTGTTGCTTGATAGATTGTGATCCTGCCTTAACTATCATTTGTAAACAAACAGTTTTTTTGCAGGAAATAACAACAATAATGATGTGATCCATTCTTGGTTACTTGAGCTGGACTGCCTTAGAGATGGGAAAGGAATGGAGCAGCTGGGAGGCAAAATGAAAGCACAAGGCATGAAAAGGTTGGGTTTTTTTCCAACAGAGCCATCAAGATATCTCAGAGAGTGTTTTCTGATTTGACAGTGGCATGGATTAACTTGCTGTAGCACAGATTACTCTGGGTGCCACCAGATGTTACCACAGTCTGGCTCCCAAGTCCGACCATGGTGGAGTTTATCCTGGGCTGTGACTCGAGGAAATCGGAAATCCCCAAGTCACAGTCTGGACTAAGGCCATTTTTAGATGTGTGCGGCAGCGCCCGTGCTTGTTTTCCCAAAGAGCCGGCAGCCCGATTTTCATGTGACGCCGCTGCCAAATACACGCATGCGCGGGCGATGCACATCCATTTCCGGCCGCGAACTGACTGGGTTGGCGATAGAGGCCGGTCATACGTGGCTGAAAATGGATGTGCATCACCCATGCATGTGCGTATTCAGTGACGGCGGCCCGTGTAAATCGGGCTGCCGGCTCTTTGGGAAAACAAGTGCGGGCGCCGCCGCGCACGTCTAAAAATGACCTAAGCTCCACCACGGTCGGAAGCCAGCAGCCAGACCTGGAGTAAAGTGGGCTATCACATCAGAGAGTGGTCCAAAGTGGTGGCGGGGGATGGGGCCATGGCCTCCCATCAGCCAGGGGGGCTGCATGCAGCGTAGGGGCAGGGATGTGCAGCACCCCACCCCCTCCCCAGCCTGGGCTGTCATCATACTGCTTTGGTGGCCAGGCGGATCCAGGCGGAGTGATGGCTGCCTCCTCCACCAGAGAAGTCTATGGCAGTGGTGGCAGCTGTAACATCTGGAAGCACCTAGAGTAAATACAGATGTGGAGGCTCAAAGCACCTGTTCCTTCCAAAAGAGGGGAAATGGGCAAATCCAGTTATTCTCAATGGAATGGTGCCAGACTCTGAAAGGGAAGGGTGTCGAGTGAGATATGCCTACCTGTCTCCTTCTTCCATAAGCCTGTGTGAAAGAAAACATGTGGAATTTCCAGTTTCCTATGTGGTTTAACGCCACCCAGGGGAAGATATGGGTGACTGTATTTTATTTTTAATACTCTTCATCAGGGTGTACTGACTTCTATTGGTTTCAAAACTTCTCTTGGTTTCAGTAGAAATTGTTCTTGATACTACTGGTGAAAATTACAGAAAGAAGGAATTTTATTCGTAACCCAAATGCCTTGTGTTAGTATTTCCACTGAAATGTTTAACATTGCCACTTACATTTTCAGACTATTTAAACACATACTAAAGGCATAATTCCTTTAAAAAAAAATTTTAAATCACGTGGCACTTAACAAAATATGGTTGGTAACATGTCCAAAGAGTCACTTAGAAAAGTGCAAACAGTGGATTTTTTCTTTAAAATGTCAGCAAAAGTGTGACATCTTATAACTTCTAAAAACAAAGTCCTGAATAATTCCTCTTTTGTTCTCCAGACTAGACCAGCAGGTTTTAGATAGCACATGTCTCAAACAGTGCCACCCCCACTCCACCATTAACAGGGAAATAATAATCAACCTTTGTTTTGCAAGACTGTATCCCATGCATGTGTATAATGACAGTACACACATGCATGGGACACAGTCTTGCAAAACAAAGGTTGGTTACTGTATGTAAATGCTGTACTGTTATGCTGTCCTAGGTCCTGTTCTTTAAAGCATTATCATGGGATGCAAAAAATCAGTAGTTATTTCTCTCTCAGTATATAGGCACATTGGATTTATTTGGCTGGTTTGGGGCTAGAGCTGAAACAAATAATAGATTTTCTATTCACACCCATTATTCATATTTTTAGCTCGCTATTCAAATAATCCTTGCAACTGAACCAGGTATTCACGTATCTATTTATTCAGGTATTTTGTTTTGGTTATTTCATTTATTTCAGTACTTCATTTATTTTGGTTCGGTTATTTCAGTTTTTTGGTTACTTTGTTTCAGCTGCTGTGCACTTAGAGTGCTGAAACAAAATAACCAATATATTAAAATCAAAATATCCCAAAGGGTGAAACATAAGCAAGTGGCAGCTATTATCCATTTCACTAGTTTCAGTTCAGATAGCACAAATTCAATGGATTTCTCTGTTTGCATGACTATTTGTTCCAGTTCTAACTGGGTAGTTTGGAGTGGGAAGTGTGTAAAAAGAATTGCTATCAAAGCCTCTCACACAAATACTCTTCCCAAAAAAACTTTCCTTTCAAATCAATTTATAAAATAAATAAATAAATAAATAAATAATAATAAATTACCTCCTTGTAGCCAAGAAAACTAAGGGCCTTTATTACCTGGTTTGTTACCCACAGGTAATACCCACATTTTGAGGTACCGTTCTGGGTACCCGAATCAGTACCCAAATACCATTCCAGTACTCAAAATCCCAAATTTTCCCAACAAATCCAGGACAAAATAAGGATTTTGGTATGATGGTTGTCGGTATTTCAGTATATTGGTTGTCGGTATTTCAATTACCCCATCGAAAACCAGTTCAGGTATTGAAGAGTACCCAAAATATTTGGTTCAATTTGGGTACCAGAAAATTGAAGGGTATACCTGTTTCTCTGGGTACTCGTTTCAGCTCTAGTCTTTACCCTCTCCTCATCCTACTTCATCTCTCTGCTGCCTTCGACAGTGCTGACTCCTCCTTGATTCCTTTCATTCTTTTGGTTTCTGGAGCTCAGCTCTCTTCCTCCTTCTCTCACTACTTCTTTATTGTCACTTGCTGGTTCTTCCTCTGTCTCCTTTCCTTATCAGTCAGAGCTCCCCAGGGCTCTCTCCTGGACCCTGTTCTCTTCTTGCTCTAAACTAGGAATGGCAGCCCGCACCAAATTACGGGTATGATCTGTTACAGATCCCCCCTCCCAGATTTAATTACAGGTATGATACGGATCCATAATTAAATACATTTAAAAAAAGCCTGCTACACCCACCCGGGACCTGGTATAGTACTTACCGGGCTCAGTCGTGAGTTTGATTGCAGTCCTGGTGTGCTGCAGATTGATTGAAGGTCTCGGAAGGGGGGGGGGCTCCTCCTGAATGGAGAAGTCCCCCAGCAGGCTCTTGTTACAGCACACATGCACAAATAGTCAGCACGTTCTGAGTATCTTCATTAGGGCTAAATCTTTAAAGTACATCTTTCTGTCAAAAAGTGCTTTGCTGTAGCACTTTCAGGAACTTCAAAATGTGGTGAGAGCATTCTTCTAATCATGTTTTCTCCATCATGAAAGAGAGTCTACTAAGTTTTCCTCACCCACAGAAAATAAGTATTCATTCTATATAAAAAATAAAAATAAAAAAAATTGTATACTTAAAAAAGAAATTTGGTAGAAAAACTTCAAAAACAGTCTCATATGCTAACTAAAATCCACATAAAAATAGAACTTACATTTATCTTCTGCAAGATATGGATTTTAGGCCCCTTTTAGACGAGTTCATTCGCACCGTGAAATCAATATATGAGGTATTTAATTTGCACTGTTAAAGAATGTGCAACTAGAAATACCGTGCGTATAGATGTGTCTAAAAGCTGCCCATGACACTTTTACAAGCCGCATGATTTCACAGCGTCTAAAAGCAGCCGCATATGAGACTGAATCTCAGTACCAGCTAGGTGAAAAGTCCTCGTTCTTGCAAACTGGCCCAGTCCCCCTCCACTACACCCTGCCCTGATGGTGATGTTAAAAAGACTTTACTTTTAGTGGAGCATCTCTTTGGTAGAAAAGTACATGTTACAAAAAGTAACATGTATATTACATTTGTGCTGACCAGCACACAATTAAAACATTTGCAGCTTGAAAAACACATTTCAAATGTTTTAAATACTATCTATAGTGAAACATTATTATGCAAAAATAAGCATCTAGCCATAAAAATACACAGAGCTGTATTTCACTACAAAAAGCTTAGAGAAGGGTTCACAAATCTCTGAAAATTGTAACTAAAGTTGGAGAGAAAAAGGTGAAAGGGTTCACTACCAAAATAATATGAAACAATATAAATTTATATTGTACAATATAAATAACTTTGGGGAAAGTTCTGAATTTCATGACAGCCAAGAAATATACCACTCACTTTTTTTTTTAAATAAAGACTAGCAGAAGGAAGATATGCTATAGAGTTTAAGGATGATTCCTTAACATCTTGTACAGACAAAAGGAAAGACGAAAGAACCTTCAAGGCTACTATAAGGAGGAGTACTGTCATGCTTACTTCAAAGTTAAAAACAGCTGTAGAATATTGTTTAAACATAGACACCTATAAACCAGGTGTTTCCATATTAGCTCCCTCTCACCCAAAGCTAAAAAGTTTTTTCTATTGGAAAAGGAACTCTGGCAATATCTGCTCCCAGCAGCATCCTAGTGCCTACCCTCTAGTTGGTGGTCCAGGCAGTCCTCAGCAGCCAAGACCTTGTTTTTTATTGTTTACTGTGTTGACAGGTGGCTAGGAGAATGCAGAGGAGCAGCAGGAAAATTACCAAGAAACCACTCCACAGGACAGGAACAGTAGGCACAGAAAGTGAGTAGGAAGGCACCATAGCAGGCTGGTGGGGGAAAGCACCATGGTGGGACAGCAGCTGGCATGGGGTGGAAGCCAAAATGGCAGCTGGGGAAATGGTGCAAATGGCGGTGGGCGGTGGTTGATTTTTGTATGTTCTTCACTCTGATTGTGGGAGGAGAACTGCATGGTGCTGGGATCCTGCAGCAGCAACCACCCCAGCAGCTGCATAAGCTAGGGTTGCTGGCCCCTCACGTCCTCCTGTCCCCAGCTTCAGTGTTGCCCCCAGCCCATCAGAGGAAGAGGATTGGGACTGAAAGACCAAGGCAAAGTGTGGGGACATGGAGCTTAAGTTGTAAGTGAGCACAGTATGCAAGACTGTCACGTCTTTTTACTGCTTACATGGCACAGAAGTTAAGGTAAGAGCCTTAATTTACAATTTCCATGCTTTTTGCAGTGTGGTTGAATTTGTAAGGGCCTTAACTCCTTCCTCTCTTAAACTGAAGTTTTGTTTTATTATAGATAAGTTTAGGGAGTATCATAAGATTACCATCCTGGACCACAGGAAACCACATCTCCCCCCCCAGAAATAATGTAGCTAAGAATAATGAGGTACTTAGCAGTCTAATTAACTGAATGTAAGAGTAAGTGGTCATGCCTTTGTTTATATACACAGGCACTGAGTTGTATAGAGATACAAAGGCCAAATTAATTCCTGGGGCAGTAACTTGGAGACCACAAGATAAGAAATAAGGATGAATTTGGCCCAATGAGTAGTAGCATGGAAACAGAAGTAACTCCACCAGTCAGTCTTTCAAAGGAACGTGTATATTTTTTTTAAAATTCCTAAACTTCTCAACTGTTTAAACCTACCAATATTTTAGAGAAACAAGAGCTTTTCTTTCATGACCATCATTACTCTGTGGAACCTTTCCCCAACTCACAGAGATTTGAGTAGCTGCCGCAATGGTTCTGGGGGGGGGCGGGGGGGGAGTGAGATACCAGCACTGGAAAAGCTACTAGGCAAACCAGGGCCTGACTGGTAGGTAGGTAAATATTTATTGTTCAGCCGCATGGCTATTACAATATAAATGAAAGAGATAAAATCATTACAACACAGGTCAACTGAACCCAGCATAATATCTCCAAAAAACAATTAAAACCAAGCTTAACATGAGACTCAGGGGACAAGAGTATTCCTTAAACAAACAGCAGAATGGCGAAAAGTGGTCACAGCTCTGGTAACCTCAGAGTCCACCATACTTAACAATTTTGGGAGCAATAGATCATAACAACTTGTAAAAAAATGGGGTACCAAATACTTTTGTCTAGGTTCTGTAAACAGGGCAAACAAAAAAGACATGCTCAATAGTTTCAATGGCCAAAAAGTCACACAGAGGGCAAAACCTTATCTCCCTCGGGCTACCCCGATACCGCCCTTCCAAAAATGCCGAGGGGAAGACATTACAGTGATATTTTGTAAAGGCACGCCTGCAATTAGAATTTAACCAGATATCAATATACCTGGGGCCATGGGTACTTAAACTATACTGAAAGTATGCCGGGGCAACTTTCTGAGATTCCAAAAGCGATCTCTCCCTCTGTAGCTCCTGGTCGGATATTCTCTTTCTAAGTACTGCAAGGGCTCCCTTTAGGCCAAAAGGTATTAAAACGGCCTTAGAGAAGCCCAATTTCGCGACCATTCGTTCCACACTAAAATCCCATTCCTTAAAAAGCCCATTTTTTGAAGCCAAAAAGACCAAAAGGTTGTAATGGGAGGAGGCAAATAGAACCCTCAACCAGAATTTTACCAGGATCGAAAAAGCATGCAAACGCACGGAGGGGCTAGATGTTTCGTGCCTCAGGATTGCTTGGGGCGTACCTTTAGGCAGTCCTAGGATGGTTCACAGGAAACCATTTTGGATTGTTTCCAATTTGTCAACATAATCCAATCCCCACACAGGAAATGCATAAAGCATTTGATTAATTACCTTAGCTCTAAAGAGTCTAATGACAGGGATAACTAATTTACCTCCACCTCTGTGAAAAAAGTTGATAATAGTGACAGAGGTTTTTTTGGCTAAGGAGAAAGCTGCTTTGTAATGCGACTTCCAACTTAAAGATGAGGTTATAGTTACCCCTAGATAGTTGTACCGGCCAACTTGCTTGACTTGATTTGTCCCGATGAACCACCGATGCAATTTACCCCGACCCCTTTCTCCTATTACCATGACCTTGGTCTTGGTATAATTGATGGCAAAAAATTTGAAGAGACAATAATCCTCTACTTTCTGAATCACTCTCCTCAGACCCACAGGGGTTTGTGATACCAGAACCATGTCATCGGCATAAAGGAGTGCGGGCAGGGCCTGGCTGGCTTCAGCAGTCTGCAGAGGACGACATCAAAAGGGGAAGATCCAAGCTAACTGCAGCCAAGAGCGGAACAAAGTCAAACAGTCTGAAAGCATCCTGGGGTGGGTTGTAGCAAGGGGTGAGGAGAGAGAAAAGAGCTGGGCAGAAGGAAGCAAAATTATTGAACTCTTCTGAGGAATTGACTGGAAAGCCCTCTTCTCTTCTTTCAGTCTCATCCAGTAAAGTGGGTGAGAATCAAAAGACAGAAAGTGCTGGAGAAGAAAAGATAAGTAAACGTTATGTGCTAAACTACACAAATGAATCTGTACTAACTAGTGTAGTGAATGTAATATGGATTAACACCCCATCATAGGAATATCCTGTTAGTCTTACGTAAGTGCTTTTTCAAAATTAAATTTAACTCTCCTTTAAGCTGGTTTATACTCTGAAAAGGCAGTTTTCCTTAAGCATATGTGAGCAATGCAGCCCCACTAAAACCTGTACTAGGATGGGTATTACCAGTGTTTCTGAGAGCACTGACCCACAATTCTTTGTCTTGAATAATCTCTATAGGCTCTGCTCAGGAATGGATCCTGTAGGGCCACATAATTCTTAAGGATGCCTCTCACACAGGGTAATAAATGGGTTAATTTGAAGGGACTGGGCATCTATATTATTTATTTATTTATTTATTTATTTATTAACAAATTTAATACCCTACCCCTCCCACACAGTGGCTCAAGGCAGCTTACAGTCACAATAAAACAGAAAAACATAAAAACATCAAAATAGGAGAACTAAAACATATCCTCAGAACCAAACCTTATTCCTAAACCAAACCCTCCCACCCCCACCCTACCCATCCTCCCCACCAAAGGCCAGGTGGAACAGGCAGGTTTTACAATTACGTCAAAAAGAGGCGCTATCCAGGGCCAAACGGGCCTCTAACGGCAGGCAGTTCCACAGTCGCGAAACAGCCACTGAGAAAGCCGTCCCCATCGTGGCCCCCCAGAAGACTCGAGGTACCTCAAGGAGAGCACCTCCCGATGACCGCAGGGACCGATCCGAGGGATGAGGCAGTCCCACAGGCCTAGACTGTTTAGGTCTTTATAGGCAAGCACCAACACCTTGAATCGGGCCCAAAAGGCTATAGGCAGCCAGTGCAGCGATTGAAGAACTGGTATAATATGTTCCCAGCGGCCCAGTTCCACCAAGAAACAGGCCGCCGCATTCGGCACCAGCTGCAGCCTCCGAACTGTCACCATGGGTAGCCCCACATAGAGGAGGGGAGCTACCCATGGTGACAGGAGTACTTACAGCTGTAAATGTAGGCGAGGCTATAATTATTAGCCTTTTTTGCAGCCACTTCACATTGCTGACTCATGTTCAGTTTGTGATCAACCACAATCCCTAGAACTTCTCACGTGTGATGCTAATCAAGCCAGGTATCCCCCATCTTATACTTGGGTATTTGTTTTTCCTCCTTAAATATAGAGCATAGATTTATCTTGATTTAATTTCAATGCGTTATTTTCAGCCCAGATTTCCAACCTCCTCCAGTTTTGTGTCATCTGTAAACTTGATAAGCATCCCCTTCGTCCAAGTCATTAATGAATTAATTTAACCAACCCATTTTTTACCTCTACCATATGACTGTGGTTCTATGAGCATTATGAGTTATACATTACAGTTATGGCAATATTCCAAGTATCAGACCATAGTTATTAACTATACCATTATTATTTAGTTACAAATTAATAAAATATATGTGAAGACAACACAATAGATATTTTTTGTAAGTGTGACAGATTTATTTTCATTAAGATTTTAAATCTCATTTCATCATGGATATGATCAGATGCAGGAAAATGTTTTTGCTTTCCAACATATACAATAGTGGTCCCGTGCAAAAAATGAATACTAAGAAGGACACTTTTCCTTCCTTCCCATTCTTCACATTGTCTGGTATATTTTTGTTTTTTTCAGTCTTTGACTAGCGACTGACAGTAAATATGCATGGGAATATTTTGAAAATAACTGGATACCCATGGCCTGTTGGGGAGGGGAAAGATAGTTAAATATTTAAGATTAATACACACTTTCCTTGCTTTTACTTGGAAAACAAGAAAGTCATTCTCATGATGTTTGTTTGGCAAGCATGTTGTCCAAATCCATATGCAGTCTCTGGGTAATTTCAGACATTACGAGATCACAGTCAACCACAGTGAACCACGGTCAACCCCACAGCGTGGCCAAAGAGCCCTGAACGTCTGATCGGCAGCATACAGATGTTCACCACAGTCAATCACCCGTAGGGGTTAAACCCAACCACGGTTCTGGAGGTCGGGACGGGACCATCCCCGGAATCATGGTCAAAGAGATTCCCACCAGAACACCGCCAAAAGTAACAACTGAATGCCAACCACCAGGCGGAATCAAACAAAATTATCCCCAGCTGTGGCAAAAGCATGCAGTGTTGCTGCCAGGCAACAAGCAACACACAGATTGGGGAGGAAGATTTAAAGGGCACATAGCAACAGGGGAATGTGGCAGGATGGAGCAAGGCAGAAGGGGGAGGAGAGCGGAGGGCGAGTGAGGAAGGGAGGAGGAGGAGGAGGTGGTGCTGCTAGAGGCGGTGGCGGAGGAGCAGCAGCAGCAGTTGGGGCAGGCCACCCCAGAGGGGACAACTCGCCAGGGAACGGAGGAACCCTGGAAACGGGTAAGGAGACCGGGGGGGGGACCGTACTGCGGCAGAGGGGCACGCAGGGGGGTGGCCGGCGGGAGGGGGGCAGGGGTGCGAGCCGTGGGTCGGAAGGACAGAGGCACCTAACACCCCCCCTTACAACCCACAGACCCAGAAACGGGTCTCGGACCCGGAGCCCCCGGAGGAGACTGGTGATGGGGAAGTGGAGGAGGAGCAGGAGTAGGAGGGCACATGTGGGAGACAACGGTACCAGCGAGGGGGGCAATGGGGGCACAAGGAGACCCAGGACTTTATCCTGATCTGGGGGTCCCTGGAGACCAGGTGGAGCTAGCCGTGAACAAGAGGAATGAGCATGTGTTCACGGAGATCGTGCGGGACATGGAGGCGGCAGGGCACCACAGGACTGTGACCCAATGCCGCTTCAAGGTCAAGGAGCTAAAGGGGGGGTACAAGGCCATCAAAGACAATAACCGGTGGTCCAGACACGGTGCACCCCCTACTATGATGCCCTGAACTGCATCCTACACATGAAGGGCTCCATAGTCACCCCACAGCTTGTGGGGAGTGCTGTGGTCCAGGGCAGGGAATGAGCAGATGTGCCCCCACCCCTGGCTGTCCCGCATGTAGGCACCGGCTCCAGGGACCCAGGCCACCCAGAGGAATGCCCCGGGACCTCGGGGAGAAGCAGGCCCCTCTCACGAACCAGCACCAGGAGCCCACACCCGCAGTCTGACTCAGGCAGATTCGAGGCTGGCACACTGGTCACCCTCAGCCAGTGGACGCAGGGAGAGCACAGCCACACGGAGGGGCCGGCCTTGGAGGGCTCTGAAACAGACATAGAGGGTAGGCAAGCAGGTGGGATGGGAAAAGAACCCGGTGCCAGTGAGTGGGGGGTGGTGGTGGGAAGGGGACCAGGCCCATGCAAGGGTAACGCAACCCCCCACATCTGTTCCCCAACAGGTGCACATGCTCCCCAGCACATGGGACTGCCAGGCGAGGAGGACAGCATGGACCAGCCACAGCAGCAGCCGGTGGAACAAGGTGAGGTACCATGGTGGGGGGGCAACTACCACCCCCAGCACCGCTCCAGGACAGGTGGCATGCATCAGAACCCAACTCACAGTGTCCAAATGTCTATACAACAGGACAACCAGCAACGCCCTCACAAGCCGACCCCATGCCCCCGGCACAGCAGATGCGAGAACACAGGGCATGGATACAGCGCCAGAGAGAGGACCTTGCAGAGGAGATAGTCTGGACCAGCACGGAGCAAGGGGAGCAGATGATCGGGGCCATCGACCACATGGAGGCAGCCACGACAGGGCCCTGCAGCAGGCGGAGGCCAGGGACCGGCGGCTGGAAGCGAAAATGCACCTGGAAAGGAGGCGGGAGTGCTGGGAGCACCAGGCAGATGGAGGTGTTGGGGCTGCTACATCAAGCCATAGATCGGCTGGGAGCGGAGCACACAAGGAAGATGGACTGGTCCCGGGACATTGGCACTTTGCTGCTCCTACAGGCAGGGACCATGAGTGCCTACATCATGGCAGCCACTCCACCTGACACCATACCGGCCTCAGCGCCTCTGCTGCCCCTCACGGTGCCCCCACCGCCTCCACCACCAGCCCAACTGCCAGCATGCCCACAAGGCCAGCGCATCCGCCTCCCAGTCCCACCAGGCCTCCAGAGGCAGCAGCCGCCCAAGGGGGCCCCTCCAGCACCGTGCCTGCCCCCCATCCCCACCCCACAGGCTGGTCTGGATTCGAAGGCCTCCCAGAACACAGTGGGGGATACCAACAGCAGGGGTGAGGGGGGAGCTCCATGGTGCTCATAGGGCAGCTGAGGGGACTGCCCAGGAAGCAGCAAGGTTGGGGGGGGACGGGGATGGGGGAGGGGAAGGTAGGGCAGGGCAGGGAGCAGCAGGGGGAGGGGAGAAAGGGGGCACATGATGTAAAACAAATGCATGGGCGTAAGAAACCTAACTCTTTATCGTGAGACAATCTGCATTGGGAAGGGGCTGGGGGATCGCCTCAGGTGAGGCTCGATAACAGGTGGGGCCTGCCAAGTGGGGCTCCAGCATGCTCAGGCCCCTGCATCACTGGTGATATGCCTTGCCAGGGCAGCACGAATCCGCTTGTCATAGCTGTACTCCCTCGGGTTCTCTGCATTCACATAGAGCGGCATGGGTCCTGGTGGACGCTGGGGCATGGGGAACGCCAAGGCGGCCCATCGGTCTCACTTATGTTGTGGTACCGAGGTCTCCACAGTGAAGTCCAGCTGACCAGCTAGGCACCTCCAGTACTGCTTGAGGGCACCGAAATCCCTCTCGACCACGGTCCTCGAGGTGCAGAGCCCAGAGTTGAACAGCGCCTCCACAGGGTTCCTGGAGACCGGGTATGCCTTCATGAGCCAGCAGAGGAGGGGATAGGCCTGGTCTCCCAGGATGCAGGGGGGCATAAGCACCCCCTCGATCCTGGACATCTGCATGTCGGCGAAGTCCCCCCGATACATCCGGGCAAAGAGGGGTGAGATGGTAAGGATCTGGGCATTGTGGCTGCGGCTGGAGTGGCTGGTGAAGATGTCTGTGAACAGGCCCCGGTGGTCCACGACCACCTGGAGTTGCAGGGAAATGGTACCCGTGCCGGTTGATGCATTCTGCTGCTTCCTGTTGGTGGGAGGGTGGAGGATCATGATGCGGGTGCCATCTACAGTGCCTAGGCAGTTGGGGAAGCCACAAGCCTCGAAGCCAGCCATCACGGCCCTCTGGTCCATGAACTGGATCGCGCTGTCAAGTAGCACGCCCTCCACGGCCTCAAAGAAGTCCTGGAGGATGCCCGTGACAGTGCTCAGTCTGACACCAAAATGCTGTGCCACAGACCGGCAGGAATAAGGTGTTGCCAGTGCCCAGACGGCTATGGCCACGCATTGGACCATGGGTATGGGGGTGCACATGGGGGGGTGTAGCCACTCCAGCCAGGGCGCCAACAGCTCTGAAAGGCGCAGGAGGCACCGCCTGTCCATGCTCCATCATCCCATCGAGCCGGGGCCCCAGCCCACCATTCCTGTGCCTGGTCCGTGACCCAGAGCCGCCTTTGTGTGGGCATGGTGAGCATGGCAGCACATCCCATGGCTGCCCAGCACCAGTGGTGTCAGCCGCCTGCCTCCCGGAGAGCAGCTGAGTGCTCTCGGGCGAGGCACAGGGCCTGTTGGTACGCCCCAGCTGCCTGAAGGGCCCTGAGCCTGGCTTGGGCACACCAGCACCCGTTGTGCGAGCGCCAGGTGGCCACAGGGCTCCTGGCCAGGCACCCCCGGATGCAGGTCAGTGGAGAGGTGTTCTGACAGTGGAGAGGTGTTCAGTGGAGAGGTGTCCACGGTCCAGAATTGGCATAACATCTGTTGCACTGCCCCGGGCTGTGGTCCGTCTGTCCGTTTCCTTGCCGTGGTCCCGATCCCATCACATCTGTTTGGGGCTTTCCTGGATCACGGGAGGGGGTTAGCTGGCTCACCATGGTTGGGAATCCACTGTGGTGACCCGGGAGCACGTAACATCTTAAATTACCCTATGTTAAAAATAAAATTAAAAAGGAGCATGTTAATTACATTTTGACTACATGTGTTAAATGTTCAACAGGGGTGGTGGGAAGAAGAGGCAATGCCCCTCTTGGCCCCAGGACTCCCCCGCAGAGACTAAAAAAAAAATAAAAAATGGCCGCACCATGGTGAATGTTCGGAGCCATCTCGAAGAACCTTGTTTAGAGAGGCAGGAATCTTCTGAAGGTTGCTGCCTCTCTAAACAAGGTTCTTTGAGATGGCTCCTAACATTCTCACTGGTTGTGTGCGTGGTACTTTCCACCCAGCCCCTGATGTTCAAAGAATAAGAACAAAATTATGGTGAAAACTTGGGTCTTGTTCTTATCTTCATGGTGGCCACTCTGTACCAGGTCAGGAACATACGTTTTAGCCCACTGTAGCCCAATCGGGCAGGCTCTTCCCCGGGCATATTGGTGACTAACCTGGACTGTGATCCCGGAGGTCTCACTGTGAGTTTGCAAAGTGTAATTCCAGACCCAGGGAACCCAGTTTTACCATCATGTAACACTGGGTGTTAACGAACATGACAGTGGCCCACTTGGACCTGTGGGCCCCTATCGAGTTTGTTTGGGGCACTCCAGATGTCTGACCAGGAGTTTCCCCAGGTATGCTGGTGGCTAGCCTGGGCTGTGACCCACCAACACGCCTGTGGAAACTGCAGGGCAAACATCTGGAGTGCTCCGAACAAATGTGATGGTGGCCCGTGGGCCAAAGCAGGTCCAAGCGAGCCACCATCACAACGGGGTTCCTTGGGTCTGGCATTAAACCCTTACACAGTTGTCCAAATTCACTCACTGACAAAACTAGGATGACTTAAATACAGTGGTAATTAAGCCACTTTGTCGTTGTAATGTATCTTTACCACAGGGGGGAGGGACGACTATCATGTTGCTTTTAATATGAGTATTGGTTGATACACGTGGTGCTTTTATAAGAACACTCATTCTTTAAAGAGGTGATTTCATTATGTACTGTATCTGCTGTTAGTGTTTATTCTTAGTAATACAAAAGCTGTATCTTTTCTGTGGTAACCTTTATTTTACAGAATGGACATCTAAATCCAGGGGCAGATTGGCCATTGAATGCACCGGGAGGATTCCCGGTGGGCCGGGGGCCAGTCCGCTGTCTTTTTAAAAATTATTCTTAACAATCAAACAAAAAAAATTGTTGGTCTTGACCCCTGTCGGGTTGGGTTGCGTTGGGGGGGGAGGGAGGAGAGGGCTTACCTGACTCTCCCTCCTAGTAGCCTGCAGCAGCAGCAGCGGGGACAGTGATCGGGTTGGGAGATAAGGCTGTTTGTTTACAAATAGCTCCTCCCCATGTGCTGATCAGAAGGTTGCTACCTTGTAAAGAAGGTTCTTCGAGATGGCTCCCAACATTCTCACAACTGGATTGTGCACGCAGGAGCCAGTGACTCACTCCACTGGACTCTCATGGAGAGCGCAGCAGAGCAGCGGCAGACACCGGTGCAGGCGACTTGCGGGGCAGCAGGTGGGGCCTGCTGGAGGGCTGGGACCTGCTTGGGAGGGGCCGGATGGGGTCTCTTTTGGGGCCTCTTTTGGGGTGTGTGTGGCGGCCTGGGCTGGTGGGCCAGGGGCTGG
>QEPC01006720.1:2225662-2239885 GCA_003113815.1 Sphenodon punctatus | reverse complement strand
AACATTCTGGGACCTTCAGTATGACCTTCAGAAACTAATTTCAAAACTTATGAGAAGATCAGAGATGGGGAGGGGGCAACTACAAGCATGTACCAGAATCCAAGAAGTCTGTCTCCACCAAGTTTAGGAGTTTGGGGTTTCTGCTCTAGCACTCCCCACCCCGAAGAGCAGTATGATTCCTCCCCCTAAATCCCAGCATTTGAGGGCATGCATGAATAGAATGCCACAAACAAATCTCTAACCCCAAGGATGCCTCAGTGTTCAAAAATCATGAGCTGGACCCTAGAAATCATGAAACTTAAATAAAAAGCACCCAAATGTTTCTAGGCTTGGTACTCTCCCATTTGTGAGAATGGAAGGAGTCACTCAAAGAAGAACAGAAGGTTGCTGCCTTGTAAACAAGGTTCTTCGAGATGGCTCTACACATTCTCACAAATGCCCATCCTTTGGAAGGAACTTTTGGGTAGCTATGAGTGGGAAGGAGGTGCTTTATATACTGGGGGGGTGGGGACTCGAGACTGTCACGGGGTGATTTTTCAAACTAGTGAGCTTGATATATGCTGGTAGAGAAGGGCGCACAAGCGCAAACCCATTTGTGAGGATGTTTGGAGCCATCTCGCTGAACCTTGTTTACAAGGCAGCAACCTTCTACTGCGAGGCACAACTGGCCGGGGGAAGGGGTTGGGTGTTTGTTTTTTTAAAGCTTCAGAGTTCTCCAGAGCAGCCTGCAAGGAGTCAGGGAGGGAGTGCGCAGCCGAAGAATGGCTTCACACAGTAAGTGTAGGGGGGGCTTCCCAGGCTGTGGGGACCCTGCATAGCTTCCCAGTCTTGCAGCAGCTGCTGTTGGTGTCGGGGGGGGAGAACGGGGCAGCTCTCCTGGCTCCAGTCCATCCCAGAGGATCCAGCACACCGGACTCACCCAGAGTCGAGTCACAGTCAGCAGTCACTCAACGTTTGTCCAAGTGCTCCATAGCCACTTCAAATTCCCTGCCTGATGCCGCGCTTCTGCCTGAGCATGCGCAGTAAGAACTCCGGCAGCTGCAGCAGGCAGGGAATGCATGTCAGGAGGCGGGGCTAAGGGGATGGAAGAAGTTCAGCCCACCATTGACGTGGGCCCGGTGGGCAGGGGGGGGCAGCCGAGCCGCAACTTTGAGGGTTTTTTTGTTTTTTGCTTTTAATGGGACAGGCGGCCGCACAGCGCCGCAGCGGGCTTAGCTGCCATAGGGATGGGCCCCCAGCCATGGTGGGCCACGGGACAAATGTCCTACCTGTCCCTATGGTAGCTACGCCCTTGACTCTGCGTCTGGCGAGCTTTAGCTGTGATCGCAATGCTGGAAATGGGGTGCTTTTTAAATCATGAGATGTAACTGTGAGTCTGGTGATTCATGGGCCTTGAAATTCCCGCCCCACACACACCCCCACACAGCAGAGGGCAAGAATACTGCTTCAGAAGGGACTTCTGAAGCAGGGATTGGGGTTCCTCCAACATACATGCAACAAGTCCCTTCTTTCTGAAGCAGTATTCTAACCTCTGCTGCGTGTGTGTGTGTGTGTCTTTGCTAAAACTGCTTGTAAGTGAGGTTTAAGGTTGTCTGCCTGTTTTAAACCTGGCAGAGGAGGTGATTATAACCTGCCTAACCTAACTGGAATTGCTTGATTAAGTAATGTAACAACCCTTGGAACTCCTTGCTGCTGGGTTATGCCACCTACTGTTGCCCTGGCTCCGCCTACCATTGCCCTGACTCTGCCCACTGTTGCCCTGGCTCCGTCCACCGTAGCTTCACTGTCGGCGGGCCAGCCGGCCTTACTGCCCCTCCAACCTCAAAACCCACCAGCGGCCCCTGATAATAATCCCTACAACATTCTGTTTTCCTGAACAAAACCAAAATCCCTGAAAAGTTATTTAATTTATTTTATTTTCATTCATTTGTACCCTGCCCCTCTTGACGCAGGCGACTTGGGGCAGCTAACAGAATAATAGAACAATAAAAACAACATAATAAATATAAATATACATATTAAAACACCACAAGGTGTGCAACTGAACAATACCCAGCCCGCCCAACTAAACCATCCCTCCTTCCTGCCCTTGCTCTCCACCAAATGTCTGATGGCATAACCAGGTTTTACATTGCCACCAGAAAGTGAGGCGATCTGGGCTCAGATGGATCTCCACTGGGAGTTCATTCCACAGCGACGGTGCAGCTGCCAAGAATGCCCGCCTGTCCATGTGGACCTGCTGATACCATGGGACCTCTAGGAGAGCGCCCCAGATGACAACAGGGATTGCCCAGGGACTCAGGCGGTCCCTCAGATAAGCGGGGCGCAGGCTGTGTAGGGCTTTAAAGGTCAAAACCAGCACCTTAAATCAGTCCCGAAAGACAATAGGCACCCCGTGCAATGCCCAGAGCACTGGACTAATGTGCTCCCTGCAGCCCATCCCAGTTAACAGGCAGGTCACTGCATTTTGCACCATCTGTAGTCTCTGAACTGTCACCATGGGCAGTCCCACGAAGGGTGCATTACAGTAGTCTAGCCTCGAGGTGATGAATGCATGGATGATGGTGACAAAATCAGAGTCTGAGACATATGGGCGGAGCCTCTTCACCAGATGTAACCGGCAAAAGGTGCCTCTGGGCACAGCCGACACCTGCAAATCCAGGCACAGCTGTGGATCCAGTAGCACTCCCAGGCTCCAAACAGATGGAACCAATGGAGGATGAACCCCCCACCACCAATAATGGGAGTTTCCCCCTCCCCCAGATCACTAGTCAGACCCACCAACATCACCTCTGTCTTGTCAAGACTGAGTGTCAATTGGGTGCAGGTTAGCACTGCACAAGAAACTAGCTATGAGAGCCGAGGTTCTCGACCTTTTTACAGTCATGAGCACTGAAGTGATGTATGTGCCTACTTGGGAGCACTGCATAATTTGTATGAAAAATTTACATAAATTTGCATAGATTAAGTCTCCACTCCACAGTTCAGTTTAATTCAATTTGATGGAATTTGAGATAATGAATCAATTCCCCATCCCAATTTTACACAGCTTCAATTCAATTCACTTATTTATTTATTTTCATAATTTATAACCCGCTCCCTCCTGCCCAATAGCAGCTCAGGGTGGCGAACAATAAACAATAAAAGCATAAATACAAAATATAAAATGCATTAAATATAAAATATAAAATATGAAATCTTTGAAAACTGATGAGGCCCGACTAAATCCCGGCCCCCCAAACCCCCACCCCCAAAACCCCCACCCACTACTCATCCCCCTCACCAAATGCCTGGTGAAACAGCCAAGTTTTGCTGAGGCAAATCTCTTCCAGGAAAGTGTTTCACAGCCTTGGTGCGGCCACCGAGAACGCCCTCTCAAATGTTGCCACCCGGGAAACACGGGGGACCTCAAAAAGGGCATCCCCGGCCAACTGCAGGGGTCGATCCAGGGCACGAGGGATGAGTCGGTCCCACAAGTAAGTGGGGCCCAGGCCGTATAGGGCTTTAAAGGTAATAATCAACACCTTGAATCGGGCCCGGAAGACTATAGTCAGTCAGTGCAAAGAGTGGTGCACTGGTGTTTTGTACTCATGGCGGCCCAGCCCCATGAGGAGGCAGGCCGCCACATTCTGCACCAGTTGCAGTCTCTGGTTGTCAATAGGGGTAGTCCCACGTAGGGTGCACTGCGGTAGTCCAGTCCTGAGGTGATGAATGCATGGATGATGGTGGCAAGATCGGAGCCTGAGATATAATGCTGAAGATGACAAACCAGGTGTAATTTACAAAACGCACTCCTCACCACAGCTGCCACCTGGACATCCTGGCAGAACTGTGAGTTGAGGAGTACACCCAGACTCCGAACCTGAGGGACCAAGGAGAGATGCGCCCCATCTATGATGGGGGACTCCACCCCGTCACCCTTTCCCACCAACATTACTTCCATCTTATCAGGATTCAGCTTCAGATGGCTTGCCCTCATCCAATCCCCGACCACAGCTAGACACCGGATAAACACTGAGAATGCAGGGCCTGGGTCAGATGAAAACAAGCGGTAAAGCTGGGTGTCATCAGCATACTCCAGGGGCATCTGGACTACAATGTAGTCCAGATGCCCCTGGAGCTGCTGTGCCACCACCCGTTCAATAAGGTTAGAGACAGGTTGATAACTGGCAAGGGAGTCAACGCCACGAGATGGCTTCTTGAGCAAAGGTCGCATCACAGCCTCCTTAAGGCACCCTGGGACCTTGCCTTCCCCAAGGGAGGTGTTGACAACCCCCACCAACAACAACCCCAATGTCTCCCAGCTGGCCTTGACCAGCCAGGACAGGCATGGATCGAGTTCACAAGTTGTGGCTCTCACAGCCCCCAGCACCTCCACTGCATCAGCGGGTGATGCCCACTGAAACCGTTCCCACAAAACTGGACAAAACGGGGCATCCATAACCTCAGGTACACCTACTGCATCAAGTGCAGCATTAAAATCATGGTGAATACGAGTGATTTTATCCACAAAACAGTCAATAAACAGGTCACAGTGAGCACTGGAAAATTCCAGTTCTAGGTGGAGAGAGGTCAGACTGACAAGCCCCTTCATCACTTGGAAAAGCTCAGCTGGACGAGACTTTGCAGATGATATGATGGTAGCAAAGAAACTCTTCTTTGCTGCCCGCGCAACCATGGCATAGGCCTTTAAAGCAGTTCTATGTCATAATCAGTCAGCTTTAGTATGAGTATGGTGCCACCATTGCTCTAACCATCTCCCCTCCTGCTTCAGGGGGATCCGATGGTGGGGTACCCTTGTCATGGTCAGATCATTCCCTCCTGCAGGCCAGCCTCCTGGTGCATATCTGCATCCGGAAAGATGTGGATCCAGTTCGGTTGGTTTGCCCCTGGAGACTTATGGAACTGGAGGGGTTCCAGAATGCTCTGGGGGAGTTACCCCTTGATCTCGACACCCGTCTGCTCAATGACCTCATCGCATTTTGGAACATCTTGCTGACTGAGGCTATTGACTGGGTGGCTCCTAGGCATCCACTTCCTCATTATCACCACCACAGGCCCCCTTGGTTTACAGAGGACCTGCGGTTAATGAAATGGGAGGGGAGGTGGTTAGAGCTTCAGTGGCACTGTTCTTGGTCAGAAGCTGATAGGTTGCAGCATAGAGTGAGTTTAAGAGCCTATGCTGTGGCTGTGCAGGCAGCCAAGAAGAGGTTCTTTGCTGCTCTCATAGCAGGGGTGGCTGGTGGGTTTGGAGGCTGGAGGGGCAGTGGGTGGGTTAAACTTTGCCGGCAGGCTGGCAAAAAAGGGGCAGAGCCCAGCCTAGGGGCGGAGCCAGGACAATGATGGGTGGAGCCAGGGCATAACCCAGGAGCAATGAGTTCCAAGAGTTAACGTTGGATGGACATTACATTACTTAATTCTGAGAACGCTGCTGTGTGAAACACTGCTACTGGGGAATAGAGAACCCTCTTACTGGGATCCCGTCCACTCTCCTCTCTCTTTCCCACCGGGTCCAAATTAACCATAGTAGGTTAAAAAAATAGATCACGTTGCCATTGCCTACCTTTATCCTGAACCCTCGAATCCTCGATTTTCATGGCATGCTTGGCCACCTGTAGTCTTCTGAAGGTGTAAGCTTTGGGACAAGCCTTCCTTCTGGCTTGGAGAATCAGGAGGACTGAGTTAGCTCCCTGTTCTGCAACAAACCGAATCAGAAGAGAATGAAAGGGAAGAGAAGGACAGGACAGAGAAGTAGGAGGGAAAGGGTTTGGTTTTGGTGCACAAGAAGAGGAAGGGGGAAGAGATGGGTTCAGTGGGGAACAGACTTTCCTTGTCTGCAGCTAGGGATGGGTGAACAGATCGCGGTTCGGGTTCGACTGTTCGGTTCTTTCATCGGGTTCAGATTCGGCCGTTTAGTTCGGGTTTGGCCGTTCGGGAAAAAAGTATCGCGAGAGCACGTGAAGCCATGATCGTGCAGGAAACCGGAAATTCGAGTGCGTGCGGAGCTGTGTGGCGAGTGAGTATGTGTTTGGCTGGGTGGCTGTTCAGTTTGTGTGTTTTGGCTGTGTTTGGGTTGGGTTTGGCTGTGTTGTTGTTGTGGTTGCGGTTGTGGTTGGTGAGTATTGGTGTGTGTTGTGGGTGACTGTTTTGGCTGTGGGTGGGTGATTGTTTAAAAAAAAAATGAAGAAGGCTGCAGTGCTTATTTGCTGGTTGGGGGCCAACTTGCTGCTTGAGGAGGAGGAGGAAGTCGAGGTCGCTGGCACTGCTCCTAGTACACCTCCGGTGGTGATGTCCGGCTCCTCGGCTGAGGAGCAAACGGCGGGCTCAAGAGGTGCTGCCAGGTTTGTAAACTTTTTTTTTTACTTTGAGGACAAGAAAGACTCTATCCATTAGAGCGAGCTCAATGGCATGTGGGTGGGTGCATGGGTGGTGGGCATCAGTCAGGCACAAACAGTGGGCATCAGCAGGTGGCAGCGGATATCTGCCACAGAGAGAGAGGGTACTGTAGTGTGTGGGGCTCTGGCACGAGCAGCACCCCCACCCAAACATATGCCAGGCTAGCAAGGGTCTCCACTCTCCAGTTGCCATCCAATTCCCTATGCACCCCCAAATAAGGGCAGGGTCTTTCCAGCCAGGGTCCCATCTCCCATCACCATCCCTAGCACCCCAAGGAGCGCAGGATTTGAACGTGCCAGCCAGGGGCTTTCTAGTTACAATCCCTAGCAGCCGCACCCCCAGGAGGGTAGGATTTGCACGTGCTTTCTAGTTTCAATCCCTAGCACCCCAAAGAGGGAGAAGCCAGTGCCACGGCGCCCTGACAATGGCCTGGTCAGATCCCTCCACTCCATCTCCTCCATGGTGGACTGACGGCACAGCTGGAGAGGCTCCTGCTGCTGTTCTGCCCCCATACTGCTCCTACTGTTAGAGGCATCAGCAGTTGGTGCAGGACGCTGGCCCACTGAAGGAGCTGGGCGACTGGCCACTGCAGTCGGGAACCCGCTGGCATCCCTTGTCTTCCCGCTGAGCAACAGAGCACTGTGGCATGACTTCAGGTGCCTCGCCATTGCAGTTGTGCCAAGGTTGGCGAACACCTGCCCACTCTTCACCATCTTATTGCACAACGTGCACTGCACCTCTCTGGGATCATCTGCCCGCACCAGCGTAAAATGATCCCAGACTGAGAATTTCCCCTCCCCCTCCTGCCTCCTTGCCTGCCCCGGCAGACACACTGTTGCCAGCGCTACTGGGAGGGGGAGAAGTTTATGGCACTGGTGATGCAGCTCTGGGAGGAGGGTCAGACATCACCTCAGCTACAGACATCTCCTCTGCGGCACTAGTATCTGCCTCTTCCTCACTGTCCGCGATCACGGTGATGTTCCGTGAAGGGGAGTACTGGGACCCTGAGGCTAGACTGTCCGTGCCCACCATGCTTCTGGCACTCTCCCTGTGCCCCCCTCTATAGCTGCTAGTGCTGCTGCTGCTGCTGCTACTCCTCCTCTCCCTACTGAGATTACCCGGGGATCAGGCCCTGCCTCTAGCAGCCAGGGTGGGATCCACCACCTCTGGACTTCTGGGGATCGCCTCGACAGTGTGGGACATTGGTGGCCCTGGAGGAACAATGGAAGCAGCACCAGCACCTGCTCCAGCACCACCAGCAGCAGAGACAGACGCAGCCTCAAGTCCTGCAGGCCTTCCAGTGCCCTGCATGGCAGTGGAGGAGGGCACTGCCAGGAGGCAATGCTGAGCCGCTGAAGCCTGTTGCCCTAAAGCAGGCCTGCTGAGTTTGGGGTGTGTGTGTGTGTGTGTGTGTGATGTGCTCTGTTGCCGCTTGCTGCCACTCTCCTGGCACGACCCCTCCCGTCTCTGGCACGTGCCCCATTGCCTCCCCTACAGGCAGCAGACTGGCCTCTCCCTCCTTCCCTTCTCCATTTCTCCCTACAAAATAATGTTTTTATATGTTTTTTTTATTATTTAATTTTTTTATCTAATATTATTTGTATCTATCTACACTAAATCTAACTGCTATTAACTATTCTAAATGCTATTAACTAAATGGATTATCTAATAAGTACACAGGCCTACTCCTACAAACACTAAGACTAAATCACTAACGCTATCTCTATCACTAAGCTAACTCTACAGCTGTCTACTATCTCTAACCTATCTCTCTATCTATATATTATAAATAGATATATATGGGGTGGGGGGGGAAATCACGAACAACACAAGGAGGGGTACAAAACTGAAATGAAACCTAAATCAATCTAATAATCCTACTCTAAATGAAAAAACAGGGGAAGGGAAGGGAATCAGGGATGGAATATATGGGAGAGGGAAAGGATTCAATGGAGGGGGGAGGGAGGAAGGAAGGAAGATTGAACACAGGGAGGGGTAAAAACAAAAAATAACCACTAAATCTATCTAAGCTAAGCTAAGCTAAGCTAATAAATGAATGAGAATATGGGGGTAGATGTGTTGGATGGGTGAAATGGGAAGAGGGTGGCAATGGATTGGGGAGCTGGGAAATGCTTGGAGAGGGAGTCTTCTGAAACACCTGCTGTTCAGGAACAGTGACTAGCTCAGAAGGTGTTGGGAAGGGGGGAGGCAGACAGTTTTGTTTTTCCTGCACCCGCCTGACTGCAAGCCCCATTGGCTCCATGCAGCCTAGCCTGTGGCCAATTGCAGACTGTGAAGCCAGTGGTCTGAGGTGAAAAGGGATGGTGATTGGGCAGACTGGCTGCTACTCCATGTCTCTCCACCTCTGGTGCCTGGAAGGCTACTCCTCAGCTGACTAACCCTCCCTGTCAGGTTTGATCTTCCAGTGACACTTTTTTTGCCACCCAAATGCGATCCAAACTGACCGAACTGTTCGGTCATTTCGACGGTCGGAATTTAGTTCAGTTTGGTAAATTCAGGTTCAGGTTCGGTCATCCAAACAGGCCGAGTTCAGGCCGAACTCCAAACTTCCGAACTGCGTTCGCCCATCCCTATCTGCAGCCTTGTCTTCTTCTGCACTCCTACCTACTTTCTCCTATGTTCACAAGGAGAGCGAGATGAGGTGTGGAATCATACTAGGTCTCAGACAAACTAGATAGAAAAAAGAAGCAAATTATTTAGATATTTGCATTTTGAATGACATTTTAAATTTTGTTTCTTTGTGGACCTCTCCCCCAAAGAAGAGGTCTAAGACCTTCCCAATCCCCATGCCATCACTTACCATTATCCTGAACACTCTTCATTTTCATGCTGTCCTTGGCTGCCTGTAGTTTTCTAGGGTAGCCTCTCAGTCCATTCACTGTTCAGGTCTCACAGTTGGTCTTCTTGAGGCCTTCAGACACAGTGTGACTTCAGGCTTCATTGGACCTACAGAAGCCCAGTAACTTCTAAAGTCAAACACTGCATCTGGAGGCACCGGGGGGTGGGGGTGGGCAGTTGGTGTACAGGCCCCTATGGCTGGGGTTCTGGAGCCAACATGAGTTGTTGGGGGTGCTCTAAGACTTTAGGGTGTCCCCTGGCCGTGGGCCTGCCCCTGCCCCCAAGAAGAGGTTCTACCCTCCCAATGAATGCCCACTGTATCTCTTCTTGGGGGCAGGGGTGGGTCCAAAGCTGCCTACTCTTAATAACTAACTACTTCTAAACTACATTAGAACCAACAATTTTAAAAACCTCTAACAAGTGTTTAATTATTTTAACATTTGGCCCCTTTGGAGGATGCACTGCCTCGAAACCAGGCCTCTCCAGACCAGCATGCCTAGTAGATACTCCCACAAAATGCCTGTCCAGGCACACAGGCCCCTCCCGTCCACCCCCAGCCAGACTCCCCGTATCTCCCCCCCACTCCCCTCCCCCATGTCTCTCAGTGCACCCACTCCCCCCACTTAGGGTTGCTATATATGCCAATTTTTAGAAGGCACTTATGATATACACAGGTTACAGGACTGCACTGGTTCCAATACAGCCCTGCAACCTGCATATCTCATAAGTGCCCTCTAAAAATTGGCATCTATGGCAACCCTAACTCCAGCCAGATGCCACGAGTCCCCTTACTCCCCCATTGCCAATCTGTATGTAATAACCAGATGTGATATCATCGCATAACAATCCCTATTATAACATCCCCCCCCTCCTCCCAAGACAAGTCCCCCAGCCCCCCGGGTCCCCCCCCCAAAAGTAAAGGCCAAGCCCCAGCCAGGTCCCCAACGTACTCACCATCAGCAGAAGTCAGGCAGGCTGAGCTCTGCAGCATCTCTTCTCCCCACTGGAGGACAAGATGCTTGCTGGGGCCCAGGGATTGAATGATGATGGACCCACTTGGCAGGCACACTAACTATACTACCTAACTTCTATCTAAATAAATCTAATCTAATAGTGAAGTGATCCTGGATTGAAAAAGATTCAGTCGGGGATGACCAACGGCAAACTCACTCTCTCTCAAGAACCAACTGTGTCAGAGTCAGAAAGAGATAAAATGGTGCCTGGGGTGGAATCACCTTTATATGCTGGCTCTGGCCTGTTCACAGGCAGCCCCCACCCTCACACACCACATGAGAGAAAAAACCCGGACTCAGAGAGACAGTTTAAAAGTTAATAGTCACAAGGCACTCTCCTGACTCCCCCTCCCCCTTGCTGTTCCACTGGCCAGTAACAATAGAGCACACATACACGTCAGTCACACACACACATCCACCATGTACTGCTCCCCCTCCTCCTGGGCATTAAGGGCTATAGCCCATAATACATTATTCCACTGTTGGTTTCCTCCCTGCAGACTTCAATGAGACAGTGCCCCCAGGCAATCCTGGCAACGCACTGCGCTGATCTCAAACACACGCTGAGACAGCACTCCATGGCTGCCCAAGGTGCATTCTTTACATTTTTGCCCCTTGCAGGGCCCCACTGTGACTGTTGGCTGAGCCTGGGCTCTCTTCTTGGCCCCCTCCTCCCCCGCAGTCCTGCTTCCTCCTCTGGCCCGATGGCAATGATTGCGCATGCGCAGCAGAGCAAAGCAACACGCTCGCGCTGCTCACACATGCACAATCGTGAACCCGGAAGTTTGGCGCACCAGAGCAGCTGACACAGCTGCACCGGGGCTCTAAACTGCATCACAATGCTTCCGCTGGCCCTGAAATTCCACCAAAGCGGTAAAAATTTATAAAATAAATCATGGGAGTGCGAGCGAAGGCCAGTAGGGGCAGTGCCCCTGGTGCCCTGGGGCGGCAGCCGCCACTGTCTCATAGTATCTGCGATTGTCTCATCCAGAGGAGCTTTTCCGGGTGGTGACAGGGCTGGTCAGTCCGGTCTTCCTCCATCTGGAGCTGGATTTGTCCAGCACCTGCTGTGACATGTTTGTTGAGCACTTTGCAGATAAAATCACTTGTATTCAGCGTGAGTTCGACACCGCATTTACTGAAGTGGGAGAAACAGAGGCTATGGATGCCCCGTGTGGCCCTATTTTGTGGGATCAGTTTTGGACAATGTCGCCCACTGATTCAGATAATGTTCTGGGGGCTGCTAGGGCCACTTTTTGTGAACTGGACCTGTGGTCAAGGTCAGCTGGGAGACGTTAGGACTGTTGCTGGCTGGGGTTGTCAATGCCTCCCTACTGGAGGACAGAGTGCCATACTGCCTCAAGGAGGTGGTGGTGTGGCCTCTGCTCAAAAACCTATCGCTTGATGTTGACTCCCTAGCCAACTATCGGCTGGTCTCTAACATTTCATTTTAAGGGAAGGTTATTTATTTATTTATTTATTTATTTAAAATGTATATCCCGCCCCTCCTGCCCACAGGGCAGCTCGGGGCAGCGAACATTAATTAAAACAATATAACATTTTAAAACAATTTAAAAATACAATATGTGGGGAAAGCCCCCATCTCCGCCCCCACCCCACCCCTACCCCTCATAAAAAGCCTGACAGAACAGCCAGGTCTTACATACACGCCAAAACAGCAGGAGAGTGGGAGCCAGCCGAGCCTCCTTCGGGAGCATATTCCACACCACAGGGGCGACCACTGAAAAAGATCTAACATTGGTAGCCACCCGCCTTGCTTGAGGAACCTCCAAAAAGGCTCCCACGGACGATCTCAAAGGTCGCACGGGCACATGGGGAGTGAGGCGGTCCCGCAGATAAGCAGGCTGTGAAGGGTTTTAAAGGTTAAAACCAGCACCTTGAACCTGGCCCGGTGCCTTATAGGCAGCCAGTGCAGAGCCTGGAGCACTGGTGTCATGTGCTCCCTGTGACCCACCCCCATCAGGAGATGGGCCGCGGCATTCTGCATCAGCTGCAGCCTCCGGATGAGCTTCTCGGGCAGCCCCACATAGAGCACGTTGCAGTAATCCAGCCTCAAGCTGATGAAGGCATGGATGACAGTGGCAAGGTCAGAGTCTGAGAGATACGGCCGAAGCTGCCAGACAAGATGTAACTGCCGAAACGCGCTCCCCGCCATGGCCACAACCTGAGATTCCAAGCTGAGTCGCGAATCGAGGAGCACACCCAGACTCCGCACTTGAGACACCATGGGGGGGGGGCGAACCGCCCCAACAAGAGGAGATTCAACCACCCCCACGCCCCCCAAGCCCTCACCCACCAACATCACTTCCATCTTGTCAGGATTCAATTGCAGATGGCACAACCTCATCCAAGCCCCCACAGCTGACAGGCACTGGGAAAATAAGGAGACTGCATGGCCTGGGTCGATGGAAAAAGAGAGGTAGAGCTGAGTGTCATCAGCATACTGATGACACTGCATGCCCTGAAACCCACTCACAATCTCCCCTAACGGCTGCATATAGATGTTAAACAAGAGGGGGGACAGAATGGCACCCTGCGAGACAGGGGCGGCTGGTGGATTTTGAGTTTGGAGGGACAGTAAGGCCGGTGAGCCTTTGGAGGGGCAGTAAGGCCGGGTGGAACCAGGGGGATGGTAGGCCAGTGGCATGGCATAACGCAGCAGCAAGGAGTTCCCATAGTTAACATCGGATAGAAGAAAACACAATCTACATGCACACATCAAGCTTAAAATAAATAATGTATAAACCCCAAACACAGGGAAACACTGACAAAACACTGACAAAACACAGCAGCAAGGAGTTCCCAGAGTTAACATCAGAAAACACAGTCTATATGCACATCAAGCTTAAAACAAATAATGTATAAACCCAAAACACAGGGAAACACAGAACACACTGGCAAAACACAGCAGCAACGAGTTCCCAGGGTTAACATAAGAAAACACAGTCTACATGCACATCAAGCTTAAAATAAATAATGTATAAACCCAAAACACAGGGAAACACAGAACACACTGACAAAACAGTTGCTCCATTCTGCTAGAGTAAACGCTCTGCCCTCCGCTGTCCTGGAAGGCAGAATTGGTGGCATACCTTACGACCTCCGCCTATGTCCATTTGACAACTTGGAGGTGGAAACGGTAGAGCATATCTTTCTCCGTTGCCACCTATACGATGCCTTGAGACAGGAATACCTAGGAGCCATTATTGAGAAATACCCTGGCAGATCAGATCATACCCTTCTTGCCATCATACTTGGTAGTTCGAAAGTCGATGTTATAAAGAAATCCGATATGTTCCTAATGAAAGCGGTTCAATTTAGGAAATTCTTTGTAAGACATATCGCCTTACCTCTGGACCTTTAAATTCTAGTCTGTAGTGCCTAATCAGGTTAAGATTTGCTTATTACTAGGCATACCTTATATATTGCTCTTCTGATTAACTCTCTCTTTTGCCCCTTACTGATTTGATAAGGTGCCATAAACCTAATGGTGATAACTGAGAATTCTAATAAAGATCTCTTTACCAGATAAATCTCAGGATATAAGGGTTGTAAGGTCTGAAAAGTAAGCACTAATGCTCAGAACCTAGGCCAATTTTTGAGACCAGTTGATTAAATTAATTTTATTCTAGTTTAATAACCATTTAAAATCATTATGTCTTTTTTATGTCTGTATTTACTATATTTTGCATTGGTCACTATGAATTCTCAATGCAATTGTCTTTGTACTTGTTATGCTATGGCTTCAGCTACGCAATAAAATAAATTCACATTCACTTACAAAACACAGCAGCGACGAGTTCCCAGGGTTAACATCAGAAGACAGTCTACATGCACACAAGCTTAAAATAAATAAAGTATAAACCCAAAAGCACAAAATTTCCAGCATTGTGAAGGGGTGGGAAACAGCCTTGGGTGTGTGTGTGTGTGTGTG
>QEPC01006720.1:2211205-2224712 GCA_003113815.1 Sphenodon punctatus | reverse complement strand
CCCCAGGCTGTTCCCCACCCCGCACCCCCCCAAGGCACCCTGCACCCCCCCATGCTGTTTCCCACCCCGCAGCCCCCTAGGCTGTTTCCCACCCCTCACCCCCCCAAGGCACCCCCCCAAGGCTGTTTCCCACCCCACCCCACCCCTTGTGGTGCCTTGGGGGGGTGCGGGCTGGGAAACAGCCTGGGGGGGTGCGGGGTGGGAAACAGCCTTGTGGGGGTGCAGGAGGAGGATAGGAAGGAATCTTACTCTTACCTGGTGCTGGGAGCGGCAAGGAAGCGGTTGCAGCGCGCCGCCGGCAGCCATGTTCTTCTTTGAGCATGTGGTCCCTGCCTCAGGCGCCCGGCCCAAGGCATCTTGCCATGGCGCTTTCAAGAAGCGCCCTGGTGAGAGCTTTCCTTGCACCCATTGAGCGCAATGGAAGCCCTAGCTCTTCCCTCCACAGCACGTCCTATGTGTGCTGTGTAGATGGAGGAGCTCAGTCGGGCTGAGCGCTCAGCTGCCCAAACCGCATTTTCCATTGGAAAACGCAGTTGGGCTTAGCATTTTTGAGCCTTCTGGGATCCACTCCTCTGGAGTGGGTCCCAGAAGTCAACTGAAACAGCGCTGCAGCAGCCTCTGCCTTGCCTTTGCTTCAGAGCGGCACTGAAACTGACAACAGCACTGCAGCAGCCTCCGCTCTGAAGCAAAGGCAAGGCAGAGACTGCTGCTATGCTGTGGGAAGCGGCGGCGGTGAGAGTTTTGCTTTGGTTTTTTTAAACGAGCGGCGGCGCCTGGCGGGCCCTCGGCGCTTGGGGGGTCAGCGCCCCAAATGCCCTGGGAGGCCAGCCGCGCCTGCTGCGAGACTCTATACGTGAGGTCCCGGGGGGAAGACATACACTCCCCCAAGACCACCCGGTGAGTTCTCCTGGCCAGGAACGAACAAAACCAGTCCAAGACCGTCCCGCCAAATCCGGCAAGGTCCCGCAGGCGAGTCACCAACACCTCATGATCGACTGTGTCGAATGCAGCCAAAAGGTCTAGCAGGACCAGCAAGGTCTGACGACCCTGGTCCAATGCAAGATGGAGATCGTCAACCAAGGCCACCAATGCAGTCTCCGTACCGTACTCAGGCCTAAACCCAGACTGGGAGGGATCAAGGAAACCAGTGCGGGCAGATGTTCCTGGAGCTGCCGTGCCACAGCCCGTTCAATAACCTTTCCTAAAAAGGGAAGGTTAGAGACTGGCCGATAACTGGCAGGAGCATCAGCGTCAAGAGTAACCACAGCCTCTTTTAGGCAGTCAGGCACCCTGCCTTCCCGAAGGGAGGCACTAACCACCCCAGCCAGCAACGGCCATAACGTCTCCTGGCTAGCTTTCACCAGCCAGGACGGGCATGGATCTTGCTCACAAGTAGTGACACGAACAGATCCCAACAAGGACTCCACATCGCCAGGCGACACCATCTGAAACCGATCCCACAAAACAGGACAGGATGGGGCATCCATAGCCCCAAGATGATCCTCTGCAGTAACTGTGGTGCCGAATTCATGGCGAATGCGAGCGATCTTATCTACAAAGTACTCGATAAACCAGTCACAGCGGTCACTGGATTGCTCCAGGTCCAGGTGGAGGCAGGCAGGACTGACCAAGCCTTTCACCACCTGGAAAAGCTCAGCTGGACATGACTTTGCAGATGCAATAAGAGCAGCAAAGAACTGCTTCTTTGCTGCCTGCACCGCCACAGCATAGGTCTTTAAACTGCTCTTATGCTGCGCTTGATCATACTGAACAGGTTATTGAACGGGTTGTGGCTCAGCAGCTGCAGGAGCATCTGGACTGCATCAGTTTCCTAGATCCCTCGCAGTCTGGCTTTCACGCAGGACAAGGCACTGAGAATGCACTTGTGGCACTGGTTGACAACCTTTGCCATGATATGGATTGGGGATGGTCATCTCTCCTGATATTTTTAGATCTGTCAGCGGCTTTTGATACCGTTGACCATAAGATGTTGGTGGCTCGGTTGCGGGTGGGCAGGGCTGTTCTTGAATGATTCTGCTCTTTCCTGGCCAGAAGAACTCAGTGGGTAGTGCTAGGGGATTGCTTTTCATCCCCTTGTGACCTCACGTGTGGAGTCCAGCAAGATTCTATTCTGTCCCCTCTCCTGTTCAACATGTTTATGCAGCCACCGGGTGAGGTCGTGAGAAAGTTTGGGGTTCGGTGTCATCAATATGCTGATGACACCCAGCTCTCTCTCTCATTTTCATCAGACCCAGACCCGGTAGTCTCAGTGCTTACTCAGTATTTGGCAGCTGTCGGGGACTGGATGAGGGCGACAAAACTGATCCCACAAAATAGGGCCAGATGGGGCATCCATAGCCTCTGTTTCTCCTACTGCAATAAATGCGGTGTCAAACTCACGCTGAATACAAGCAATTTTATCTGCAAAGTACTCAACAAGCATGTCACAGCAGGCACTGGACAAATCCAGTCTGAGGCTGAATCTTGATAAGATGGAGGTGATGCTGGTGGGTAGGGGCGAGGGGGTGGAAGCCCCCATCATTGACGGGGTGCATCCCCCTTCGTCTCTCAGGTCCGTAGTCTGTGTGTGATCCTTGATCCCCAGCTCTGCCTGGATGTCCATGTGGATGCTATGGTGAGGGGCGCATTTCGCCAATTACATCTGGTGCATCGGCTTTGGCTGTATGTTTCAAATGCGGACCTGGCTACCATCATCTATGCGTTCATTACCTCAGGACTTGACTATTGCAATGCGCTCTATGTGGGGCTACCCATGGTGATGGCTTGGAGACTGCAACTGGTGCAGAATGTGGTGGCCCATCTCCTTACTGGGACGGGTTGCCAAGAGCACATAACGCCAGTGCTCCGCTCTCTGCACTGGCTGCCTATAGTCTTCTGGACCCGATTCCAGGTGTTGGTGATGGCCTATAAAGCCCTACATGGTCTGGGCCCTGCCTACCTGTGACTGCCTCACTCTCCGGGCTCTGGATCAGCCCTTGCGGTCATTAGGGGGTGCCCTTTTCGAGGTCCCCTGGGTATTCCAGGGGGCGACGATAGAGAGGACGTTCTCAGTGGCCGCACCATGGCTATGGAACTCCCTTCCGGTGGAGGCCTGGATGGCCCTGGACCTCCCTGCATTTCGATGCCAGCGTAATACCTGGCTGTTCCACCTGCCCTTCAGTGAAGGAGGGTGGTGGGTGGAGGGTTGAGTGGGGGAAGTTGGGTTGTGTTTCTTTGGCTCCATTGGGTGTTTAAACTGTATTCTATGATTTGATTGTATTGTTATATTGTTATTATGATGTATTTATGAAATTTGTGAGCCGCCCTGAGCTTGTTGGTCAGGATAGGGCGGGGTATAAAAATCTTGAAATAAATAAATAAATAAATAAATAATATAATTCTTCAAATTAAAGAATCATCATTTCTCTACTTTTAGGATTTCTTTAACACACATGCTATCTCAAATTCTGGAATGCTGAAAATTGCATTTTAGGCACTTGTTTTTCTTGACTGGTTTTTCTTGATAGGTTTTTCTTTTTAATGTTCAACTTTGTCTATTCAGATTAATAAAGTATAAGACTGTGGTTTGAATGAAATAAGCAACATTTTGGAGTTGTACAACAAATCCCAAAGCAGCTATTTTAAATAAATGATGAGATCAATTTATTAAATTTTTTAAAATGCATGCAGTGTTATCACTCTACACAAAACAACAACTTTAATTCCTTTGTAATTTAAAAGTGATCACTGGTACTCAGAAAAAAAATATTATTATTTTATCTATTGAGAAATGTTAAAAATTTAGGGGGCTTTTGTTTGTTTGCTTTTTTTTTTTTGCTTTTCCACCAGTATTTTTTCCAATTTGAATGTATGTGTAGTGTGTGTGAATGAGTGTGTGTGACCACTTTGAATGTATATTTGTGAAAGGTGAGTGTGTGTGTAGATGAGTGTGTGTGTGAGAGAGGTGAGAGCATTTGTGCATAGTGTATGCGAATGTGTGTGTGATCAATTTGAATGAGTGTGTGAGCGGGGTGAGACCATGTGTGTAGTGCGTGCAAATGTGTGTGTGAGGGGTGAGACCATGGGTAATTTCAGACGTTACACGCTCCCGGGTCACCACAGTGGATTCCCAACCATAGCCAGCCAGCTAACCCCCTCCCGTCGTCCAAGAAAGCCCCAAACAGATGTGACGGGAGCGGGACCACAGCAAGGAAACGGACAGACAGACCACGGCCCAGGGCAGCGCAACAGACGTTACACTGATTCCGGACTGTCAAGTCAAGCCAAGCCAAGTCAGCGATTCCGTACTGTGGTCAGAACACCCAGAAGACACCGGGGTGGGGCAGGAGGCAGACATGGCCGAATGAGGGCAAACGAAGCCAAAAGCACCAAAAGGCAATGCCCACACAAGGGAAACAGGAAGGGAAGGGGAGCAGAGAGAAGAGCAGCTGAGGCGGCACACACAACAGGCACAGGGAAGGCAAAGACACTGCAGAACACAAAGCACATGCACACGCCCGGGTGCAAACACACCCGAATGGGACAGGAAGGATGGGGGGAGCACACCGGGAAGGTCAACACACACAACACCATGGACACCGGGGGGGGGGGAGCCCCAGGCCAAGGAAGGGGAGGGGACCAGGCCGGGAACAGTTCAGGACACGGTGAAAGGCACCCAGAACCCCACTGACAGCACAGGGAGCACGGGCCACCCAACAGCAACACAGACAGCCCAAGTCACAGGGGTCCCCACAGGGATGGAGAAGGGTCACAGGGGGAAGGCAATCAAGCCAGGGAAGGCACCAGAGCGGTCTGAGGCAGGTCCAGGCAGCAAGGATCCCCCTCGCTGATGCAGAAGTATGACTGGGGACAGAGGCGAGTTGGATCCTGTGGGCAGCACATGCACACACCCCCGAAGAAGCCAGGAGGCACTGTCCATGGGTCCCAAGTTCTGCACAGGTACGGAGGAACCCAGGGGCGGGGGGGGGCAGGGCACAGGCACAGGTGTGTGGGCGACCATACAAGGGAGGAATACACCACGGGGAGAGCCAGGAGAGATCACAGGCAGCAGGAACCAGCCGGAGGGCGGCCATGGAGAGGCACACCACAGGCAGTGGAGGACAGGGGGTGCCCATAAAGGGGGCACAGCAACACAGGTGAGTGGAACGGAAGCAACCGAACCAGCCAGAAAAGCCACGAGGCCGGAACGGCATGGAGCGAGCGGCCAGTGTCCTGAGCCAGCAGGGAGGTGCAGGGAGCACACGGTGGGGCTGTCATCCATGACACAGAAGACACAGGGGGTCTCACAGCCAGCTGCACAGGGTCACAAAGGGGGCTGGGACCGGTTGACCCACCAGATGTACATAGTGGGGCCACTGAAGCATGCCCCGGTGGTAGCTCAGACCCGCCATGTGGTGGGCAATGAGGTAGTAGGCCTCAAGCGGATCTGGACCAGCGAGCCCCACCTGAACATCAGCACGGGACCACACAGCAGCCAGCGTCACCAGCTCCGGTCCGTGGGCTCCGACAAGGTATAGCCAGCAGCAGGGGGCCAAAGCAGGTGTCCAAACTCCAACAGGATGCGGGCCGGAGGGATGCATGTTGGCTGCACCTGTGCCTATGTGCGGAGTGGTGCCAGGTGCACACTGACCTCCTGTGGCTCTCCACTGATCACTCTGACACCCCTTACCCCAGGCTCCACAATCTCTGAGGCTAACTCTGGAATCTGGATCAATCTCTGAGTTTGCTGTCCATTCCTGTGGGTTGGCAGCAGGGTACTATTATTATTATTATTGTTAACAAACATTTATATAGCACCAGCAGTGTACCTGGCACTTTACAAAGTAATAAAATAGACAGGGTCCCTGCCCCTAGGGCTTACAATCTGAGAGACAGGAGCTGGGGGAGAGACTTAGGAAGGGGAACAGAGGGAGAGACAAGGGGTCTAACATTCATGAAGATGCGAGGTCTCAAGTGCACGTACTTGGCTTGGTTACGATGAGAATGACAGCAGGCAGGTCCATGTTGCAAGGATAAGGGTAAACCGATCGTAGGTATAGGAATAGTGGCTCAGCAGGATAAAGAGTCAGACAGAGCAGAGCGAAAGAGGTGAGTTTTAAGGGGAGATTTGAAGGTATGAAGGGAGGGGGCAACTAAGCAACTGAAGATAATTTATAGTGGAATTCCTATGAAATTGAGTTATTTGCAACTTCATGAATATCAAATAATTTCATAATTAGTGCTATCATAGCGAATCCCAATGGAAGTGGTAATGATTTCTAACTTATTCTGAAGCACTGCTATTTTTGCTGACATGAATTGCAGCCTAAATACAGAATATAGTTTTCATTACTTGTGTGGTTAGAATATGTCTGGAAGAAATTCCAGTTTTCCTGTCCGTTATTTTAGACATAATAAGAGTTTGTCATAAACAATAGGGAAGAAACCAACATTAATTAAAGTGGTGAGAAATACACGTTACTATCTTCCTAGCTATTGCAATTTTAATTTGTTACATTCTTAAAAGCAAGACTGTTAATAGGCAAATTGTGAAAATTCAAGCCAGCTAAAATCACAAACAGTTATTTAATTTAAGGCACAGTCTTTTCCTCCAAAAATGTTAAAAGTAAAAAGTAAATAAGATGGCGTTCGGTTTTATTTGGAGAGGAAAGCAACCTAGAATTAGCAAAGCAACCCTATGGAATGACAAAACAAATGGGGGACTGAATTGCCCTCATATTCGCTTTTATCACCAGGCTGCAATCCTTAGCGGTGTGAAATTATGGTTCCATGGTAGCACTGATGTAAAATGGGTAGGATTAGAAAAAAGTGTGCCAAATATTACTGATTTTAAGGCTCTTCTTTTAGAACCTAAACATAGGTTTGATACATCACAAATAAAAGAACATCCGTTTGCCAGTACAGTGCTGTCCACCTGGAAACATCACAAACGTAAAATGGGAGGTAAAGGAACATTAACGCCATATAGTTTAATAGAAAATGCACACATCAAAAAATTGAACATAGCATACAATTTGAGAAACAAACTACAGGAAAAAGGAATAATGAAAATATCCCAGTTATTTGCTAATGACAAATTTAAGTATATTGAGGAGTTGGAAAGGCTGCTGCAAACTAAAATAAACTTTCTGGAATTTCACAAAATAAAAAGTATATTTAACAATGAAGCCACCAGAAAGGCAGTCACATGACCAATGTCGAAATTGGAAGCAGCCTTGGTAAATACACCAATATACAAAGGGACCATATCCTCATTGTATAAGGGCTTGATAGCAACATGATATAAGGACAAAGCTAAATTTCTGGATAAGTGGGCCAAAGATTTAAATATAGAATCAGCAGAGGAACACACACAGTAAGTTCTGTTCAGAATGCATAAAAACTCCAAATCATTAGAAATACGTGAACCGCAAATTAAATTGTTAATGAGATTTTATTTAACACCCTCCAGGTTGGGTAAATTCAATGGGATTGAAGATGTCAGTGCTGGAATGGCTGTGGGGAGAAGGGTACACTGTTACACTATGCTTGGCAATGTCCCAAAATACAAGCATACTGGATGACAATATGGAGAAATATGAAAGAAATAACAGTATTAACAATACCTTTTGCCCCAGAAATTGCAATACTGGGAATATATCCGAAAATTCCTCTGCTAGATTACTATAAGGACACCTGTGAAGCAATATTGTCAGCATCAATAAATGTTGTAATATGCAATTGGAAAAACAGTTTGCAGCTAGATGAAACAATGGGTGTTTTCAGACGTTACAAGATCACAGTCAACCACAGTGAACCACACGCAACCCCGCGGCGGGGACAAAGGGCCCTGAATGTCTGTTCAGCGGCCGCCAGATGTTCACCATGGACAATCCCCAGCAGGGGACAATATTAATCATCCTTCTGGAGGTCCGGCCTGGACCATCTCCGAAAGTGTGGTCAAAGCAATTCCTGGGAAACAACAAAAAGTAACATCTGAACAGCAACCACCGGCAGGAATCAAGCAAAATGATTCCCAGCTGGGGACAAAGTATGCAGCATTGCTACCAGGCAGCGAGCAACACCACAGGCCGGGGAGGGAGATTTAAAGAGCACACAGCAGCAGGGGAACGTGGCGGGATGGAGTGAGGCAGAAGGGAGAGGAGAGCGGAGGGCGAGAGAGCAAGGGAGGAGGAGAAGGAGGCGCAAGTGGAGGAGGAGGTTGTGTTGCACATGTAGGCGGTGGGGGGAGAGGAGCAGCAGCAGCAGCAGCAGCTGGGACAGGCCGCCCTGGAGATGACAACCAGCCCGGGGGACGAGGCACCCCGGAAACGGGTAAGAGAACCCAAGGGGGGGCAGTGGTACAGGGGCACCAAGGGGGGTGGGTGGCAGGTGGGGGCACAGGGGGAGGGCCACGGGGATGAGGCAACCCGGCAACCAACCGCCCCCCCCCATGTCCCGCAGACATGGAAACAGGCCCGCTCCCGGAGGGGATGGGCGGAGGGCAGGTGGAGGAGCAGGAGGAGGAGGAGAAGCAGGACCAGGAAGATCCACGCAGGAGATGGCCGTACCACTGAGGGGGGCCAATGGGGGCACAGGGAAACCCAGGACTTCATCAGGATCTGGGGGACCCTGGAGCACCAGCTGGAGCTAGCCATGAACCAGAGGAATGAACACGTGTACCTGGAGATCGTGCGGGACATGGAGGCAGCAGGGCACCACAGGACCGTGGCCCAGTGCAGATCGAAGGTGAAGGAGCTCAAGAGGGGGTACGAGGCCATCAGGGACAACAACCGGCGGTCCGGGCACAGTGCCCGGACTGCCCCCTACTATGACACCCTGGACCGCATCCTTCACATGAAGGGATCCATTGTTGCCCCACGCCTTGTGGGGAGCTCCGTGGTCCAGGGACAAGAACGGCCTGAGGTACCCCCTCCCCTCACCACCCCCTAGAAGACACCGGCTCCAGGGGCCCCACCCCCCAAGAGGAACACCCCGGGACCTCAGGGAGCAGCAGGCCCCCCTTGTACACCAGCCCCGAGAGCCCCCAGCCCCTGTCTGAACCGGGAGAATCCGAGGCCAGTACACTGGTTACCCTCAGCCAGTGGACGCAGGGGGACCCCAGTAACACAGAGGGGCCAGCCTCAGAGGGCTCCAAGACTGACATTGAGGGTAAGCAAGCGGGTGGGAAGGGAGACAGACTGGGGGGGATGGGCTTAGGGGGAGAAACTCTGGGCACGGTGCCACCCCCAGCAACCCCGGGTACCCCAGACCACGGGAAGGGGGCCCTGGGGGGCTTCCAGGGGACACATTCAGCCCACCCCCACCCAACCGCTCCCATATGCCCACAGGGCATGGCATACCCCAGCACCTGCCACAGGCAGGCAAGGAGGATGGCAAAGAACAGCCCCAGGAGCAGCCAGAGGTCCCAGGTGAGGTACACCGGCAAGTGGGGGGGGAGAAGGCACCTGGGGAGGCTGGCCGGGGGACCCAGGGCTTGCAGTGCGGGGAGGGGGGGCCTGGGTGCAGGGGAATGCTGGGGGAGGGCACCGGCTGCCACCCCGATGGGGGGCATGACCCCACAGCCATGCCATGGGACAGGGGGTGGGTGGGCGACTGGGGCACCTAACCAACCCCTATTGTGTACCCCAACAGGGTGACCCAATGGGTCCAGCAAGCTGTCCCCATGCCCCCGGTGCAATGGATGAGGGAGCACCGGGCATGGGTACAGCGCCGGAGGAAGGAGCAGGCGGAGGACATAGTCTGCTCTACCACTGAGCCGGGCGAGCGGATGATCGCGGCCATCCATCGGATGGAGGCGGCCATGGAAAGGGCCATGCAACAAGCGGAGGCAAGGGACCGGAGGCTCCAGGCAGAGGTGCGACTGGAACGGAGGCGGGAGTGCCAGGAGCACAGCAGGTAGGTGGAGGCATTTGGGTGGCTGGAACTGGCCATCAACAGGATGTTGAGGGAGCATTCGGCCAAAATGGACCGCTCCCACAACATTGGCATCTCGCTGCTCCTGCACACGGGGACCATGAGCACATACATGATGGCAGCCGTCCCACTGGGCAACCTGCCTGCCCCGGCCCTGATGCTGGGCCCCTCAGTGCCCCCACTGCCTCCACCACCACCCCAGTCGCCGGCATGCCCACTGGGCCTGTGCATCCGCCTCCCGGTCCCTGTGGGCCTCCGAAGGGAGCAGCCACCCAGGGGGACCCCTCCAGCCCCAGGCCCACCCTCCCTCCCACCACCGCCTGCCCCTCAGGACACTGAGGCCTCCCAGAACACTGTTGGGGACACGGACAGTGGGGGGAGGGGAGCTCCCAGAGCTCCACGGCACCCATAGGGCGGCCGAGGGGGAGACCCCGGAGACGTGGGGGGAATGGGGGAGGGTGGCCTGATGGGGGGGACACGGCACCAGGAGGTGGGTGGTGGTGGTGGTGGTGGCACCTGTAGGTGGTGGTCACAATAAATGTACGGGCACCACAGTCACCTCCATGTTTCTGTTCATGGGGCTGGGGGTGGGTGGGCATTGAGGGGCGTGCCCAGGGTGCTGGTAGGGGCCCTGGGGTGGTGGAGACTGGGGTGTGTGCCCTCACGCCTCAGCCTCCTGGCTGATCCACCTGGCCAGGGATGCACAGATGTGCTTTGCGTACCGGTACTCCCGCGGGTTCTCTGCGTTCACATAGAGGGGCACGGGGCTGGGAGGGCTCCGGGGCATGGGGTAGTCGAGGGCAGCCCCATCGGTCTCGCACACATTGTGCAGCACACAGCAGGCTCTTATCACCAGGGCCAAGGTCTCCACCGTGTAGTTCAGGTGGCCCGCGAGGCTCCTCCACCACTGCTTGAGGGCCCCGAAGACCCTGTCGACCACAGTCCTGCTTGCACACAGGCGGGTACAGCACCTCCACAGGGTTCCTGGTGACTGAGTATGACTTCATCAGTCACTGGGTGAGGGGATAGGCAGGGTCCCCGAGGATGCAGGGGGGCATCAGCATCCCCTCGATCCGGGTCATCCCCATGTCCGCAAACTCCCATGGTACATCCGGGCATAGAAGGGGGAGATGGTCATGATCTGGGCATCATGGCTGCACCCTGAGGGACCTGTGAAAATGTCTATGAACCTCCCACGGTGGTCCACGACCACCTGCAGCTGCAGGGAGTGGTACCCGTGTCTGTTGACATATACCACGGCCTCTCCATCTGAGTGGCAGAGGATCTCGATGTGGGTGCCGTCCACGGTGCCCATGCAGTTAGGGAACCCTCCAGCCATGAAGCCAACAATCACAGCCTCCTGGTCCACCAGCTGGATCGCTCGGTCCAGGAGCACACCCTCCACCGCCTCACAGATGTCTCACAGGATACCGGCGACAGTGCTCACCCCGACACCAAAATGCTGCAAGACGGACCAGCAGGAGTCTGGAGTTGCTAGTGCCCAGACCCCGATGGCCACCCGCTGGACCATGGGAATGGGGGTCTGAATGGGGGTGTGCTGCTGCTCCAGACAGGGCATTAACAGCTCCGCGAGTCGCAGTAGGGTTCGCCTGTCCATCTGAATTTGCGCTCTCCAAGCAGCCTCATCCCACTGAGACAGTACCTTGGCACACCACCCGTGCCCACTCCGTGACCCATAGTCACCTGGCAATGGGCATGGCGAGCTTGGCAGAGTGGCCCATGGTCTCCCTCCACCATTGGAGCCAGTTGGTTGCCTTGTGGAGCACTGCAGCATTCTCAGGGTGTGGATGAGGGCCTGCTTGGGCGTTCCGGACACCCGCTGAACCCTGAGCCAGGCCAGGAAGCACCTGTGACTGTTGGTGGGCTCTCCAGGCTCTAGCAGTGCTCCAGGCCATGCTCACCCGCAGCCGGGCAGCCAGGTGCACTTCTGCAGTCTGGAAGCGCAGGAGGTCCGTGTGCAAGCAGTACCACTCAGCACAGACTGCTAGGTGCATCCTGCAGGCGCCCAACCGGCCCAGCTCCATGGTGAACGGTGGCCCGGGTGGGTTGGAGTCACACCCGTTATAGGCTGGGGCATGTGTCATCACACCACACCACACCACACTTCCTGTTCGCGACCTGCCTACTGGATGGGGGCCCCGGGTCACCTCTACTCCCCCACAGCCGGCTGGGCCAGCTCCCATGGGGCGACAGGGGTGGGGCGGCAGTGGGCGCCCCATTGCGCACACCTGTGGTCTTTGCACGGGGCCTGGTGCATGGTCCAGTCTGCGCCCGGGCGTGTGCAGCCTGTAGCTGCATTCCTACTGTCATCACCTCCCACCTCTCTGTGTTTTGGCTGCCTGTTGTCCTCGCCACCCTGAGCTGTGTGTAGGCTGTCCTGTATGTGTGCCTGGTGCTAGCAGCTGTGCTGGGTCAGCACCCCACACCTCGCTCATTAACTGGGCAATGTTGCATCCTGTGGCCTTATCGCTTGGCCTTGGAGCTCCCCTGCTTCCCCTCCCGTCCCTCCAGCGATTGTGGGGCCCCTCTCGCCTTACATTTAGTATCAGGTGCATGCTGGACCATGGCTGGCAGGGCTTCCCCGGTGCCCATGGGCCCCTCCACCCCCAGCGATCCCCATAGCTGGACCTTCCATGAGACCATGGCCCTGTGTGACCTGTGGGATTCCCTGGCTGTGCAATTGCTCCTGAGCTGCCCGGACAGCCTGACAGGTGCCTATGCAATTCTGAGCTCTGGGCTGCGCTACTTTGGCTATGAGGCAAGCACCCGAGGTTGTCGGCTGCACGCGGAAACGCTGGGCCTGCGTCCCTTTCTCTGGCACATCCCGGAGATGAGGTGCACACATGTGGGGTGGTCGGTGGCAGAGACTGTGTCTGCCCTCTCTGTGTGCAGCGTGGAAGCCTACACAGCCTGCCTGGCAGAGGGGGACCCCACCCTGGCCATGTCCTTCTTTAGCTGTGTTCACGGGGCCCATGGGTACCAGCGGTCCTGTGGGGCGGTCTATCACCGGCTGTTGGAGCTGGGTCACCTTCTGTGGCCCCCAGCTGCTGACTATGGCTTGTCAGACCCCACCGGGGCAGAGCTGGTGGTGCTGGCTGATGTGTGGTCCCGTTCCAATGTGTAGGTGGGGCTCGCCGTGCACGATACCTTCGAGGCTTACTACCTGGTTGCCCACCACATGGCAGCACTGGGATACCATCGGGGCATGCTTCAGTGGCCCCACTTCATGTACCTGGAGGGCCACCCGACCCCAGGCCCCTTCGTGGCCCCCTGCAGTTGACTGTGAGGCCCCCTGTACCTTCCAGGCCCCCATTGCTGGCCCCACTGTGAGCTCCTGCCTCTGCCCTGCTGCCGTGGGTCTCTGCCTGCTCCTTCCATGATGTCCCGGCCTTGCTGCTGTGCTGCCTGCTTCCCGGGGTTCCGCTGCCCCTGCCTGTGGCTCTGGGTCCCCTCCGCTGGCCCCCCTGTCCGCCTCTGCAACCAGTGTTCCCCTCCGTAGCTGCCTTCTCCAGTGGCCATGTCCTGATCTCTGAGCTGGCACCCAGCACCC
>QEPC01006720.1:2167299-2186478 GCA_003113815.1 Sphenodon punctatus | reverse complement strand
TGCAGCCGCACATTGTGCCACATGGCCCCGCCCCCCCCGGATTTCCCGCTGGGAGCGGCCAACACATCTGTTGGCCGTTACGTGTTGACCTCGGCGGGGAATCAGTAGGGTGTTTCCGTGGCGGGGCGAATTGAGCCCCGTCACTTCTGAAAATACCAGTGATTCTTCTTTCAACACTTATTTCAGCTGTACATGTGTCACATTGTCTGTTTAATAGCGTCTATAGTTTTAACAAAATCAAGAACAGGTCCTTCATTTAACCAGTTTTTTCAAAACTTTTTCTCAAAGCATATCTTTTCCCATATTGATTCTGTCAGTTTGTGAGGGGTGGATTTTCAGAAATAAAAATGGTAAGATATACCCCCTAAATTTATTTATTTATTTATTTTCATAGATTTATACCCTGCCCCTCCTGCTCCCCAAAAGCTGTTTTCAGTCGTGACAGATGTTTTTTTTGTTGTTTTTTTTTACACGGGTTGTTTTGTAAATGTTAGAAAAGTGTCAACATGTAAGGATTTCATTTTTTAACTGTGGAAAAATATTTAAAAGATCCGTTCGGTATATTTTTCTCCAGTTTTGCTGATGTTAGAAATGATAGTAGTAGTGATATTTAGCACTAGTTTTGTTTCATTTCAAGGATACAATAGAGTCTCCCTAGGTTTCTAATGAAACTGTTTAGCTGCTGTAATCTCACTTCTCACATCATAATGGTATCATCAGGGGGTCTTTTTATGCATATGCAAGGTCCATTACACATGCACTGAAACCTTTCTACCACCGCAATCCCACCTTGTAATGACATTGTAATGGGTTTTCTCTGGGACTGATTTTTTTATTTTAATCCAAATTGTAACGGCATTTTAATAGTATAATCAGACTATCTTTCTAAACTGTGAAATTGTTTGCCCCACTAAAATTTCATAGAGTAACGTCTTGGTGTTAAATATTTTTTTATGATTATCATTTCCTTATCTATCTGGATAAGCAGACATATTGCACTAGTGCTCAAAAGCTCAATTAGGACCAGAGTCACCATGTGTTGTGAGCTATAAAAACAAATTAGAAACATGGCCCATCCCCTAAACATTTTATAAGTAAAAAAGACCCCAAAATAAACTCACAGGATGAGTGAAAGGGACTCAGTATAAAAGAGGATCCCAATCCTGCAATCAGATCAGTGCAGGGGGTCCTGATGCTGCTAGGTTGGTGCCAAAAGGATCAGATTCTGGGGAAGCAACTGAACAGCATAGTTTTAGCTGGGTTCACGTCAATTGAGCTGAATCTACCCCCATGGTATTAAATTAGAATAATAAAATAAATTACACACTCAATGTCTGTCTAGGAGTGCTTTTATGAGATAATAGCTTTGAGTAATGCAGCGATAAATTCAGATTCCATTATACGTAAAACAAAAGCTTATACATAGCTGTGGCCTTCTGTGCAGAATGCTTCTAGCACTGACATTATGACCTAATGTCCCTCTTGGAGACTACCACAGGGTGTTAACTTCTACCTGTACAGATACCAGAGCTGGGCAACAGAGATCTTGTTTTAACATCTTAATCTGAACCCTGTATCTAACAGGGTGGCTCAGTTTGGTAATGGGATGCACAATAAGCGCAGTAAGCAAGCAGAAAGTCATCCAATTTAAGGTCTTCGGATTCAGAGGTGAAAAAAAACACAGTATTAACCAATTACTGTTTTATTAGCTGTAGTGCTACAATTTATATTACCAGACCTAAAACCAAATTTGAATTTGCACAAATGGTAGCACTTATCTCAGCAACCCTCAGCAAGAAGCTTATTAATGGAATTTAAACATTTAAAATTCTACCTCACCTCCCAATTGGAGATGAGGTGAGGTAGCTTGAAAAAAGCAAGATGCTGCAGTGTATGTTGCAGTTTTCTATCCTGTGCATGGATAGAAAACATTCTATTTTGCTGTGCATGTCATTGGCCTTTTTTAAATGGGCCATGGCTTGTGTGGGCAGCCCATGGGCACTCCACTTGTGCAGAGGGGCAGGAGCACATGGGTGCACACTGATCCCCTCCGCATCCCCACGCATGGAGCAAGTGGTGTTGTCACCGGTTGCTCTGTGTGTGTGTGGGATGCGGGAGGATGCATGGTTTGTGGGAATGCACCCCGCCACATTTAGCCGCCCTGAGCTGCTTTGCAGACGGGGTGGGGTACAAATTGTGGAAATAAATAAAATTTACACGGGATGCTCCCCTGCGTGGACGATGGGTGTTCATGCAGGGGAGTGTCTTGTGTAAAAAGGGCCATACAGTCACCCAGTATTTAAAAAACGTCGAAGTCTGCACTGAGTTCACTGAAAGTGCATCATTACATGTAACATGCTGACTTGGCATAAAATCCACACACAGTAACTTGATATTTACAATAAAAATGTCACAAAACTGCTACCAATACATGGAAGTTGGTTTGCAGAGTGCATATTTAACCGAAGTGTCTTTCTGGGAATTGCTTCACAAGGCCTAAATTATAGCACCTTTTTTTCTCTTACTGAATTCAATTAACTTTGTTACTTCTTGTCCAAGTGGTGATTTGAGTGATACATCTCTCCATAAATGCAAAAACAATTGTGGACAAGTTTGAGGGCTATAGGGTCCCAACAGAGACTTTCGTTGCATGTAGTTAAGAAATGTTCAAGCTTCAAATGTGCTATGAATAGTACCAAGAATATAAATCCACATATATAACATCAGGCCCCTAGCCAAACTGCAACAAAAGAGAGGGCCAAAAAGTCTTGGGGAAGGTCTAATTATTATATATCGGGAATGTCGCATGTCTCACTCCATTGCACCTGAGTTTCAGCAGCTTTCCTCAGAATCTTGGCAGTCAGGATCCCAGAACACCAGCTCTGCTAGCCAATCATGAAGTAGGAGAGGTTTGTGAGGGCACAAACCCATGCATGCATGTGTCTTGTGGTGACTCTTAACCATATGAAGATTTGGGGGTCGGGAACTTTGGCCACCCATTATGTGCATATCATATTAAAACAAAGCAAATGTAACAAATGCTGTAGTCAACTAGATATGCATTAAAGCACATCTTCTGAGGGCAACCTCCTTCCCATGCACACAATGGGTATTTTCACATGGATGTGGAGGTACTCCCCCAGAGCAGGTTCAGGGATGCACCCCCAAATCTGCCTGCTTGCAGCCAGGCCTAGGTTGGGTTTAAACAACCCAGTGGCAGCTGCAGCCCATGGTCTGCCTATGCGGCACCCCATTCCCTGCACCATAGAGTTGTGGGTGGATCACTTGTAGCTCTATGGCATTGCCCAGGGCAACCCTCAGCCAAGAGTGGGATTGCAGCAGCTGTCCACCAAGCAGACAGACAGTAGCCCTGCCTCTGGCTGGTGCCCCAGGTTTGGGCTGCTGGCAGTGCTCCACTGGCAGTGCTCCTGGATGTTCTGGAGCACAGCCGGTGGGGCTGCCCCAGAACGAGGACAATCTGCCCCTCCTGCACATCCGGTGGGTCACCTCTAATGAGACGGCCCGCCTGGGAGTGAGGTAGGGCAGAGGCATGCATGCTGTCCGTGTGAAAACACCCATTGTGTCAAACCTCTTTGTTTTAGACAACTTGTGAATTGTTTCTTAGCAGAAGTTGAATTACCCCTGTTTTAGGTAAGGGTTAGTCACAAGCCTGCATTCTGAAAATGGAGCTATCCTGGAATGAAGAAGCGGTGTATATGCTCTGAGGTTACTGGCCTACAGTAAATGTTATGCCTTGTTTGAATTAGCCTGCCCCTGACACACTTTGGTTTCAATGACTGCTGGGTATTAGTTGGAAGTTGATGCCTTAAATCAGGCCAGATCTGGGTTATGGATGGCATTTATTTGTTCCCTTTCTGATTCCTGAATCCAGTCCTTACCTAAGAACTGAAAGAGGACAGAAGATGGATTCATGGCATAAATCTACAATCTGGGTTCTCCTCTTCCTTCCCTCATCCTGGACACACCCCTTCAACACTCCAGTTCCCAACTCCTACACAGTCCATGTGACTTGTACTCATTTTTAAGGTGTTCCACAGGAGGGAATGTTTCCCCGCTCCTGCCTTACTTCCATTTTGCTGTAATTTATTAAGCATGGTATTATTGTATCTGGATTATAATCTGTTAAAGAGCATCCAAATTTGTGGCGGGTACGTTTGAGTTTCTTTTGTGCTTGATTTTCTTCCAATGGCAGCAAGTAAGGGAAAAACTATCAAAGAGAAAGCACCTACTTAGTGTGATGTTTAGAAAAATTCCCTAGAAAAGTCCAGCAGTTTTGAGTGGTATTTTTCTACTTGATTCCAAATCTGGTACAATCGTTCATTAGGAATACTGCTTTGAATCACTGGATCGCCTGTCTTGGCTCCAACAACTGTAAGTCCTAATGAGGTAATGGCAGATGCTTGGTTTGTCATTATGTGTATGACACAACCATCAGTAACAATTTAAGAATCAGCAGCTCAGTTCTGACACATTTACATTGAACTCCAAAGGCATTGCTTTGTAGTGAGGGCAGAATTAGAGGCAGATGTTTTAACATAAAGGTATTCAGTGCAAAAGAATGAAACTGCACTGAACTTCATACAAATCAAAATATTTAAAATTCTGATTGGTCCAAGTACAAGAAAACTATTATTACTGTCAATTTTTAAAATTAGATTTCCTCTTTACATATCTGAGATATCTATCTAATAATAGTGTGTGCAATTATTAATTGTAATAGTATTAGTTAATTCAGACTAAAACAGCATTGTTAAGCACAGACATACTGCATCGTCAATCATTGGTTACATGATGTTTTTCACACCACAACATACTGTGCTAGTATTTAAAGTAACACAATTCTTAATTCAGTAACTGTTTTATTTACCTAAAGGATGCATTTCACTGGTACAGCCACAAAAATACCAGTATCAAACCCTTATTCATGCAGAAAGGTTGGCGGACCAAGAGTCAGTGTGTTTTCACACAAGAAGGGAGGCTGCCAGAGCCCGTGGTTGCTCCATGCCCCCATTCCCCGCTGCAGCTGCCACTCACCATCTCCACGTGGAACCACCCCAAATGGGCAGGCATTCCTCCCTGCCACAGTGTGCCTGTAAACTCTCCCTCCCATGGAGTTGCGTTTGCTCCTTGGGTGCCCTAGGCTACTGAGCACAACTCTATGGTGCTGAACACACGCACACCAACAGATGGAGGGCATGAGGCAGCCATGTGTGTACCCTGCATCCCCTCCCCCAACTCACAGAAGATGGCCCCAAGACAGGGAATTGCCCCAGATTTGCCTGGAGTTGCCCACATGGCATGCTCCACATTTCTGACGATGACACCGTGTGGAAGGGCCCCAGGGCGAACATCTGGTGGGCACACAAGCACAACACACGAGCAGGTGAATCCGGCACTAATGGGGGCCAACGTGGGGCAATGTTTCATGTGTTCATCAGAACACATAAAGGATCAGTGCGGGATCTGGTGAAGTTGGGAACCTGTGCAAAGAGAGCCCCCTTCTAAGACAGGAATGCTGGACAGAGACCCACTCTCTCAACAGAAAAAGGAAAGAGTTACTGTAATTAGTTTATGTTCAAGGAAACATAATGTCCCCTTCAGAGGCAAGAGCTTCATGTAGCGCAGGCCTGTATGTCTCTAACATACACATGGGCCCCATATGTTGGGAGTCTCCTTTTGAATTGCTGAGGACCCACGATAGTCCAGGGCTCCCCATGCTTAAGGCTCAGTGGGCCCCTATATTATGTCAGTGCCTCTTGTACTGATGATATCATTTTAATTTAGTTCTGGCCTCCAAGTACTGGAGGCCCTTACACTCCATGAGGCCCAGTGTGACTACGAGTCTGCTCTTGTTTGGATCCAGCCCTGTTAATATACTGACAGAACTGAAGCAGAACTCGTCCATCAGCTTTCACAGTTACTGGTCTGATACCACTACATCAGGATGTTCCCCCTCATCCCCTCCGGCTCCTACTCTTCCCAAGATCACTTCCTCAGGAGAAAGTGAAAGAAGAAATATGAAATGTCTGAGACCACCCCCCCCCTTAACAGCCTCTACTAGCCAGGCAGTAAATAAACAGCCAAAGAGTTTCTTTGTGTTTCCAGAACAAAACCAAACTTGTGAGCAAACTACTGGCAAACAGTCCTCTAGATCTCCCCTTTCCTGTTCAAAACCAGATATAAGCAAGGCTTGGAAGTAGTTTGGTGGAAAAAACAGTGTCTGGAGCTCTCACCTCTTCAGAGTAAAGTCTTTCTGGACAAGCTATAAATCAACCTTTTACCATTTCCCAGTGGCGTTTCCTGTAAGGAATACATTTTCCCTATGAATGTGGGAGGCTAAACAACGCTCAGTTGGTTCCCTGCTCCAGCTATTAACTCCTGTTTCCTCAGCGTGGGATTCTAGGACTGCCTCTGTGTCATTCTTGAAAGTCCCTAACACCCAACAAGGAATACATCCCAGCAAAAAGACCACATAGCTTGAACAAGAGCAGTAATAGTTGACAATATAAATATCATTTTCAATATAATTCAAAAAGAAAACCAATTAATATTTTTCAGTTTATCCCGGTGTTATCCTACAGACGTTCAGTAGATTTCATGACTAGAAAATTACCTTCTTTATGGCTCTGAGCTCCAAGAATATTGTAGTTTTAGGGGACCTTTTCCAGGGTTAACTCCTTTTAAATTTTGTGGGTTTTTTAAATTTTATTTTATTTATTTATATTTATTTATAATAAAATGTCTATGCTGCCCCCTCCTGCTAAAAGCATCTCTGGGTGGCTAACAACATATTAAAACAATTTAAAACTGTAATAATAGGAGTTAAAACACTAATAAAACACAATATAAAAACAACAACCCCCCCCCCCCCCTCAGGAAAAGCACGGCAGAACAGCCAGGTCTTACATTGTCTATGGAAAGAGGGGATGTCGGTAATCAGGCGCACCTCCAATGGGAGGGAGTTCCACAACCATGGTGTGGCCACAGAGAACAGCCTCCACAAGGTCGACACCCAAGAAACCCGGGGGACCTTGAGGAGGGCACCCCCTGGCCAACCTCAGGGGCTGATCCAGGTCCCAGAGGGTGAGGTGGTCCCGCAGGTAGGCGGGGTCGAGGCTGTTCAGGGCTTTAAAGGTCAACACCAACACCTTGAATTGGGCCCGGAAAACTATAGGCAGCCAGTGCAAAGAGCGAAGCACTGGTATAATGTGCTTGTGTCGGCCCGTCCCCGTTAGGAGACGAGCTGCCGCATTCTGCACCAGCTGCAGCCTCCGAACCAACACCAAGGGTAGCCCCACATAGAGTGCATTACAGTAGTCCAATCTCGAGGTAATAAAAGCATGGACGATCGTGGCTAGGTCAGAGTCCAAGACATACAGCCGAAGCCGACACACCAGATGTAATTGGCGAAATGCCACAGCCACCACCTGGACATCCAGGCAGAGCTGTGGGTCCAGAGCACCCCCAGACTCCGAACTTGAGATACCAGGGCAGAATGGACCCCATCAATGATGGGAGCCACCACTCCCCTGGCCTTCCCCATGACCATCACCTCCGTCTTGTCGGGATTTAACTTCAGACGGCTCACCCTCATCCACTCAAGAGCGGTTCCAGCAGTCCCTGCCCGGTCCTGCAGCCGAATCACCAACAACTCATGGTCAACGGTATCAAATGCAGCCGAGACATCTCAACAGGGTTGAATTACCCCGGTCCAACTCACGGGAGAGGTCATCGACCAAGGCCACAAGTGCAGTCTCCGTGCCATTTTAAATAGAGAGGACGGGAGTCTTATGTATCTTGTAGGAATCTGCTTATTTACACATTTACACACCGAGAAGGAATGGATAGGGATCAACGATCAGCACAGGCAGTGTTCTTCTCAAGGCAGGGGTACCAGATACTTTATTTTTGTTATTGAAGTTATCCAGTAATCTTTTGGTTATTTAAATCAGACTCAAATTTTGCCAAAGAAACTGCAAGAAACAGTGTCATGCCTGTGTCTAAAAATGAGGTTTCCCTGGGGGTTGGCTCAAAACCAACTCTTATTAGCAGGCCATGCTGTAACTGTATGTCTAAAGGGGGGTAGATTTTATTTGGAAATAATAATTGGCCCAAAGAGCAGTAAATACAGACAGACCAATAATTTGCAGCTCAATTTTGCACTGCTGCAAAGCTTTAGGCTGGCTCTTATTAACATACAAATTAACATGCAGAGGACATTGTGAATAGTTCATGAATTATAAAAATGAATACAAATATTTAATTCTGGATGCCTAATTCCATATTCAAACCAGCGTACCTAAAATATACTGAAAAAGGATAGTATATATTTGTTTGGATTGGCGTAAAAATGGGATCGGAGAACTGCCAGTCCTCTTGGACTCCTTTTATCTTGAAACATCAAGCCATAATATCTATTATATCTCTGACTTTGTCTGCTTTTTTGAGGTCCAGTATCCTTGTTTTGCCTTTTTTTAGACCATAAATAATTATTTCATGATCACTTTCTCCCACATTTCCAGCCACCTTCACATCTGCAACCAGCTCTTCTCGATTTGCTAGCACCACATCTAAAACTGAAAACAGACCTGTTTAAATGTTTGGAGGCAGGAAAAATACAGAGATCTCCTTACGGTCTTTTTCAAAAATGATTCCTTGGAAGCTGGAAGTCTCTAAAATAGGCCAAGTTACAGTTATACCCTCCAAATCCAGCAGATACTTGGATATAGGTGTCTGGCTTAATTCTTCACTTGCATACATACATTATGATCAGGGACCTGCATCTACTATGTTTTCCCCATTGGTCACTACAGGTCTCTGCTTACGATACAGCCTTTAATTATACAAACTACCTCCCCCAAACTGCATAAACCAGAGGTGGATGTCTCCCAGCTGGAAGCTGCTGCCTGGGGAGGTGTTCCTGCTGCTCTCTTAACAGTGTGATAAAGTGCCATTGCCATTTTGCTTTACTCAGTTGATGGTGGTGCAGCCAGGTATAGGGAGAGCAAGCCCTTAAACAAAGGGAAGGTACAGGCAAGGCTTCTTACCTCCCCCCCTCCCCCCGCAGCATCGTCTAGTGTCGTATTCGGTGGTAAGTAGTAGCAGAGGAAAATGCACTGTCTGAGTCCCTGGGAACTTTCCACCCTGCTAAGCTGCCCAAGTGCCAGGAGGGTGGCAGGGTAAGTCACACTGCCCCAACCAGCTTTGAAGTCCTGTCCCGTTTTGATCCAGACAGGAGAAAGTAGTATACTAAGCTATGGGGAGGGAGGGGAACCACGGAAAGGCTTTTCAATCCCACTGCATCTTTCCCAAGTCCCAGGGAGCTTCCTGTCCTGCTCAGCTGCCCAAGAGTCAGGGTGGAGTGGTGAGAGGAGCTGTGTGTCCTGCTGAAACCCTGGGGAGCATCCTACCCAGCTCTGCTGCCCAAGAGCCAGGGAAGGTGGTGATGAAGTAACTCTGTCCCTGCCTCCCAGCCCAGCCTCCATGCTGTCCAGTTCTCGACTAGAGTAAGTTGCGTTATGAGGAGGGAAGAAGTGGGGCGGTCTTTCAACTCCTATTGTGTCCTGTCCAAGTCCCAATGAGCTTCCTGCCCTACATGGCACCCAAGAGCTGGGGCCTAGGAAAGGTTGGTGAGGAAAGTCATCCAAGTCCTGGTGATAGGAGAGGTAGGAGGGACTGATGGGGGAGGCTGCAAGTCCTGCTTCAGTCCCAGCAGCTTTGAGCTCCACTCCCCTTGCAGTCCTGTCCTACAGTGTCCTGCTGTAACGGTTAAGGCAGAGAAAGGGAATAGCCTAAGGTTGCCACCTATGTATATTTTTTCAGGCCACATATGAAAAATACATGTTGCAGGGCCTGCATTGGCACCAAATCAGGCCCTGAAACATGTATTTTTATATAAGTGGTCTGGAAAAATATGCATAGGTGGTAACCCTAGAACCTGTCTCTTATACACATCTCATGGCACCCAAGAGCTGGGGCCTAGGAAAGGTTGGTGAGGAAAGTCATCCAAGTCCTGGTGATAGGAGAGGTAGGAGGGACTGATGGGGGATGCTGCAAGTCCTGCTTCAGTCCCAGCAGCTTTGAGCTCCACTCCCCTTGCAGCCCTGTCCTACAGTGTCCTGCTGTAGCTGTTAAGGCAGAGAAAGGGAATAGCCTAAGGTTGCCACCTATGTATATTTTCCCAGGCCACATATGAAAAATACATGTTGCAGGGCCTGCATTGGCACCAAATCAGGCCCTGAAACATGTATTTTTATATAAGTGGTCTGGAAAAATATGCATAGGTGGTAACCCTAGAACAGCTCAATCCTGAGCTTGAGGAATTTTCTGCCCAATCCCTGGGATAACTTAGGGAGAGAGAGGAAGTAGGAAGGGCTTTCAGCTCCATTTAGGGCCTCTTTAGATAGAACAGAGAAAGGGTGGCAATAAGGTCAACCATGTTTACTTGTTCTATGCAAGTAATACAATGTTTTTCTGCCCCCATATGCCCCACTTTAGCCGCTCATTAAACACTCATCTGCTGCCTGGATTTTTTCCAGGCAGTAGATGGGTATTTACAGCACTTGGGTGTTTTATGTTGCGTCTAAGCGGTTGCGGGGGGTGTTTATGCTAAAACCGCCCACAACTTCCTGTTTCCAGTCATAGAGGACAGTGTTTTTCTGAGGGGATGTGTCTTTACTCTCTATCTGGTTGCACTCATTGGTTCTCCTGTGATTCTTTGCATTTAAAGTCCACACATGCCTGCCTAATTCAAATTTTAACTCAAACTGCTTATTCATTGTCTTGGCGGCATGGAGAACAGAAGCCTTCTGGCATGGTCCCAGACCAAGCACATGGAAACCATGGTGAATATCAACCCAGACCGGTTAATGCAAGAGCACAGCCCAGCCACCTCCAAGAATGCCTTAAACCCTGTCTTTCTATGTATGACACATTGAATCTAATTGTATTATAAACATTTAAGAGTAATCTTCTACTTATTTCAGGGGAATGGTCCGCCACCCTTCAGCAAGCCCCCCTGCTTTGCCACGGCGCTAGCTGGACATATTTAACCCTTCTCTCTCCCTCACCCCTTCTTCTGATTGGGAGAAAGGCGCTGGGTGGGAAGCATATTGCAGGGAGGGGAGCCAGGCAACATTTACATTATTGATGAAGGGCTTGAAGCAGCTGCTGGGGCCAGCACATCCCCCCCTCTTTTAGGAGGACGAGGTGCTTAGCCACCTAGCACAGTTCCCTCTGGCTCATGCGGGAGAGAGAGAGAGCTCACTGGCTCTGCTGAAGCTGCTGCTGCTGCTGCTACTACAAGCTGTGTGGGCCAAGGTACTCAAGCTCCTCTCCACAGCAGAGCACACCAGTCCCAGGCTCAGTTCAGGGGGGGGGGGCAAGAAAAGAGAGGTTGTGTAATAGCGAATGGGAGAGCGGGACTCTGAGGCTTTGGCCTCCCCCTGCCTCCCCAAAATAGGGGGCAGCTAGCCCCCAAGCCTGCCTGGAGCCTCCCTGCTATTCAGTCTGCCTCTCTCAAGGGGGGAGGAGAGAGTAGAACCTGCCCATGATGTCAGTTGCAAGCTAGGGAGGGGCTGAGTTTGTCCTCCCTTCCTAGGGGGATGCTGAGGAAAGGGGGAATCTCTGCTCTTAGGATACCCCAGGGTGTGTGAGGAGCAGCTGAAAGGGGACATAAACTAAACTTAGATATGCGGCCCTCCCCCTCCTTTTGTGCTGCATGGCATGTAGTGGCAGGGGCACTCCAGAAGCTAGCGGCATGGTGGGAAAACGTGCCAGGCATTGGCAAAGCTGCCGCCAAGGAGTCTCAGGAGGAGAGGCGAGCTTTGTGCAGTTTGCCAGCCCTGTGACCCTAACAGGGGTGTGTGCATGTCATTTTCATTATTACAATGATAACAAAAATGATCATTTTTGTTATTGCAATAATAAAGCACGCAGACAAAATTGGGGGGGGGGGGAGGGACAGGAGAAAACGTTACAACAGTTGAAATTTTTGCACCAATGAAAAGAAAATAATTTGATTGGATGAAATGTGCTGTCAGGAAGTTCCTCATGTTAACATCAACTTTCTGTGGTGACGTTACTGAAACTCTGGCCATACAGCCTCACCATTCCATTTTGTTCCATTCTTCATTGTAGCTCCAGTGAGGCTGTGCTACCAGGGTTTCTATAAAGCTTGGACTCCTGGGATCAGCACTTCTGTGGGGTTCTCTGCAGAAGAGGTACTACTTTATGGGAGCTGTAATTATCTTTCATCCTCCAAGTACCATCACCAGAAACTCCTATTTCTGACCTTGGTAAGTGCACAGTGACTCAGTGGGCACAGAGGTTCTGTTCTTCCCCCAGTCCAGCATGGCACATCACCTGGGAAGGAGGAGTGGGTCAGATAGGAATTAACAACTGTCACATGAACAAAAGTCAGGACAATGTCACAATTGTTGACGATAGGTGCCAAGTGGTGCCAGTTCCCTTTTTTCTAATGGCAATTGTACATTTTCCAATGCATTCCACTCATTTAAGAGCTTAGCTTGTACATCTTGAGAAATTCCTCAACATCTGGATGAACGGCATCATTTCTAGACTATCCAGGAGAATCCTAGATGACTGGCAAACCTAAGCTAATTGGTTTGCTTGGGGGCATCAAAAACATCTAAAATTGTAAATATCCATAATAGGCGAGTTATTGTCTCAGGGAAATCCTGTAAATGGGTGACTGCAGGGGACGTTGCACAAAATGCATGATACAGAAACATCTATACTAGCGGTGTGTGGAATTAAAGGGGCTTGCCCATATTGAGATGTTACACATACACCTTTACTTATCTAGTTTGGATGGTCAATCAATTGGTCTATCTAATTAAACATTTCTAACACACCCATCACTGTGGTAGCCAAGTGCCAGTCACACACAGGAAGTTTTTTCCCTAGCTAATCTTAGACAAACACCTTCCCAGCCATTACCCACCTATCCCCCACCCATCATGCATTAGGGATGTGCGAACACGGTTCAGATGTTCGGAGTTCGGGCTGAACTCAGCCTGTTCGGACGACCGAACGGAACATCTGAACCAAACGTTTGAACAGTTCGGAAAAGTTCGCATGAGTTCGGGGGTGGGAAAAACATGACTTTGGGTGGGAAAAATGTGTCTGGAAGGAGGAGGCAGCTGAGGAGCAGACTTCCTGGCACCAGTGGTGGAGACCAGCGGTGGTTTCAGGGTCAAATGATACCGATACCGAAAAGAAAATTCGATTTCGGTATTGGTATCGATAGCGCTATTTTCAGATGTTCGGCCGAGTTCGGCTTAACTGAACTCCACCGAACCGAACAACCAAAACCGAACTCGGGTTTCAAACCGAACGACAGAATGTCCCAACATCCGATTCCGAACCGTGTTCTGTTTGCACATCCCTATGTTGCAGGGCTGCATAGGGTGTCAATGTGGCCCTGCAACATGCATGATGGGTGGGGAGGTGCTTGTCTAAAAACAGCCTAAGTTTAATTTGGAATGCTACCTCAACTGGACAGCTTCTACCAGATGCCCTATAATATAGAAAATGATGCATTAACCTTTAAAAAAGTCGGATAAATGGTGGGGGGGGAGGGAACATGTTTTATAGAATATCTTAGGGACCACCTCGCCCTCAGCGCCCCAGGATGACCCCTTCGGTCTGCAGGGGGCGCCTTCCTGGAGGTCCCCCATGTAAAATGGTGGCCACAATGGAGAGGGCATTCTCGGTGGCCATGCCGCAACTCTGGAACTCCCTTCTGGAGGAAGCCCGCCTGGCCCCAGGACTGTTGACTTTTTGCCAAGCCTGTAAGACCTGGCTGTTTGCCCAGGCCTTCGGAGGGGAAGATGGGGTGGGGGGTGGGGAATGTGTTGTATAGAATTTTAAAATGATATTGTTGTTTTTATTTTTAAATTTTTTATTGTTGATATTTTGCTTTTGTAAGTCACCCTGAGATGCCATGGCATGAGGGAGCGACTAAAAAAATGTAAATAAATAAATAAATAAATTAAATAAATGTAATGCTTTTAGTAAGGTTACCTTAGCATGAACTTGAAAATCACTAATGGAGCACGGTGCAATTTATTCATGCTACAATATTTAGAAATCATGCATTATGTAAATGCAACAGGCTCACACCAGCGTTTTTATGGACACAAGGCGCTGGCTATTTTGAGTGCTCTCTCATGAAATACAGCTTGGGCCTTGGAACAAAAGGGTAATGTTTCTGATTGCTTCTATCATCTATTTATCCTAGTCCCGAATAAAAATTTATTTAAAAGGAATAAGAGTACTGGCAACATGTTCAACAGCTTCTGGCCTGCTCAAGGCCTTTCAAATAACTTTCCTTTAAATCTGCAATCTGAAAAACAGTCTCTCTTCACTTTCTGTAATCCCCAAGTGAAGTTCAGCAGGCTTGGATCTGGGTCTCTTCAGCTTAGAGAAGAGAAGACAGAGGGGACATGATAGACGTTTATAAAATCTTAAATGCTGTGGAACGAGTAGATAGGGAACAGTTATTTACCTTCTCAAATAGTACTAGAACTCAACTAGGGGACACTCCATGAAACTAGCTGCTGGCAGATAAATAAAAGGAAGTACAAATAAAAGGAAGTACTTTTTCACTCAACGCATAATTAACTTATGGAATTTGTTGCCAGAGGACATTGTAAAGGTCAGTAGTATAGCTGGGTTTTTTAAAGGATTGGATAAGTTCTTAGAGTGTAGGTCCATTAATGGNAAAGGAAATAATTTGATTGGATGAAATGTGCTGTCAGGAAGTTCCTCATGTTAACATCTACTTTCTGTGGTGACGTTACTGAAACTCTGGCCATACAGCCTCACCATTCCATTTTGTTCCATTCTTCATTGTAGCTCCAGTGAGGCTGTGCTACCAGGGTTTCTATAAAGCTTGGACTCCTGGGATCAGCACTTCTGTGGGGTTCTCTGCAGAAGCTGTCTCTTATACACATCTAGATGTGTATAAGAGACAGCATCAAAATATGAGGAGTGAAATAATAATTGCCAGTAACATATGTGTAAATAGAGTACCAGTATGATCTCCAGAAATTGATCTCAAAACTTATGAAAGGGAGAGGTAGGAGGTCCTCAACTACTAGGATATACTGAAGCCCCAAATTTCTCTCAACGGGCTAGGAGTTCAGGATAACTTTGAATAACTGACACGAATGGCCTTATTAGGACTAGCCTCACACAGTAAGGCTACATGGGTACTGTAGATCCCAGACACCCGAGGTCCTGTTAAGTCCAGGAACATCACTCCACCCCTCACAAGAGAAAAGCACCAATTTCCTGGGTGGAGGCCAGAGAAAGACCACCAAAGCATTGGTAGGGGCCCGGCAGCACCAAGACCCTAAACAATGGGGGCAGGACAGAGTCCAGAGGGCACAGGCTAGTGTAACTACTCTGTCAGGGGCACTGGAAGGGAAACACTTTGTGGGCAAGAGACTCCCAGAGACAGAGAGATCAAGGACCCTGAGCAGAGACATACAGCAGGGTGATGCTCTCGGCATCCGAGTTGCAAGCCCTTCGGGAATACATAACAGAAAATTTAGAGAAGGGATGCATCAGACCCTCTACATCTCCAGCAAGGGCCCCCCTTTTCTTCGTTCCCAAGAAAGATCGGGGTTTTAACTGTGAAAAACAGATACCCACTACCCCTTACCCCAGAACTGCTTAATCGAGTGCAGGGGGCCTCTATTTTTACTAAATTAGATCTATGGGGGGGGGGGGGAAGGGGACGTACCATCTCGTATGTATGCACACCGGGGATGAATGGAAAACCGCATTTAGAACTCGTTACGGACATTTTGAGTACCGGGTGATGCCCTTCGGACTCGCAAATGCTCTTGCTACCTTCCAACATCTTATTAATTACGTTTTATGGGACATTCTTGACCAGTTCGTCGTGACCTATCTCGATGACATCCTGATCTACTCCCCTACTAAACAGGATCATATTCAACATGTATGAATCGTATTATCCTGACTACAACAACACCATCTATACTGTAAAATTGAAAAATGTGCTTTTCATCACCAGACGGTGAATTTCCTTAGATTTATATTGTCACCACAAGGAATTCATATGGACCAGAGCAAGGTCCAAGCCATCCAGGATTGCGCCCCCCCCCCCCCCCCAGGCAGTGAAACCACTGCAGTGGTTTTTGGGGAGTACGAACTACTACCGGCAGTATATCCCTGGGTATGCCGAGCTAACTACCCCATTGACCGCCCTGCTTAAGAAGGGAAAGCGATATGAGTGGATGGCTCAACAGCAACATGCCTTTGACCAGCTGAAAGTGGCCTTTCAACAGGCCCCTTTGCTCCAACATCCAGATTTTATGAAGCCCTTTATAATGGAAACCGATGCCTCTAGCTTTGCCATTGGAGTGGTCCTTTCCCAGCTCACGAATGATTCATCCATGTCACTTCCTTGTGCGTATTACTCCCGCCAGTTGACAAGTGCGGAACAAAACTACACCATCTTGGATAGGGAGCTGCTAGCCATTCGGATGACCTTTGAAACCTGGCGCCACTACCTGGAGGGGGCCCGCCACCCTGTTCTTTTCCTAACGGACCATAAGAATCTAACACAAATGCAAACCACACGCATTCTCAATTCCCGGCATGCTCGCTGGGCTTTGTTCTTTTGCCCACTTCACCTTCCAGATACAGTATCAGCTGGGACGTTTAAATATGTTGGCAGATGCCCTGTCTCTATATCAGGAAACCACAGATCCTCCAGCAGACTGAGGTGAGTTTCTTCTGAGGCGTCAGGTCTTTGGAGCCACCAGTGTCTCCCTCCCTCACTTCCAATGTTTGGTAGTCCGGGATCCAGCACTTGTGGACATCCCCCACATAGACACTACTCAAGGACTGCCTCTGAGGCAAGGGAAGCTTCTAGTTCCCCATACAGCACGCTGATACATCCTATGGTTCCATCATGATGCCCCTTTGGCTGGACATCCAGGTATACGAAGTACACCTGATCTACTTTCTTGACACTTCTGGTGGCCCACCATGAAGCAAGACGTGAGAATGTATGTGCAAGGTTGTGCATTGTGCGTCCATACTAAGGTCCCTTGACAGCAGCCAGTAGGACTCTTACAATTAACCCCAACACCCCAAGGACCATGGCAGCATGTTTCTATGGACTTCATCACGGAGTTGCCCCCTTCTCAGGGGCACTCCACTGTCCTGGTGGTTATAGACCAATTTTCAAAGTTAGCTCACTTCGTAGCATGTTCAAGTCTACCCACAGCACAACAAACCGCTGTTCTGGTACTTCACCATGTGATAAAGCTACATAGTCTGCGGGAAATACGTTCGGATTGGGGGTCACATTTCATGGCCCGCTTCTGGAAGGCCCTATGTTCCTGTCTCCAAGTCAAGACATCCCTGACAACTGCGTATTGACCCCAAGCGAATGGACAAGCTGAACACCTGAATCAGGCCCTGGAACAATACCTTCGGTGTTATGTGGATTATCTGCAGGACAACTGGTATACTTACCTTCCCATGGCCGAATTTGCCTACATCACCACCTTAAATGCGTCTTTGGTCTCCTCCCCCCTTCTATGTCTCCTATGGGTTCCACCCTTGACTCTGCTTTCCAGAGCTCCCAGTCTGCGCCATTCCCACAGCAGGCGCCATGGTTCTTCACCTGCGCCAGGCACACACACACGCCTCTGCCATGCTACAGATGGCACGTCAATCCTACACACGCCTCCGCCATGCTACAGATGGCACATCTACAAACATTAAGCTGATCAGTCTCGCCAAGCTCCCCCGACACTTCACCCTGGTGACCTTGTGTGGGTCGACCGGCGTCATTATCCCTCTCTCCATCCATCAGCAAAATTGGACTATCGATATATGGGTCCATTCCCAATCCAACGGCAAGTGAACGATGTAAAATATAAGGTAACTTTACCTCCCCATATTCGCATACACCCCACATTTCATGTGTCTCTCTTGAAACAGGTGCACGACCCCCTTTTTTCTTCTCCTCCACCACCAGGTCCTGTTGCACCGATGGCGAAGGTCCCCGACTATGAGGTGCGTGCCATCCTGGATTCCAGGCTGTTGTGGGGATGTCTGTACTACCTCATTGCTTGGAAAGGGTATGACGCCTTGGAGCAGTCGTGGGAACCAGCAACGGGGGTGCAAGCCCCCCAGTTAATGAGACGTTGCGGGGGTGGTGCTGTTAGGGCTCTTATGGGGCGCCACCAAGGTCGGGCCCAGGGGCACTGACACTGAACTCATCAAGCCCCTAGGAGCAGGATGGACAAGGAGTTCCTTAAGGGTGATGAGGCAGGGGCTTCAGGGGTGGGAGATTCCCTGGCCGTGTCTGACAGCAGAACAGCGACACCGATAGGGGAAGGCCCCGACACCGCAGCGCAGGAAGAGCCGAACCACCTAGACTCTCAGTGCAGGCGCGACCTTCTGGAGTTGCCGGGGGAACTGGCATTGGCGGCCCTAGCCTGAGGGTGCCTGGGGCAGTGCCCTGCCCCGCCCCGCCCCCGCTCTCCCCCGTCCCCAGTGCCACTGACAGTAGTGCTCACTGAGCGCTACTGTCAGTGGCACTGGGGACGGGGGAGAGCGGGGGCAGGGCACGCTGCTCTCACTGAGTGCTCTCTGTCTCTGCCGGTGGCTGAAATTGACATCGGAGCGCCGCGCTGCTTAGCTTGTACTTGCAGTCAGCAGCGCAGTGCTCCGATGTCAATTTCAGCCACCGGCAGAGACAGAGAGCGTTCAGTCAGTGAGCGCTAGCTGCCTGGACTCCTTCTGGGACTCCAGAGTCTGGAGTCCCAAAAGGGACAAACCTACTCCGAACATGAGCCGGGCAACTCAGCGTTCAGACCAAGTGTGCCGCTAGGGAAATGAAGTTTCCCTGAGCGGCAGCTTTGCATTGAGCCCTATGGGCTCAATGCAAAGCCTCACCTGGGCGTTCAATGGAGGCGCTCAGCGGCGGAATGTACTGCAGTGTGCATGCTTGAACTGAGTTGAGCATGTGCTCCGCAGCACATCTTGCCGCCGAGCACCTCCATTAAACAGTGAGAACTAACTGCCGGTGGCAACAGCCAGTCCCCGACACGACAACGGTGAGTAAACATGCGCGGGGGGGGG
>QEPC01006720.1:2143423-2153704 GCA_003113815.1 Sphenodon punctatus | reverse complement strand
GAGGGAGGCCGGACTGACCAGCCCCCGCACCACCCGGAACAGCTCCGCCGGGCGTGACTTCGCAGACGCTATGAGGACAGCAAGGAACTCCTTCCTTGCTGTCCTCACAGCCTCAACATAGGACCGCAAATGGGCCCTATGGAGAATTTGGTCGGAGTCAGATCGAGTCCGACGCCAGCGTTGCTCCAGCCTCCTGCCTACTTGCTTCATCCCCCGCAGCCCCTCAGTGAACCAAGGGGTCCTGTGGTGACGAGACAGAGGCAGAGGGCGTCTCGGAGCCACCCTGTCAATGGCCTCCTCCAGTACGCTGTTCCAACGCTGGACCAGCTCATCAACAGAGTGACCATCCAGGTCCAAGGTTAACTCCCTCATGACCTCTTGGAACCGCTGAGGTCCCATCAGTCTCCGAGGGCGGACCATCCTAACTGGCCCCTTCCCCCTCTGGAGGGGGTGCGCTGAGAGACTGGCCTGAAGGAGATAATGTTCCGTCCATGACAAGGGCACAGCTCTAACCTCCTCCACAACCGGACCCCCCGCCTCAAGGCAAATTGGGGCAAATTGTTTTGTTCGCCACCCGATCTCAGCACACAAGCGTTGCTGCCTCATTCTCCGTGTTGTACCTGCTAACACGTCATGCAATATCATTAGACACAATGTTGGCCACGTGTTCAATCAGAACACGCAATTTGTCCTTGTGATCCATCGTGTGTTCAATGGATGTTCAATGGGTGGCCAAATTCGTGTTGGGATTGTTATGGTGCTTACGCACAATGGCCAAACACGTGCTTAGGGGTTTTGACACCTGATCTTTTCTTATGTCTAAAGATGCCCTTTATCATTAAGATAACTCCTAATATTATTGGATTCATGACAGTTGGCAACAGTTGGTCAGAACAAATGGCAGGAAATCAATACTCTTGGGATCTGTTCCTATCTTTTAACACCAACTTATTCCCTTGAGCAAGTCACTTATCTTCTGCCTTAGATCATCTATCTGTAAAATGGATATTGTAAAACTAAATGACATAGTTTCACAAGTTTTTGACAGCCTTAGCTAATGTTTATATCTGACATCCCTAAACAATAAGGTTTTGTATAGCATGAAGTACTGTTCATTACCATCAAGAATTCAATTTCATGAAGGGATTTAAAAAAGCCACAGAAATCAAATACGTTGACTTTTAAAAGGAGAAAAGATAAATACAGAATCCAGAAGTAATCATGGCAGATGACAAGGAGGATGATTTTCTTCCTCAAAACCAATTGAGCCTGTGAGCCAAATGCCTGATGATAAGCCTGATGTATTGTGTTCCAGTCAGGATACAGACGGAATTGACTTCACAGAGGGACAAGTATCCACCAAGGTAGTCTCTGTTCATGTGCATTACACACATACATTTTTTTAAAAAAACTCCAACAACTTCTTTCACCCCACCCCTGGTTTCCTAGGAGAGTTGGCTGGAGACAAATGTTGCTAAGCAATTTACTCAAGGTCAACCCAGCAAGCATATCTCCCTGTCTGGACTAGAACCCAGTATTCTCGGAGGCTGTCCTGTCCCCACTCCCAGGTCTCTGATCTACATGGCCTCTGGGCCACTTTCAGACCTTCTTCCCCCCGCGCATATTCTGGTTGCAAGGGGGGAATGCGCAGCCAGAATATGCGCGAGGATCAGCTAGTCTGAAAGCCCCCCCATGCGGCTTTCCCGACAGATATGTACAGGGATGCAGAGCAGGAAATTGAGCTCTATATCCCTACGCGTGTCTGTCGGCAAAGCCCCGCCGGGGTGGGGTGGGGGAGGGTACGTGTAGCAGGGAAAACCCGAGAGATTCCACTGAGGGGAAACAGATTGTTCAGATAGTTGGGTGTCCCTTCAGAAGGTCAAATGCAATTTGGGGCAGAAACATGAGTACGAATTGTAGGACAAGAAAAAATCTATTAGATTCCCCCAAATTAAAATCCTATATTGTTCGTGGCAAAAATAAAGCATCAATTTTGTGTCAATGCAGATAAAATCCAGCCTCAGGCAAAATTCAATGAACTGAGCTGAAAATTTCTAGTAAGGCAAATCTCTCATTCCTGGCAAGAAATACCCGCCCAGGAATACCCTCCTCAACTGTAGTGACACAACACAACTTGATTCCTGGCAAAGCAAACAAACAGGCTGGGGTCAAAATGAGAGCTTTGAAAAGTTCCATTTCCAAAGATATTCTCACACTGCACACTACAGTCGTGAACGAATCATACCTGGTTAACGAAGTCTGAATGAAACACTTCCAAATGCAAACTGGGTAAACTTCAGTGCCAAAAGGGATGCTGGTTTCTATCCCCATTGCAACATCTTCCCTACCACACATGAGGGATTAATCCAGAATTTTGTCAGAGGAAGCCCTAATACCATTGCACAAATACTGAATCCCCCCCAAGTAGGACCCCTAACTGTCCCACTACACTGATTCCCCCTGTTCACCATGGGATTCTTTTGATGCAAAGGCAGTCATCACTGTCTCCCCTCTGTGCCCAACTGTGTTGCCTGGAGTCCAACTAATGTTCTCTCTCATTTTTCTTCCGAGCAGGAGCAGTGATTTGGATTGTGTTTTCATGTTAAAAACTTACACTTATAAAAGGACCTGCACCTCCCAATTTGCAATAATGTGAACGTGTGTATTAATTAGGACTGTACCGAATACTTCCAGGTACTTGGCCCATTTCCGAAGTGCCAGGTAATCGGCAGCCCTTTGGCACTATTTCCAAAGTTCCGGAATTCAGAAACGGAATTCCAGACCTTGGAAATCTTCAGAACTTCAGAATGTGGAAACTCGGAACTTCAGAACTATTCGGCGCCAACTCAGCACCACAGCAGGTGCTGCCATGTGCAGCAGCTGCAGCCGTTTAATTGCCTAGCCAACCAAGGTGAACAATAGCACATCCACGCCTTCTTCCCTCCCCCTTAATTGCCTAGCCAATCAGGGTGCACAACAGCACATGCAGCCCTTCCTACCTACCTCTCCCCCCCATACAGTATATAAGGGGTTGCAATTCAGCAGTCTCTTTGTGGTGTGGGAAGGAGAGGGAGAGGGAAGGAGTGTTGGTGGAGGGAGAGATTTTAAAAATAAAATAAAATGCGCATGCCCACACACACTTAGGGAGGAAATACATAGGATGAGATTGGGAGGGAATAGGGTAGGTGGGTTATATTATATATAGACTATAGCATATAGGATATATATATAGGATACATAGGATATAGATGTATAGGATATAGACCAGATGTGCTAAGCACCCACTCCCAGACACAACCAACCCAGCATTGTTGCAAGTATTCCCACCCACCCCCCGCCCCCCAAGGTCACTCTGGACCTGGGGTGGGTGAGCTGGAGAACACATGGTCCTCCTTGTCTTCCCAGCAGCAGGCACTGTCACAGGTCCAAGCAAAAAACAAAGCTTATTATGATAAGCAGCACCCGCCACCGCCTGCCTCTATGCTCTGTGGTAGGTGGGTGGGTGCGTGGGTGCGTGCATTAAATGCACCATACAGACAAGGCTAGGAGAGAGTTCATACACAGTCCCTGCTCTGCCCTGCCCTGCCAGCAGGAGGAAGAGTCACACCCACACAAGCCAAACCCAAACAGTCAAAAAGGACACCACGTTTTACGTTAACAAATTACAACCAGCAGCTTCTCCCCCATCCGCTGCAGGGCAGGCCCATTGCCACCTGCCGGCCCCTATACATGAAGCAAGGCAGGAAGGTGGCATAGCACAACCCACCCCTGCCAAACCATATATATTGCTAAAGTTTGGCTCTCGTTGCTGACTCCTTAGTACCCACGTGATGCAAGGCACTTGGGTGGCAGTGGGGTGCCCCATACAGTGAGAGAACAAATGGTCTCACTTCCTGGCCTGGATGAAAAACAGAGAGAGAGACTGAAAAGAAGCCAGCACAAAAAACATCACCAGCACCATGTAATTAAAAAACTAAACAGGTATGTGATCAGCAAGTTCCCCCCCCTCACCCCCAAGCATGTCCCATGAATGATGCACATGCAAGGCTTGAAGCTCAGGGGTGGGAGGGGANTGGGTGTCCCTTCAGAAGGTCAAATGCAATTTGGGGCAGAAACATGAGTACGAATTGTAGGACAAGAAAAAATCTATTAGATTCCCCCAAATTAAAATCCTATATTGTTCGTGGCAAAAATAAAGCATCAATTTTGTGTCAATGCAGATAAAATCCAGCCTCAGGCAAAATTCAATGAACTGAGCTGAAAATTTCTAGTAAGGCAAATCTCTCATTCCTGGCAAGAAATACCCGCCCAGGAATACCCTCCTCAACTGTAGTGACACAACACAACTTGATTCCTGGCAAAGCAAACAAACAGGCTGGGGTCAAAATGAGAGCTTTGAAAAGTTCCATTTCCAAAGATATTCTCACACTGCACACTACAGTCGTGAACGAATCATACCTGGTTAACGAAGTCTGAATGAAACACTTCCAAATGCAAACTGGGTAAACTTCAGTGCCAAAAGGGATGCTGGTTTCTATCCCCATTGCAACATCTTCCCTACCACACATGAGGGATTAATCCAGAATTTTGTCAGAGGAAGCCCTAATACCATTGCACAAATACTGAATCCCCCCCAAGTAGGACCCCTAACTGTCCCACTACACTGATTCCCCCTGTTCACCATGGGATTCTCTTGATGCAAAGGCAGTCATCACTGTCTCCCCTCTGTGCCCAACTGTGTTGCCTGGAGTCCAACTAATGTTCTCTCTCATTTTTCTTCCGAGCAGGAGCAGTGATTTGGATTGTGTTTTCATGTTAAAAACTTACACTTATAAAAGGACCTGCACCTCCCAATTTGCAATAATGTGAACGTGTGTATTAATTAGGGCTGTACCGAATAGTACTTCCAGGTACTTGGGCCGATTTCCGAAGTGCCAGGTAATCGGCAGCCCTTTGGCACTATTTCCAAAGTTCCGGAATTCAGAAACGGAATTCCAGACCTTGGAAATCTTCAGAACTTCAGAATGTGGAAACTCGGAACTTCAGAACTATTCGGCGCCAACTCAGCACCACAGCAGGTGCTGCCATGTGCAGCAGCTGCAGCCGTTTAATTGTTGAAACTTGATTGAAACCAGACATTCAGTCACCTGCTGCTCTCCCCCAGGACACCCTCTTATTTTTAAAAAAGGCATGGCATTAGTAGCATTGTGGCACTAGTAACTTGGACAGACCAGGCAAGGGGAAGTGTAGACAGGCAGAGAGATCACTTTGGCCTCATGGTGCCAAGTGCCAAACAAGCAGCAGGCAGTAGCAATGTGGCACCCAATATATATATATATATATATTTTAAAGCATGGCATGGTAAAGATAAAGCCCATCCCCCAGCTTTGGCCCTATGAACAGGACAGCCCAGCCCAGCCAATTACTTACAAATCCAGCACTGTAGCGCACAGCCAAATTTGGAAAAGAGAATGAAAAATGGCTGCAGCCACTTTTATTTTGCCCTGCCAGCCAATTAAAACTTGCCATCTGGCTTACCATCACTAAACTGTCCCCTCCCATACCCCGTCCTACCAAATATGGCACTAAGTTTCATTTCCAGAAGAAGCTCAACTGTGGGAAGTGGCTGCTTCCAAAGTTTTCTGAAGTTTTCCAAGGAACAGCCTTGGTCCTTGGAACTTTGGACTTCCAGAACCGGGTACCAGAATCTTTGGTGAATTCTGAAATTTTTCCAAAGACCAAGTTTCAGCTCTAGTATTAATGTAAATTTATGCAATTTTAAAATAAATAATCCACTGCCTAAAATTGAAGTTGGAGTGTGAGAAAAGTTATTTCTAAAGAGCTAACTTGCAGTGGAGGGGGTGTGAAAAAAAATCACACATACAATACCCCTCCAGTTACCCAGATTTGGATGCTTCAGTTTCTCCTTTGCAAAGTTTACCACTTGACAGCAACTGTTGGCCTCCTCTGAATTCATCCACTGGAGAAGGAGTCTAGCCAAAGCTTAGTAGTAACTCTAACTCAGCTCCACAATTAATGTTGCTACAGCAGTTGACTGGGTTCTAGCCCACACCATGGTCTTGTGTCATTCCTCTGTCAGTCAATATGTCAAATGGGTGTGGATCACAGTCAAGACCTGGCTGGAGAAGGTTTCTGGGCTTATGTTGGCCCAGATGGTGCCAGTTGGGTACTCGATGCAGCACCAGTTTACATTTCGAGGTCAGGGGGGTGGGGATGGATTGCTGGTGATCTGTAAAGACAATCTGGTCTATTGACGGATCCAGTGTCTCACTTACCAACCGTGTTCACCTCGCGTTTGGGGCGCAGGATAGATTGGGGATTTTGATGGTGTACCCATCACCCCACTGCATGGCAGACTCCCTGACTGCTCTAGCTGGGCTGATCTTAGAGGTGGAGTTGAAATCATCCAGACATATTGTTTTGGGTGATTTCAACATACACACGGGGTGTAGGTTAGATGTGGAGGGATGTGGGAAAACGGCTTCGGGCGGCAGGGACCTTGCTGAAGCCACTGCCTGCTTGCTGTGCTACAGGACCCCCTGAGCCAGGAGGAGAGCAAGTAGGGGCTTTTCCCCCCATGGACCTTGTTTTCATTTATTTTATTTTTGATTGACGGCCTCCAGCTGAGCTGTCTATTTCCCGGGGAGCCTTCCCTTCCAGTTCCGGCCATGGGGCTTTTAGGTGACGGCCGGTTCATCCGTCAGGAGCCAAGCTTCGCCACAGTCAGCTCTGCAAAGAGCAAGGCACCCTTGCTTCAGGAGCCAAGCTTTGTCATAGCCAGCTCTGAAAAGAGCGAGGCTCCCTTGCTTCAGGAGCCAAGCTTCGCCACAGTCAGTTCTGCATAGGGTTGATGCAGCAGCAAGTCTTGCTGCGTCATGATTCCATTTCGCAAACGCAGAACATAATGTGACTTACCGCAGAGTTTCCATTGATATTTTCGTAACTCCGCAGTTGCTGCTGCCAGATGCGGCACTCCTGTGATTTTCGAATTTATTCCATGTTGCCTACGTTAGCGGAATAGCCACAAAATATAGCTAAATACAGCAAGCAATTTTATACCGCCTTCCACCTTCAGCGCGATTCCGCGGTGCTGATATAAATATGAATGATAATTTAATGGTGTGTGGGTAACGACGGACTAGCTGCTGCTTTATCCTCCCCCTTCCCCTGCCTGCGCCGGGGGCCACCGCGACTCCATGTGGATATGTTGCTAGCCTAGCTGCCACTTCTCTGCACTGCAGTCTGCTCTGCTCTAGAGTCTAGACTGCTGTGTGGATGGGAATATAGTTCAATAGGTGCTTCAAACACCTCACCTAGGCTGGAAATAAATGTTTTGCCTGTAAGTAAATGGTCTGATGATACTGGACACTGGGGACAGGTTGGTGTGGTAGTAGGTAGTCTGAAATCTGGTGCTATAGGACGATTATCTCAACATGGAATAAATTCTCTTAACTGACAGTGTGGTGTAATGGTGAACGTGCATGCCTGCTTCAGTGGACTTCATCTAGAGATCAGGGTTCAAAACTCCTCTCTGCCTTTTTTGCTCTCTACAGTATATTACAGTACAATTGTTGTTTTTTCCCTCGCAGCTGTATATAACATCGATAGTTAATCTACAATGTTTTCCATCCTGAAAAACGTGCTGTTTTAAGTTTGACTGATGGCAGCTCGTCGAACTTGGGAAAAGATCATTCAAATCACTGCCAGGCCAGCGTCACAGTCCCTCCCAGAGACTCAGAGAAGGGAGCAGCAGTGCACTGTGCACTGCAGCAGTAAGTCTAACAGTTCAACTTCAGTGTTCATCATCATCACCAAAGGCTTGTTGTAACGAAGGGGAGGTGCACTAAAAAGGAGGTTTCCCTGCCTGTCTCAAACAGTTATTGCAAATTTGGAAGTACCACACGATCTGCTTTGTTAGATTTTTATGTGATGTAAGGGAGATCATAGTATTCTTTTTGTATTTTATAACGTATGTTACTGTTATCCCAGTTTAACCACACAGATCCAGCTTCTTATATAACCCATGCAGTCAGTCCTCATTCAAGAACCATCCAAAAAATGATAAACAACATATATTAAGTAATAAATTAATAAACAACAACAAAGGTATACAGGCTACAAAAAACCTCATGTTGTGTAACTGTCATGGTCAAGGAGGACCATGAGTGCAGGGGACAATGGCAGTTTTTTCAAAGTAACGTTTATCTAGGATGTCATATTATATATATCTTTCCTTAATCTGAATGCATGTTGTGTAGTGAGACCTCTTTGAATGTGCCATGTCCAGAAAAGATTTATAAGCTGACCATTAAGTTTTCTATGACTTGAAGGCCTACATTTTTCAGCAACTGTTCTGCTGAGTTATATCACTGCTTTTTATTCTTATCATTGACTCTGGGCTATTAATCAAGTTTGAAATTAGAGAGACAGCTGCTAAGCCTTCAAGAGGCTTTCAGCAGGTTCACAAGAAGATGCATGTAAGTAACACATTGAGGGACGGGACGGACACACACGTTCCCATTTAACAGATATAATGGTACTGAGGAAGCTTGACACTGACAGTGACTTACTGTAGGCAGGTCCCTGCCTATTAATATATTGATATATGTAATTTTATATATATTCCCATTTATATAATTCCTTTTTAGCTAACATTTTCCTGAAAACTAATAAAAATTTATAAAATGCTATGGCAGGTGAAATACTAGTGGATGTGGCATCTGCCATATGGGCGACCGTGTGGAATTCAGCTGACTCCCTGGAGCAGATATCTCACAACATGGATCGTCATGGTAAAGCAGTCAAGCCAATGTCTATATTGCATTCCATAATTTATATGGTTTTAATAAACAGCAACATAAATAATATTAAGTGGTACATCCAAAATAATTTCCATATTCCCTAACTGACAGTCGGAGAGTTTAATGAAAGCAACCTGAGGTCGCAGCAACACTACAATGCCATACAGAAGCAGCTGGCTGATGCACTGGAGGAAATAAGCGCCATCCAGGAAGAACTTGCTCAAGCACAAATGCAAGGAACTGGCTTGGACAGTGGACTCGAGGGGGGCAGAACTGGGAATGAAAATGTTTGATGTTGTTTTGTAAGTTGATGTGTGGATTATTTATACTTTGGGTACTGTAAATAGTTTATATATATATATATATATATATATATATATATAAAAAACATTTTTTACCTAGACAATGTTTATATGTTGTTTTTAATAAAACTTGTTTATTGTTTCTAAAACTATTTAATGGCAGTCTTTTCAAATGAACGTTTATCTAGGCTGTGTTATATATCTTCCTTTAATATGAATGCATGTTGTAGATGTAGATGTCACCTGTAACACCAAGGGTTAGGCATGTTGCGGGACTGCATAGGGTGACAACACAGCCCTGCAACATGCCTAAGAAATAAGTAGTGTTATAGCAGAGTTAAATGCATGTCTGATTTCAATCAAAGAGGCGAGCTCTGCACCAACTCGGAGCTTTGCTACTTAATTTCATTGTGGCCCAATCCTGTTCCCAGAAATAACCACTACAGTACGTGCCTTTCATTCAAGGAGCTACTAACACTCTGTAAGCTTCTGCAGTTCACAGCCTGTCAGAGAGGGGCTATCCCCATTTCACAGAGAGAGAAAGAAAGGCACCAATTCAGATCCTAATTTTCAGTAGCAACCACCAAAATTGAGTGGTTAACTTCAGACTGGCCCTGTGCTTATCCTTTAAATATATAGGTTAGATCCTTTAAATAACTCGATTAGACCACAAAATCATTTTTATATTTATATTTACAAATACACATCAGGCCTGACTGGTTGGTGGTGCTGAGCTTTTCACTGCTCCCATTGAGTTAGGAAGTTAAAAAGCTTCACAAAGTTCGGCTTAAATTTGGGACCTAGAAGCAGTGGAGACACAGCTAATTTTTTAAAAAATTAACAGGACTGCCCCTAAAATTCTTGCTCTCTGCCCCTAAAAGTCTTGTCAGTAAGACTAAGTTGTATTGCCACCCCAATCATTCAGAATCTTAAGCCAGACAGGCCACACTAAAATCGCAAATTAAAAAAAAAGAGTAAGGGTTAACTCTTTCTAGTTGCCATCTTTTTTGCACACTGTAATGGAATGATGTTTCTAAAAGCCACAGGGAATAAAATCTTATATTTTGTGAACACTAATGCAGAGATTCTCATCTAATGACCAGAAGCTGGAGATTTAAGAAAAACTAAGTGGCTAGAGGCTTGTGAATAAAAAATAA
>QEPC01006720.1:2123642-2140911 GCA_003113815.1 Sphenodon punctatus | reverse complement strand
CTCCTAGCTGAGTCAAATGACTTCCCCCTCCCTGCTACATTTGGCCTTCCAGTGACCTGACAGAAGACCATGTTTTAGCCACCCGAACACAACCGAACGCGATTCGAATTGAATGAACTGTTCGGCCATTTCGTCGTTCGGTGTTAGGTTCCGTTCGGTGTGTTTGCCATTTTCGTCGTTCGGTGTTCGGTTCCATTCGGTGTGTTCGCCATTTCATTGTTCGGTGTTCGTTTACGTTCGGTGTGTTCATGTTCATGTTCGTGTTCATGTTCGGTTATCCGAACAAGCCGAGTTCGGGCCGAACACCGAACTACCGAACCGCGTTCGCCCATCCCTATTTACTTTTAAATTGATGGGAAGCAGCGCTGCTGAAGCCGTGTGGTGCAGCTAGGCAAGGGAGGGGAGGGACTCAGGGATTGAGGGCTGAGGGAGGGACACACACACACACCCATAATCACCACACAGCATCAGACAGAGTCCAAGAAACAGTTATTCGGTACTGTGACTGTGAGACACTGGGCTGATGTCCAATAACGACCACATTTGTGTGGGGATAAAGAAAAAGGTCTCTGCCCTGCTCTGCCTGCTATGCTTATTGACTTTGCTGAGTACACTGCACTTCAGTTTCGTTATGCTAATAGCTGGTGAAGATTCCCATCCCCCGCCCACCACCGCTCATCACGTCGCATGGGGGGGGGGGCATTCACAGAGCTAACACTGACAGACGATAGTTGGTTTTTTTAAAGTGCTTGGCTCCAGGCAGCTTTGGATCCCCCACCCCCTCCACACCAAAATGTTTTGGTGTTACTTGTCAGTGCAGGGAACGGAAAAGGCAAAACACTGTATGCTGATGGCATGACACTGAGTGACACAGACTCATGATTTTTTAAATCTCCCCTGTATTCCTGATAGTCAATCACAAATGTTTGCTTCCCTCACTGGTGTGTGATAGTTTGTTACCCCTGATCATATATGGGTTGGTTGACCCTGATCCTGCAAGCCGCATTGTGAAAGGGACACCTCCTTAACTCAATGCTCGATGAGGGTATCTTGCATTATCAGAGACAATGAAGGGAAATTACTAGGAATTCACAGGGGAAAAATCTACTGAAAGAGATGCATCTCAAGATAATTATTTGTTTGTTTGGGGTTTTTTTAAATCACTAATCTCTAGTTACTAAGTTTTTCTTCATGCTCCAGCTTCAATCTGCTCATTAGATGAGAATATCTCCATTAGTGTTCACAAAATATAACATTTAATTCCCTGTGGTTTAAGAGACTTCATTCGAGTACACTGTTACAAAAAGATGTCAACTGTAGGGATGGGCGAACAGATTGCGGTTCATGTTCGGCCGTTCGGTTTGGCTGCGTTCGGTTCGTCCGTTCGGCTCAGTTAGTTTGCCGGGTTCGGCTGTTCGGGAAATGTTTTGTTATGGTTTTTTTCTTTGTTTTTTATATGGCTTTTTGGTTTTTTATCTGGTTTTATATGGTTTTTCTTTTTTTAATTTTTTGTTTTGTTTTTATATGGGTTTTTTAAATTTAATTTTTTAATCTAATATTATATCTATCTATCTACACTAAATCTAACTGCTATTAACTTTTCTAAATGCTATGAACTAAATAGATTATCTAATAAGTACACAGGCCTACTCCTACAAACACTAAAACTAAATCACTAACGCTATCTCTATCACTAAGCTAACTCCTACAACTGTCTTCTGTCCCTAACCTATCTATCTATCTATCTATCTATCTATCTATCTATCTATCTATCTATCTATGGGATGGGTGAATCACAAACAACACAAGGTTTCAGTTTAAGGTTTAAGTTTCATTTCAGTACAAAACTGAAATGAAACTTAAAGCAATCTAATAATCCTACTCAACGCCTGCTGTTCAGGAACAGTGACTAGCTCAGAAGGTGTTGGGAAGGGGGGAGGCAGATAGTTTCATTTCTTGCAAGCCTCTCTACCCCTGGTGCCTGGAAGTCTGCTCCTCAGTAACTACCCCTCCCTGTCACGTTTGACCTTCCAGTGAACCTTTTTTTGCCACCCAAACTCACCCGAACGCGATCCAAACTGACTGAACTGTTCAGTCATTTCAATGTTCGGAATTGAGTTCGGTTCAGCTAGTTCGTGTTCATGTTCAGGTTCGGTCGTCCGAACAGGCCGAGTTCAGGCCAAACTCTGAACTTCCGAACCGAGTTCGCCCATCCCTAGTCAACTGCAAAGACTTAACCCATAGTCTTCTTTTTAAGTTGGGATTTTGGGATTTTGGTGTGGGTTAACATTATGAATGCTTGGGGGGGCAGAGCAGTACAGTAAGTTGGTCTTAGTTAGAATAATTTTGCTGGCGTCCAGCAAGAATTTTAGGGGCAGTCATGTCAAATTTGAAAAAGTTAGCAGGCTCTCTGATGAGGGCACATAACTGGGGAAAAAGGTCTCTGCCCTGCTCTTCTTACAGAAATACTTAGTAAACATAGCATATGGACAAAAACCAGGTAATGGTTTGCGTTATACCTGTTAAATTGTAAAAAAAGAACAATTGCTAATATAATGACCTGAATTAAATGCTATTGATTTGCCTTTGCTAAGTCTCTGTCAGTATCAAGTAACCTCAGTCAGTGCCATTATATTCCAAGAGCTGAGTACTACAACATGCATTCATAGTAAGGAAAGATATGTTAGACATCGTAGAAAAAGTTTGCTTCAAAAAGACTGCCATTAAAAAGTTTTATAAAAAATAAACAAGTTTTATTAAAAATAATATATAAACTTTTCAAATATAAAACACCGAATGACCGAACACGAATGCACAACCCGATGGCGAACGAACCGAACGTCCGAACACGAACGCACAACCCAATCGCGAACGAACCAAACGCACGACCTGCCCGAACAACCGAACACGAACGGCCGAACACGAACGCTACCGAACCGAATGGGCAAACACGAACGCGCGATACGACCGAACGACCGAACACGAACACACAAACCGAACGCGGCCGAACCGAACGGCCGAACACGAACCGCGATCTGTTCGCCCATGCCTAAAAGTAAAGTATCCCCCTTCTTTAAATTAAAACCACCATACATTGGAATTCCTGGCAGAGGATGGGAGATTAGCAGAAGTGTGAGTCTATGTCACTCACTGCCATGCCAGCAATGCAAGAGTGCTTTTGCTTGTTCCCTTCTCTGCGCTATCATCAGTCAGGGATCATCACACCATCTCTCTGATTGCCCCACCCCCCAGTCACCCGTACCGCCCGCGATGAGCCTTGACTGGGGATGGGCATAATTCACCTGCAATTTGCATTACAATGGTGAAGGGCAGTGTCCTACGCAAAGTCAATCAGCACAGCAGGGCAGGAAGGAAACTTTTTTTTTTTTTAAACCTCACAGGCTGAGATTTTTGCCTGTGACTGGCCAGCTGGAAGAAACCTACTGGGGCTGGTACTTGGTGATAAGTATGCGATCTGGGTCTGGTGGAAGGAGGTTTCCATTCACAGACAGTTACTGTATGTAACAGCAGACCACAGCGTGCAGGGCAAGGACTGGGAATCGGAAGGAGGGAGGGACTAGGCAGGGACCAGGCAGGGGATTCAGGGAATGGCCTGTCTCTGCCGCTCCGTTTGTAAGGTAGCAGCGTAACCACCATTGCAAAAAAGATAGGCTGTGGGTTTGCACTTGCTTTGCTGCAGCAGCAGCGGGCACTCACATACATATACACACACACGAACACACAAAGAAGTATGTTTTGTGTACAAAAACTGTTTCTTGTCCATATGCTCTGAGTATTTTTTTTATGGCAGCATAGCTGGGCAGGGAGGGACCTTTTGATTTTGAGCACACACAGAGAGATTTCAGAAACTGGCAACCGATCCAAACAGCTGTAGGTGATGATAATTGGCCAATGTGGTTGCTCACTATGTATGTAATTAAGCAGAGCAGTCCAGGTACCTTTCTTGGTTAAACATACAAACAAGACTGCACCAAGCACAAGAAATACAGGTATCCAATTACTGTTTATTGCATAGATTTCTTCATATTTTTGGTAATTGTTTACTTTGTAATCAAAATTAAGTATACCTATTCTTCAGAGGAAGGCAAAACCCATCTCTAAAATTTCCAAAAACCCGTATATTAGATCGGGGGTGGGGAGAGGGAAGTATCAAGTGGTGGGGAAATTCCTTCCCGACTCCATGTAAAAATGGCAATCAGATAGATATGAATCCCTGAAGAATAATAACAGTTTTTATTGCACCAAAGCATCCCACAAGTCCATATGCAGATCAAGGCGGTGGAGTATGAATCTGAATAAAAAGAAAGAATTAGAGTCAGCAATCAAATGACATGGTTGGTTTCTAATTCCTGCACTATTGTATGTCAGTCTTTCAAGGCCCCCTGCCCACTCTAAACTTGACATGATCCAATGCCACAATAACATGTAGTGGCCCCAAAAATAATGACTGGGATTGATTTGGACTGCTGATTAAGATAAACAATTTACAGTGAAGTAGTACAGCAACAGAGAAATAGGTATACAAAGCAAACCCCATTGTATTGTGGGACACATTGACCAGTTATGTTAAGCAGCACAATGAATAGAAATGGTTCACGGGGTAAAGTGTTTGTGGCAATCAAGCCATAGGAGGATGGCCAGATAAGCCAATTTCAGAAGACACGTGCAGTGCAAAGGGCGTATAGTGAGTGGGTCCCTTTTTGCATTGGCTGAAATGGAGGTAGAAAAGACCCCACCCTAACCTGAAGATGAACTTTTAAAAACAAACATTTTAAGACATGGGGAGGGTGAAGGAACGAGACACAACACAGGATAGTTGACCTCACACTTCTAGACGGATACATTGGAGGGGGAAGAGTGTTTCAGGATGTACCAGAAAGTTGTACTATGTGTTTGGCAGCCTGAACATTCTTACAGACACAGGAAAATGCTGGAGGGATAAGGGCCCACAGCCAGTGAACACTTTGTACACAAGAACACTTAGCTTTCCTGGGCGACTTCATATGTTGCGACACCGTTGTCTTAGAGAGAACGCCAGAATGAGGATCCTCATCATCTCATCTCATACTTTTTATTGGAGTTTCATGTCCTCCAAGCACAGCACCAACCACCAAACCCGGTAAGCGTGGCCATTCCGTGTCATCCTTCACCGAAGCGTTCGAGTTCTGTTCTGTTCTGTTCAGTGTCAGTGCATGCTTGCAGGTGCAACAAGAAAACCTTCTTCCAAGTCAGTGATCCAAGTAATTGCTACGAATAGCTGTTTGGTTGGGAAAGGAAAGGAAAGCAACAGAAGACAGATTTAAATGATGCATAGCAGAGGACAATAGTAGTGCCTGCCATGCCATGCTGCCTGCAACCTAACTAAGCAATAGAACTTCAATTTCTAGGCACACACGCAGTGGCACTTGCACAGTCAGTGCTTACCTTCTCAACAATGGTCCTGTATGCCCTCGCACATGTCATCCTCCGGATCACAGCCCTTTCGTTGAAGTTCCAATGGCTCTTTAGTTAGCTGCATAATTTCCTCATTTGTGGCTTTCAGAAAGTCCTTGTTAATTTTTGGAAGGTAGGCCCTGTTCATGCATATCAACGCAAGCCATTCTAGATTTGCACTGGAGAGGCTCGTTTTTTTATCACCCACAATTGTACCAGCACAGCTGAATAGACGTTCAGATGACACACTGCTGGGTGGGCAACCAAGGTGGGATATTGCAAGATTAGAGAGTGCAGTCCACGTTTCTTTCTTTGCATTCCAGTAAATGAGTGGATTAGTACTCATGCCTACCACCCCTGGAGACATGAGGTACTGGTCATAAATGTCCTCTGCTGCTGTGAGTGACGTGGGCCAATGCCGAGGATCCGTTCCTCTTAATGTTTTCCCACTTATTGCACAATCTGATGACAGGAGGCCATATTTCTTAAAATCAGACCAAACCGACGAAACATGCCCTTTTGTCTTGTCTTCTGCACTGATGACAGTATGATCATTATCTGCAACATATGTGTTCTCACTCAGAGAGCAAACCAGTCTCTGTGCAATGGCCTGCCTTGCAGCATCTGCTGATTCATCGCCACCCAAGATCTTTTTAACCTTCTTGAATCGCGGGTCCAAAGCTGTTGCAGTCCAGTACTGTGCACTGCGAGTCATTGTCTGAAACTGTGGGCTCTTGTAAACCAACTTTTGCAAGGTACAGGCCATTGTAGCAGCAGCCGCACTCTGTGGATCATCCTTCACAGCAAATCTCTCTGTAAGGTCTTCCACTTTGCTCTTTAATAAGACAAGCGCGGCCAAGGCTCGCTGAGCATGGCATCCGCCTTGCTGACAAATTCGGTCATTGCGAGAAACGGCTCCAGCAGAAGTAGAAGTGTTTCAATAGTATCCCACTGTGTCACTGTCAACTGTATTTCAGCAGCGTCTTTTAGAACTGACTTGGATGTCACAACAAAGTAAGTGTCCACTGCAAGTCGTTGTGAATACAACCTCTTGAGCATATTATATGTTGAGTTCCGTGTGAAGACATCAATAGGAAAAAACTGAAGTGGAAGTTTTCTCTCCCTCTGTATGTTCCAGAGCTCACGACGAGATACTGCTGATCGGTAAAAGTGTGCCACCAACTTCTTTGCTCTTTTGATTATTTCTAAAACAAATTTATCAGCTTCCAGAAATCTCTTTGCAACAAGATGCAGTGAATGTGCCATGCAAGCAATGCTCTCAAAATCGGCATCACAAATCCCTTTAATGATATTAGCCCCGTTGTCTGCTACTATGAAGCCAAAGGAGAGACCAAGCAGCTGCAACCACTGCTTTGTCAGCTGTAATAATTTACGACTTATATTTTCTGCTGTGTGGACTTGTGAAAAGTGTTCCAAAGCAAGTATAGCCTGTTGTCTTCGCAGTACATTTTTGGCATCGCGATGTATTCAGTGACCAGTAATGGACAGATACTCCATGTGCTGCGCACTGGTCCACATGTCTGTTGTTAGGTGCACAACTGCACCTTCGCAAGCACGCATAGCTGATTTAACCGCTTTGCATGTTTCATGGTACAGTGTGGGAATTGTCTTAGTGGCAAAGTATACCCTTGAAGGTACCTTCCATCGTGGAGCCATTCCCTCCATCAGTTCACAAAACCCCTCATTCTCCACAAAAGAAAAAGGAAGCATGTCCACTCCAAGCATCCCTGCCAGAAGTGCAAGGTAGTACTGTGCAGTTGGGTGTGATGCTGACCATTTCATTTGATTTAGTACTGATTGCTCCAATGTAGTTTGCATAGTACTGACAGTGCCGGAGTGTGTTGACTGATCTGTGTTTGTACTGCTGCATTTAGTGGCATTCAGAACTGACAGGTGGTGGTGCTTCATGTGGCTGTGCATACCACTGGTTCCTGGGAGGCTCTTCCCACCTTCTTTTCCTCTTGTAATTTCTCTAGGGCAGTAGTTGCACTGCCCTTTTAATTTTTTGGGATCACAAGCAGTGAAATATTTCCATACATTGGACCTTTGTCCTCTTCTGGAATTTTCGGAACTGGTGGTTGTGCCGTGCTGAGGCAGAACCGCAGTCTCTTGTGATGTTGCTGGAGAAGGATGACGACGTTCTGGTAAAATCTGACTCCTACACAGGCTTGTTGTAATGTTAGGCACTGTGCTGGAGGGTTTAATTTGTTGTGATATAGAGTATCTGTCTAGCACAGGGGCTTCTATCACATGGCGAAGGCAAATCAATTCCTTCGTCACTGAAATCAAATTGATGCAGAACTGTTGATGTTTTGCGCAGTGGTGTGGAGCATGAGGAGGCTACAGAAGCTGAGGCATATTCTGAATCGGTATCATGCAATTTACAGGGTCATCATCGCTCACATAAGAGTCGTCACGCCCCATATCTTCAATGCCAGTAGGGGTGGTGATGTCGTGCTCCGTTACCTCCTCCTCATTGCATCTCTCTACTAGTCGTGGCTTGGTTGTTGCGTTTACAGCTTCAACCACTATCTCCTCGTCATTCCCCAGCCAATGTTGCATTGGCACATGTTCTGATTCTGATGACACTGATGAGTTATCTGCAGCTGACGGTGCGCATTTTTCCAATAATTCGTGCACTGCCTCCTGGGTGCACAGAAAACGATGGATATGGTGCCGAGAAGCAGTTGCAGAACTCCGTGGCACCAAATGCTCCAGTTGCACCTCCACATGTGGTTGTTCATCTACATGTGAATGTTGCTGTGTTTCCGGCTGGTGTGAGTGAGCAGCAGGGGAGGATCTGGACCCTCTAAGTAAGTTATGCTGCCTCTGCTGGTGTACTTTTCCTTTCCCATTGTGGAGCCTCATGAACAATGGTTCAGGAAATCAGCAGTGTTTGAAAGTCTCACGAGCCATCGCTGAAATGTTCTTCAGAATCTGTAATTACACACAGACAGAGTATGGTTGGTAACACAATGTAGACAAACGTGTAACTTAAATGATATTTAAATGATAATTTCAGGAGCAGTAGACCCTGGCCATGCACCAAATTGATCCATTAGCATCCGAGGCTGGACCAACGGAACTGGTGGCCCACCACCACCCAAAGGGGCATAGGAGGGTTGGGATCTGTCCTTTCAGAAGGCAATGAAACAAACATGACAGCAGTGTTGTAACACCCCCCTCAACCACAGCAAGGGAGCAGATTCTATTAAACCACCAGTAAGGTAACCTGCCAAGAGCTGCAGGTGACCGGATGGGGAGGGGTATTAAATATTGTATCTAAAACAATCCTGCTCCCTCTCATCCCCTTTCCCCTCTGTCCCTTTCATTCCCGTAGTCAAACCCTCTCATGTTTGCATCCAGCTTACTGCTCTTGATGGCCTAGTTAAGCAGTAATGTACTATTTGGCTGTGAATTGATAAAATGTTTTAAATCCAGCAAGACAGCAGGAAACAAGTATGCCAACGTATTAATAACACAACATATTCCTGATTTTCCTAACAATTATGTAAGCAGTGAAGTAACATACATGAGCCTTTACAAAAATACATACATTTTTTATTAGGTGGCTTTAAAAAAGTTAGGAATGGGTTGTAATGGTAGGGAACACAAATTACTTGCCTTACTATCAGGCTGCTGCAGAGGTGTGTCTGTGTCCTCTGAGTGCATCCCCAAAGTGTCCACTGTCAGCGTACTGTATGGAAATGACACCTCCTCCCATGGGTTGCTATGAAATCCAATGAGGAGGCAGGAAGCAAAAGTGATGTCACTGCAGTAGTGCTGTATTAATTATGGTAAATTAATGTTAAGCAATACATTACTTTAATGTATATGTACACACAGAAACACACACACACACACACACACACACACACACCAATCGCAGTAGGGTAGAGAGATTATTGCACCCTTGCCAAGCCAACTGAGCTGACTGGCTCATTCAGAAAGGTGGTCAGGTCACTGAGGCCAGGTGAGTTGGTTGGCGGTGTCTCCAATGATATTTTCATTTCAAAAGATTGGCAGGGTGAGTGCAGGGCAGGCATTGATTTGCAAATATCCACTGCTAGTCAGTCACCCTCCTTCCTGGCCTAACAGGCAGCAATGAAGAACAAAGGGGTGTGAGGGGGAAGGGAAACCAACCTTGTTTCCAGTTTCAGTTAATGGGATGCAAACGCCGGTCGGAGTGGACAGGAGGGCACCCGCACACTAGCCGCTGCGGTCTCCCATCCCATCCCAGTATTATTGTTATGAATGGGATGGGACGGGACGGGATGGATGCAAATGGCCTCAGAGCTTTCAACCCCCCTAACCGACAACCATGGTCAAAGACGTCAAAGCCTTAATGAGACACGTTGCGTGCCCGGGGCATAAGCATAACACATAAGTAGCGCAAATACGTTTATTTTATCAGGTGGACTGGCAGCCCCTGCCCCCATTATTTTGTGTGTGACCGACTCTGTACAAAATCAAATTCAAAGCAAGCCTCCCCATGATCTTGCTGCCCCAGCTCTCACACCCACCCGGCCGCAGTGGCCCCCCCAGCAAGCAACGCGCTGCATGGGGTCCCTTTGACTTCTAGCTTTGACCCTGGTGGGAGGGTGGGGGTTGCAAACTCTGAGAAGCCTCTTGCACATGGGTCCCATCCTGTCCCATCCCATCCCATAATACAAGTGGGAGACTGTCTGTGGCCGCTTCAGCTTCTTTCACCCCCCTCCCGCCCGCCAGGCCCAGGGTCAAAGTCAAAGGGAGGACGAGGGACTACGGAGAGGAGAAGTGCATTCCCCCTCCTAGGTGGGGGGTTAGTCCCCGGATGACTTGGAGAGGTGGTATGTCGTATGCATGGATCCTTCCTTCCCATTCCATCCATACCTAACCTTAACTAATTCTAAAACTAACTGAGTCCCTCCATCCCACTGCCTGACGGTGCAGAGGCGGCCAGGGCACGGAGGCAAAGGAATGAATCTCTCAGTTAATAACACAAAGATCTCAGTCTCAACAACAACAACAAGAACAACCATCAGTAAACAAAATAGATATATATCATGTTGTAATCACAGTAACTTACACAAAGAAGTTTTCATTGGAGTGTATGAGATGAATGATCAAATAATTCACTCATCATCAGAAGGAGAATCTCTCTTCTCACGTCCCAGAGGGTCGGCTACACCACAAGTAAAACTCCGTCATCCTGGGGGGAGGGGGGGAATCAAAAGGGATCAAATGGAAGCAGCCCCGATTTTAAATGGAAACAAAAGGCAAGGGCAGTCTCTGTGTGTGTGTACTGTCTCTGAAGCCAATCAGACTCAGGTCAGCCCCGGCCTGGCCCAGGGGATCGCCGCCACGTGGGTTGTGGTAGCAGGGGGATTCCGCGCTGCTGCCAGGCAGCAGAAACATGCGGCAAGGATCACAATACAAAGCTGCCACGCTTCAATGAAAGGTCGAACTTTGTTGTAAACCTGATGCTTCTGCATCAGATCTGCTATTGCGACAGCACAGCGGCGGCAACAGCGAAAGCTGCGAGTTCAAGACGCAAAAATAGCCTCCCTTTCCTAATCGTGCTGCTTTGTGTGAAATAGCACTTTCCGTCGGTGTTGCCGCAGCGGTACGGTATTTCAGCCCTAGTTCTGCAAAGAGTGAGGCACCCTTGCTTCAGGAGCCAAGCTTTGCCACAGTCAGCTCTACAAAGAGCGAGGCACCCTCGTATCAGAATCTAAGCCTTGTTTAAACCGGCCTTGTAAAGAGGGTGAGGCAGTGGAGTGCTCCTGGGAATTATCAGGAAGGACTTGGTCAATATTGTGTTATCCCCAAGGACTTATCCATTGCAGATTAATTTTGAGAAAGGTTAGGATTCCTCTGGGGTGGAGCTGGGACAGGAGGAGAGCCTTTAGGATCTTTCTGGTATTTTGGTGTCTTCTTTTTAGGGCGAGGCTCTGTTCATTTCTGTAGGCAGTGACTGTTTGCTGTTCTAGATCTTGTCTTAAACATGTCTCGTAAAAGAGGCAGACGAGGTCTTTCTGACCATACTGAGTATCAATCAACATCTAAACAGCTCAAACTTGATGCCTTTATTGCAACTATAGAGCAGGTAAATGGTGACTCTTTCCAACAGGTAGGCTCTATTAAGAGCAATAAGGGGTCTATTAAAGCCACAGGTTTTGGCCCTCAGTCTGAATCCCCTAATTCTGCTAACGAGGCCAATATTAGTGGAATTTCCATTAAATCCATGAATTCTGATTTTAATTCATATGAAATGCTGGGTAACCAATGCTATCATACTGAAGATCTGATAAAGGAATGAATTAGTCAAGTGTCAGGCATTCCCAACATCTTGGAGCAACAGAAAGATCAGATTAAAATTCTCACAGATTTTACAACTGATGCTAAGGAAGGATTAAATTGCCTGCTTCCCATCAAGACAGCAAGGACAGACCCACCCAGACCTATAGGGATCCAGGTTCGAGCTCTGTGGTACATAAAAATTCTAAACAAATTAGCCAGGCAGGTATTGCCAAACCTGTGGGCAGCTGCAAGCTGTGTGTGGTGCTGGGGGGACTGGGGCTGTCTGGACTGGAGGAGCCTGTTGTCATTCTGCTTCTCCCTCCCCTTTCCCCAGGTAATAACTCCCAGGGCGGGGCCCTGTGGGCACCAGCCCTTCGGCCAGACAGACACCGCATCTGCCATCATGTGGCCCATCATTGTGCACTATTGTGTGTAGATTCATTATCTGTGATGGGAAGTAATGATAGTGTGTAGTTGGATACTGAATTGGTATTGAGAAATGTGTGTGTGTGGGGGGGGGGGCGTGATATGTTTGCTGTTTGCTGTAATTTTTTTGTATTGTAAGGGGTTTGGTTTGTTTTTATTAAGAATTGATGATATACTGTTGTATTATGTAGTGTAGGAAGGGACCCCCTCCTCCTGGTGAGAGCAGGAGGATGGGGGGGAGGGCCCCCCCCCAGTGGCAGCAGGGTAGGGGCGGGGAGGTAAATGATGGCAGGTGTTCTATATTATGTATAAAATGAATGTATTAGAGTATATTTAAATTGTGAGGGGTTGTTGTTGACTGTTGATTGTATTGGTCTTTGTGGACCTTATTTTTGTATTATTGTATGTTGTAAGCCACCTCGAGCCACCTGGCGGGAGAGTGTGGGGTATAAATTAAAATGGAATGGAATGGAATAGTCATCTTAAATCTGCTGACAATTTCAATCCTTCTAAGTTTAAGATTAACCATAAGGCTATTGCCTTTAAGGTTTTCCCCCTTCCAAATGGCTATTTACCTTATTGGTTCTTTAAAGAGGCAATTCAGGTCCATCTAAACAAACTATTAAATTTAAGGATACCATTATGGCAGATAAGTTCCTTTCAGAAGCTCCCACCCTGTGACACACAAATAAGGCTGGTTGTTCATTTTAAAAATCCAGCCTTAGTGGAAAAAATCTTTTTAGGTGCAGAACGTTTGCACTCATGGGGCATTCTTGTTAGTGAGGTTTTCTTCACTTTAAACTCTTTCCCGCTGATTCCCAATGCTTCCGCTCACCGTCAGGCAAGAGTCCAAACAGGTATTTCAGGGACAAATCAGGCTCTGGCACATACTCAGTCTTTAGTCCCCTTTCCAGAGGATGTTCATCCTCCAGCATCAAACTCCAAGGCTAGAGATGTGATTCCAATAAACCAGCATTTGTTGGATATTGCATCACATGCTGGATGTGAACGGGCTGCCCTTAGTTCCATCTATAATCCAGCCAGCGTTATCCATAGCTGACCCAATTGTTCCAACTGCCCAGTAGTCTTAGGGTGAAAACAGACATGACGCTAACCACTCTTTAACCACCCTTGGTGGTCATTTATGCATGTTGCAGGGCTGTATTGGTGCCCTATGCAGCCCTGAAACACGCATTAATGACCAACAAGGGTGGCTAAAGTGTGGTTAGCGTCATGTCTGTTTTCACCCTTAGATGAACTTGTCCCTGCCCACTTATTCCTGTTATTTCAATTCCCAAGGACATCAGGGGATTAAATCTAGCCCCGGAACAAGATATTGCTCTTATATCTTCTGTTCCAGTGGCTAAGGCAGATACAAGTTACTCTTTAGGGCTATTGGATTCATTAGCACCTGGAGGGATAGCTCGTAATCCTTTACAAAGCTCCCTCCCTGAATTGCCAGAATATAATAGAAGAGACAGGGTAGGAAACAGCTGAGGAAACGCATGGCGTGACCCAGGCATTGTATCAGTATGCTCATGGAATATTGCCCTTATCCTTGCAACATGGACCTGCCTGCTGTCATTCTCATCGTAACCAAGCCAAGTACGTGCACTTGAGACCTCGCATCTTCATGAATGTTAGACCCCTTGTCCCTCCCTCTGTTCCCCTTCCTAAGTCTCTCCCCCAGTTCCTGTCTCTCAGATTGTAAGCCCTAGGGGCAGGGACCGTGTCTATTTTATTACTTTGTAAAGTGCCAGGTACACTGCTGGCGCTATATAAATGTTTGTTAATAATAATAATAATAATAATAATAATTGCGGGTTGAAGGTTATGTTTAAAAGATGCCTCCTTTTTGGCTTATTTGAGGGGCTTTGATACTTTTTCTCCAGGAAACCTGGAGTAAGGAGCCAATAGCATTCCCAGGCTACATGTCCTTTTCAACTTCTGCAGTCTCACACCAAGCTAAAGGGCATTCATGTGGCAGTGTGGCCTGCCTTGTTTCAGAGGACATGGAGGCTGAGATTATTCAGTATAGCAACTCTCCCCCAATAGCAACCGGGTTGGTGTTAAAATTGGGGTTTCAGATTATTATCTGTGTTTCAGTTTATATTCCCCCCATTAATGCCCGAAACTTCAAGATGTCCTTATGGTCTCGACTGGAGTCCTTCATTGAGGAACTTATGTCCAAATTTCCCCTAGCGAAGCTAGTGATGGCCAGTGATTTAAATGCTCATATGGGCCTAAACGATGAAGCTTTGTGCTCATATAGTAATCTCGAGTTCAGGGGAAATGTTCAAGGGCTACTAACTAAACATTCTAAGGACTCAATTGTTAATTCATCTGCCATTCCAAAGGCCAATTTCCTTGTTAGATCAGACTTGTTTGTGCTAAATGGTTCCTTACCAGAAGATTCAGAAGGGGAATTCATGTTTATTTCCCATCAGGGAATGAGTGTGGTTGATTATGTAGTGGTATCAGCTAATCTTGTCCTGTTTATAAGCAAATTTTGTGTTGGATTGGCATTGTACAGTGACCACCTTCCTTTGATAGTCCATCTTAATTTCAAGGCAATATATGACAACCAATTACCTGATGCATTGCCTGAGGACGCATCATCCCATGGCGAACAATTAATTAAAGTTCACTGGACCAAGAATCTGTCAGATCTGTTGATCAACATACTTAATGCGCAGGACTGTACTAGGTTCAAATTGGCTAAAATGGCTGCTTCCTCCTGCTCGGTGGTTAAGGAATGTAGTTCTTATTAAGTTTCTCCAGTTTTGTCTAAACAGAGTACTGTTAGGACCATTAAACAAACTTCTCAGCCTTGGTATGATTCGGAATGTAGGGACGCAAAACGCAATATGACTGAAATGTATGATCTTTACAGAGGAGGAGTATTATCCAAGATACCTAGTGAATGGTTTGAACTTAAAAAACATTATAGAGCCTTGGTCCAGAAGAAGAAAAGGGCATATACTTCTGGACTTTGGGACGCATTAGTCTCTGTTGCTCAAACCAGGGACTCTAAGACATTTTGAAAAATAATAAATGGCTCCCTGTGTAGGGAACGCAGTGCCTTTACCCTGCCTGTCCCCAAAGATTCTTGGGAAAATCATTTTCGATTTATTTTTCCCTTTAAAATTTCTCAGGAAACGTTGCTTCCAATTGCCCAAGATCTGGTTTCTTGGCCTCCGGTTACAGAACTAGAAGTTGCCACCCTAATTTCAGATCTCAAACCCAATAAGGCCCCAGGTGTGGACTTTATTCCAGCTGAATTACTTACACAGCATTCTGATTGGTGGATGCTGCTTTTGGCAGCTATATTCACACATATTGACAGGTCAGGATGCGTCCCTGAGGGGTGGGGGAATGTGATAATGATTCCAATTTATAAAAACAGTCTGAGGGCTTCACCTGGAAATTATAGGCCAATTAGCCTTTTAAGTATTATTAGCAAACTCTATGCTAAACATCTACTGAAGTGACTAACCTTTCGGCTCACTGAAAATAATAAGATCATTTTCCCTGAACAAGCAGGCTTTCAAAAGGGTCGCTACACAGTAGACCATTGTTTGACTCTGTTTCACCTAGTTGAGATGTCAGTCAAACTAAATAGGAGACTTTTTGCGCCTTTGTGGACCTAAAGGCAGCTTTCGATCTTATAGATAGAGAACTTCTGTGGGCTAAATTGGGAAACACCTCTTCTCTGTTTGCTAAAAATTCTATATTCTAAAACTACACTTGCAGTCAGACTAAACCAGACAGGCCGGTTATCAAAACGCATCACTACCTATACAGGTGTTCATCAGGGCTGTGATTTGGCCCCTACCCTGTTCAACTTTTTCATGAATAACTTAATCTCTGTAATGGCAAACAAAACTTTTTTCCCTCCTAAATTAGAAACCCAGACGGTCGGATGCATGCTTTATGCAGATGATGCAGTCATTCTCTCGCAGACCAGACTTGGTCTCCAGAGACAGTTTGACAGCACTGGCTGAGTATTGTGAGCTGAACAGTCTACAAATCAATTATTCAAAGACCAAAGTTTTGATCTTTGGCAAAGAGAGAAGAACCTACAAGTGGCATATAAATGGACATAATATCGTACAAGTCAGCTCTTATAAATATGTGGGCTTACTGTTTCAATCCTCCCTTAAGTGGGATCGTCACTTTAACTTGCCCAGTACGCGTGCCAGTGGTAGCTCCACAGCAATTCTGTGATTTTTTCTCGAGAAGGGTGGAGGACATCTGGTTTCTGCCATAAGGGTATTAGATGTCAAATCCTGAGCCCAACGTTTCTATGGCGCAGCAACTGGGGCTATTGAGCGCCCTTATAATTTAAACGTTTTACAATCAAAATTCTTTAGAGCCTTGTTAAATCTTCCACATGGAACAGCAGCTGTGCGTTTGGAGTTGGGCCAAATTGTAGGGATGGGTGAACGCAGTTCGGAAGTTTGGATTTCAGCCCGAACTCGGACTGTTCGGACAACTGAATCCGAACCCGAATCCGAACCCGAATCGAACTCAATTCAGAACGTCGAAATGACCGAACAGTTCGGTCAGTTCGGATCACGTTCGGGTGGCAAAAAAAAGTTCACTGGAAGGTCGAACGTGACAGGGAGGAGTAGTACTAGTCACTGAGGAGCAGACTTCCAGGCACCAGGGGTGGTGGAGAGGCTTGCAAGAAATGAAACTATCTGCCTCCCTCCTTCCCAACACCTTCTGAGCTAGTCACTGTTCCTGAACAGTAGGCATTGAGTAGGATTATTAGATTGCTTTAAGTTTCATTTCAGTTTTGTACTGAAATGAAACTTAAACCTTAAACTGAAACCTTGTGGTGTTTGTGATTCTCCCCATTAGTTAGTTAGTTAGTTAGATAGTTAGATAGATAGATATCACAACAACAAAACATTTTATTGGTTCAGCAAGTTTTGCTATTCACAATACATAAAACATAAATCATTTTACTATTCATATTTCTAAAACATAAAAGCTAAGGGGTAAATTAAGCAGCAGATCCAAAGAAGCATATTTGGTTAAGTAAATTAAGCTATTCAGTTCATCATTTTGTTTTCCCTCT
>QEPC01006720.1:2105765-2120790 GCA_003113815.1 Sphenodon punctatus | reverse complement strand
GTCTCCTTATTTTCCCAGTGCCTGCCAGCTGTGGGGGCTTGGATTAGGTCGAGCCATCTGCAATTGACTCCTGACAAGACGGAGGTGATGTTGGTGGGCGAGGGCTTGGGGGACCTGGGGGTGGTTGAATCTCCTCTTGTTGGGGGGGTTCACCCTCCCGTGGTCTCTCAAGTGCGGAGTCTGGGTGTGCTCCTCAATTCGTGGCTCAACCTGGAATCTCAGGTTGTGGCCATGGCGGGGAGTGCATTTCGGCAGTTACATCTTGTCTGGCGGTTTCGGCCATATCTCTCAGACTCTGACCTCGCCACTGTCATCCATGCCTACATCACCTGGAGGCTGGATTACTGCAACGCGCTCTACGTGGGGCTGCCCAAGAAGCTGGTCCGGAGGCTGCAGCTGGTGCAGAATGCTGCAGCCCGTCTCCTTACGGGGGCGGGTCGCAGGGAGCACATGACACCAGTGCTCTGGGCTCTGCACTGGCTGCCTATAAAGCACCGGGCCAGGTTCAAGGTACTAGTTTTAACATTTAAAAGCCCTTCACGGCCTGGACCCTGCTTATCTGCTGGACCGCCTCACTCCCTATGTGCCCGTGCGACCCTTGAGATCATCCATGGGAGCCTTTTTGGAGGTTCCCCAGGCAAGGTGGGTGGCCACCGATGTTAGATCTTTTTCGGTGGCCACCCCTGTGCTGTGGAATTCGCTCCCGAAGGAGGCTCGGTTGGCTCCCCCTCTCCTGCTATTTCAGCGTGTATGTAAGACCTGGCTGTTCCATCAGGCTTTTGGTGAGGGGTGGGGCGTATATTGTATTTTTAAATTGTTTACAATTTTTTTTTATTTTTTATTGATTGTTGTTCGCCGCCCTGGGCTGCCCTGTGGGCAGAAGGGATGGGATATAAATTTTAACTAAATAAATATCTGACAACCCAATGTTTTCCTAGGAAAATATCTCTCTTCATGTGTGCTAGATTTAATGTGCTTCCCACGTGAGTTTTGGAGGGAAGATGCAGTGTCTCCCTTATTACCAGAGGATGTGTCCTTTTGACAACTTAGACGCTGAATCTGCTGGGCATATTTTATTTTATTGTAATCTTTATGACAGCTTAAGATCTGAACTTCTGTCTGGCTATTTAGATAATTTGTCTGGTAGAACGTCCTCTGAATTATTGGCACGGTTTCTATCCGATTCTAAATCAGCTGTCCCACAAGCTGTTATGTTATTTTTGTTGTCAGCATTTCTTCTTAGGAAGCAGTTTTTAAAATTTCAAAGTGATTAATCTATCGGTGGCAGTATCTTTATGGCTTTAAGTAAGAGGATAGTATTATTGTTTGTTGATAGTATTCAACTGGGATTGTGTACCTCTACATTCTAAATATTGTGTCTGTATTGCCAAGACTTCTGCTATGGCCATTGGCTATGCATAATAAATAATTGAAATTGAAACATACATGCGGAGGCCAGCCTTTTAGAGGCAGAGCAGGATTTCATGGCAACAACGACAATGTCTATCCCAGATAATATCTGGCCCAACACATAAGACTGGACACATGTTGGATCTCATGTTCTGCATTGGCCCGGAAATGGGGTTTCCAATTTTTTTGGGTGGGGTTATGGCACTGTTGTCATGGTCAGACCGTTACCTTCTGAAGGCCCAGATCCGTGCCCTCCTTTGCTTCCATTGTGTTGGTGGACCCATTAGGATGGTCCAGCCCCGGAGACTAATTAATCTAATATTATTCCCTTGGCCTCTCTGTCAATGGCCTGGTTGATTTGTGGTATGGTATGCTGACCTGGGCCATTGACACAGTGGCACAAAGGTGTCCACTTCTTCCATTGTGACAGCACAGGTCTCCCTGGTATACGGAGGACCTGAGGCTGCTAAAGTGAGAGGGTAGGCAGTTAGAGCACAAGTGGTGCTCAACTCATGCCAAAGTCAACCAACTGCAGCATAGATTGTTTTTGAAGGACTATGCCACGGCAATGTGTCATCTAACAGAGCTCTTCCAGGTGGTGAATAGCTTATTAAATCCTAGCTGTCTCCACCTGGAGTTAGTCATCAGCTGTCTGTTGTAATGAGTTTGCCACCAGCTTTGCAGATAAAATCACTCGTATTTGACTTGAGCCAGTTTGGGTGCAGAGTCAGAGTTTGGGGTTGGGGAGGCTTAGTCTTATCCAGTTTTCTTGGATCAACTTCAATTAGGCTGTTTACCCATGTTATCGGGCCTGGGGAAACATAGGAGAAGAAAACTCGCAGTGGGGAGACTAACGTAAAGTTTGGAACGTGGGTTAAAAGCATCATATGACAAGTCTTGCGTTGTTTTCAATCACAGATGGCAGGGTTGGATTTTGCGCCCTGCCATTCGCAATTGAAAACAATGTGAGACATGTCACATAATTCTTTTAAGCCTATGCCCATGTTCCAAGCTTCATGTTAGTTTCCCCCATCATGAGTTTTCTTCTCATAAGCTTCCCCCGACCCAGTAACGTGGGCAAGTAGTCTTAGTCTTGCCCACTAATGCAGAGGCTGTGCTTGGAGTTGTGTGGTTGACCAGCTGTGAACTAGATCCATGCCCCTCCTGGCTGGTGAAAGCTAGCTGGAAGCCATTAGGACAGTAGCTGGCTCGGGTTGTCAGTAGAGGTGTGCATGTCTGTTTGTCATTACAATAACGATAACAAAAATTGTCATTTTCATTAGTGTTATTGCAACAACAGAAATGGCAAATAATAATAATAATGAAAATAGAAATGAAAACAACATTTAAAAAAATAATAAAGGGAAAATACTAAAAAACTTATTTCTGGCTATACCTTTTTTATTTCTTATTCAATTCTGATTAATCTTGGGGAGATTGTACCCCCAACAGAGGGCACTGTATGTACCAATTTTCTAAATGATTAGATAAAAGGAACTGATTTTAGAAGCAATTGAATGTTGTAATTTTAAGAAAAGCTCCATACACATTCATGGCTACAACTTCTTTATCTTCCATGAAATTTGCATGACACCTGGGAATATTATGTCCCTCCAAAAGTGTACCACTCCTGACAACTTTCAGAAAGATTGGATAAAGGGTCCTGATGGTATAAGACATTAACTTGAGAATACATTTCCAGCTGTGACATTTTTATATTCCATCCTGTTTACACAGTATTTGGCAGGAATGTATCATATACCTTCCCTGTCATCTCTGCCAAACTACAGGACAATTTGATAAAGGGACCCAATTTTATAATCAATTGAACTTGTCCCCTTGAAGATCATTATTCAGATAAATAGCAGCACATGCACTGCCAGTGAGAGGCAGGTAGCTGGCTGTCAGTGGTAGGGGGGGGAAAGGGAAAGGAAGGAAGGTCAGGGGGACCTTCATGCCGACCACACTCACACGAGGCTGCTCTGACTGTGGCGGCGGTGGCGAAAATGCCCATCAGGATAGCGTGTGGGCCCTTCCACGTGCAGTCGCACCAGGAAGTCAGGCCCCTATCATCATAAGGCTCAGACCTTAGGGGGAGGAAGAGGCCACACACACACACACACGTACCCGGAGGGGAGGGAGCGGGTGGACCAGTGTAGGATGGTGGAAGGAGGGTAGGGACGTAAACCCACGGCAAGGGGGAGAGGGAAAAGGGGACTTTCACATGCCAGGGGCAGGAACTGAGAACCCAGGAAGGGCAGAGACATGGCAAATGCCCGCAGGCTCACGCAACTCACTCAGGCTTTCTCAGGGATAGGCAGGGAGGGAAAGGCTCCACACACACCGTAATACTCTAGTCCTTTAAGCACAGAGGGAAGGGAGGAGGAAGGGGTCTCAAGGGAAAGACAAAGGAGGGGGCGAAACAATGGGCAATCAACAAGCAAAAAGAACAATCACTTAGTTTTCAATCAAGGGGGCCAGTCCTTCCAGGCATGCAAGCTCTGTTCACCAGTGTCACATCTCCTACAGCGCTGGCTCATAACGTAGAGGCCCCACCCCCAGAACATGCCTGGAGGTGTGCTGAACATCGCAGAGGGGGGCGTGGTTGTGCACCACTGTGGGGGGGCTCTGATGAGCCTGCACTGTTGGGGCCTGTGTCGGGGATTGCCGGGAGCCCTGGAGGTGGCAGTGCTTCTCTGTCTTGCACCGGGGTAGGTCCGTCTGTGTGGGGGGCAGGGTCCCAGCTGGCAATTGCAGCCACCGAGCCGCGGAGCAGCGGTGGCGGGTGACAGTACCCCTCCTCAAAGGCCCCCCCACAGGTGCCTGGCGGGGCCTGGTTTGTCGGGATGGCACCAATGGAAGAGGTGGAGGAGACGCGGTGCCTGAATGTTGGCTGCAGGTTCCCAGGATCGCTTGTCTGGGCCAAATCCCTGCCAATCGATGAGATAATGCAATTGTCCCTGTTGCAATTTGGCATCTAGGATCGCCCATACTTCATAGTCCGGGCCTAAATCGATTGCTTCTGAGCTGGAATCTTTCCCTGAGATGCCAGGGGACAGAGGCAGGGTTGCTGGTTTGAGGAGAGAAACATGAAACGTAGGGTGTATACGTAAACGGGGAGGAAGCTGCAGGGTATAGGTCACGTCATTTACTTGGCGGAAAACAGGAAAGGGTCCTAAGTATTTATGATCGAGCTTCAGTGAGGGGTGTTTGGAGGGGTAGTGATGGCGGTCTACCCAAACCAAGTCTCCTGGTTGAAAGTGAGGAGCTGGCCGCCGATGCCAATCAGCATACAATTTGTAGCGCTGCTGGGCCTTCTCCAAGGTTGTTTTGACCAGTGTGTGAATTTGCTGAATCTGTTGATAAAGTGCTCCGGCAGCAGGTACAGAAACGGTAGGGGGATCGATGGAATTCATTTGCGGATGGTAGCCATACGTCACATAGAAGGGGGAATTCCCGAGGGAGGCATTTGCCACGTTATTGTAAGCAAATTCTGCCATTGGTAGCCAAGTGTACCAGTTGTCCTGTAGATAGTCAATATAACATCGCAGGTATTGTTAAAAGTTTTGGTTAACCCGTTCCACCTGCCCATTAGTCTGGGGGTGGTAGGCGGTCGAAGGTTTTAATTTGACTCAAAGCCTTGAAGAGGGCTGTCCAAAAGGGTGAGACAAACTGTGATCCATGATCGCTGATGATCTCTGCTGGCCAACCGTGAAGCTTTACTATGTGTTGTAGGAACAAGAGGGCTGTACGCTGAGCTGTAGGAAGGCCCTTACAGGCGACAAAATGAGCTAGTTTCGCGAAATGGTCTGCGATTGCGAAGACATTGTTGTAACCCTGAGAGGGAGGTAACTCTATTATAAAGTCAAGACCAACTCTCCACCAGGCCCCGGAGGGAGTGGTGGTGAGTTGAAGGAGGCCTTGTGGGGGTTGTCAGGTACCTTAGTGGGGGCACATGTCGTGCAAGCTCTAATGTATTGTTGCAATCTGAAGTCATTGTTGGCCACCAAAAGGATCGGTGGAGAAGGTCAAGGGTTCGTTCAATGCCAAGGTGTCCGGCTAGTGGAGCGTCATGATGTGCCCACAATACATGGGGACGGTACGATGGGGGAACTACTATCTGCTGAGCCTTTTTGACAAGACCATCTTCTATGGTATAGGTTGGGTCCTGTAGAGGTTGTAGCTCTTGTGCAGAAGCTTGGCGTAGCAGATCTAACGGGAGTGTAGTGGCAACGAAGACCTTCCTGTCTAAAATGGGCCCATGCAGGTGTACGTCCCTGCCCTTACCTTCTTGGTATCTGGACAGTGCGTCCGCGAGGATGTTCATCTTCCCTGGATGGTACTGTATGGTGAAATCAAAACGGGCAAAAAATAGTGCCCATCAAGCATGACAGGGGTTAGTGATCTGTGCTGTCTGCAGGAATGTCAAGTTTTTATGGTCCGTAGTCATGGTAATAGGGTATTGTGCCCCTTCCAGGTAGTGCCGCCAAGTCTCAAAAGCAGTTTTAATTGCGAGGAGTTCCCGGTCAAAGATGGTGTAGTTCCTTTCTGCCGGTGACAGTTGATGAGAGCAATAGGCGCAGGGGAGCGGCTTCTCATCAGTGGTCTGCTGGAGGAGGACCACTCCAATGGCTACACTGGAAGCATCTGCTTCTACGAAAAACGGTTTGTGAAAATTAGAGTGTTGGAGAAGAGGTGCTTGCATGAAAGTCTTTTTCAAAAATTGAAAGCTATACTCTTGCTCAGGTCCCCAAATGTAGGGGTGATTTTTCTTTAGAAGTTGGGTGAGGGGAGTCGTGACTTGCGCATAGCGGGGAACATACTGCCGGTAATAATTTACACTACCGAGGAACCGTTGGAGGGTCTTAACCGCCTTGGGGTTTGGCCACTGTTGAATTGCATGCACCTTATTTTGGTCCATCTGAATCCCTTCAGGGCTTATAATGAAGCCCAAAAACTCCACGGAAGTACGATGAAAGGCACACTTTTCCCATTTGCAGTATAGTTTATGCGTACGTAAACGTTGTAATACTTGCCGGACGTGTTGTACATGTTGTGGAAGGGAGGAAGAGTAAATCAAAATATCCAGATACGCAATCAAAAAGGTGTCTAATATGTCCCGAAAAATATCGTTCATGAGGTGCTGAAAGGTGGCTGGAGCATTTGCAAGGCCGAAGGGCATAACTAGATATTCGAAATGCCCGTACCTCGTACGGAAAGCCGTCTTCCATTCATCTCCTTGGCGTACTTGGAGTAGGTTATAGGCTCCCCGGAGGTCTAATTTTGTAAAGAGTCGGGCTCCTTGGAGCCAGTTGAGGAGTTCCGGTGTAAGTGGCAGGGGGTAGTGGTTTTTTACAGTGATGCTGTTTAAACCCCAATAGTCAATGCAGGGTCTCAAGCCGCCATTCTTCTTGGTGACAAAGAAGATGGGGGTCCCTGTAGGGGAGGTAGAGTGCTGGATAAATCCTTTTTTGTGGGCTTCATCCAAATAGGTGCATAGCTCCATTAGTTCTGGAGCAGAGAGGGTGTAAATGCACCCAAAAGGGGGTTCTTTGCCAGGGAGTAAGTCTATAGGGCAGTCGTAGGGGTGGTGTGGAGGCAACTCAGCTGTCTTGCTGAAGACGTCCGAGAAGTCCGTATATTCTTCGGGTAGCTGAAAAGTTGAGGTGCTACATGTTACGTGAGGAGCAGGAGTGACTCGTACAGGTGGCATGGGAATCAAACAATGCTGCTCATAATGGGTCGAGTTGAACAGAAGTTGTCTTTGGCCCCAATGTATCTGAGGCTCATNCCCAGTGTATCTGAGGCTCATCCAACGTGAGCCAGGGAAGGCTGAGGACCACACAGAAAAGTGGAGTACAGACAATATCAAACACCAGGGTCTACAGTGCTGCCCCAATACATAGGGTAGTGGAGCCATTTCCTCAGTAACAGGCCCTGAAACCAGGGGGAACCCATCGATTGTACGAATGGCTTCAGGGTGTACCTTGGGTCAGATTGGGATTTTGTAGGTCTGGATCAAAGTTGTATCCACAAAATTCCCTGAGGCTCCTGAATCAATACGTGCCCAGATGACGAAAGAGTGGTGGGGGTCAATGGTGAGGGTAAGTGGCACTCGCAAATGGAGCGGGGGGCGAGCCATGGAGAATGGGGTCATGAGGGGCCCTGACCTCATTGGGAAACCCCTTCTGTCCTGGCGCCTTTCCTTTCATTGTTCCATTAACCGATCATCGATTTGAAGTACTACTGTGGCCAAACCGGCCCAGGTAGCTGGGAGGGCGGTGTAGGCCAACTGGTCTTTGAGGTCATCTGCAAGACCCTTCCGAAAGTACACCTTGAGCACTTCATCCAGCCATTGTAGTTCCAAGGCTAGTTGTTGGAACTGCGTGATGTGGTCCAGGAGGGGTGTTTGTCCCTGCTGAAGGGAGAGGATGGCTATTTCTGCATCTCTCAATTGGTGCAGGTGTTCATGGCCGAAACGCTCCCGGCCCGTCTCGACCCTTGGCGTTTCCCGCTGAATGACGAGGGGGAGGCAAGACGGGGCACTCCTAAATGAAATGGGTTGTGTCCCCACAGTAGAAGCAGGCCCGTGTATGTCGGTGCCGGTCTCGCTCTTCGGGTGTGAGGGGTCCTCTGGAAGCCCCCAACTGCATCGGTTCTGGGTCTGGTAGTGTGGGTCCTGTCCCCTCGGGGGCTGGAGTCATGAGGGGCCGTGACCTCGTCAGGAAACCCCTTCCGTCCTGGCACCTTTCCTTTTGTTGTTCCATTAACCGATCATCGATTTGAAGTACTAGTGTGGCCAAACCGGCCCAGGTAGCTGGGAGGACGGTGTAGGCCAACTGGTCTTTGAGGTCATCTGCAAGGCCCTTCCGAAAGTGCACCTTGAGCACTTCATCCAGCCATTGTAGTTCCAAGGCTAGTTGTTGGAACTGCGTGATGTGGTCCAGGAGGGGTGTTCGTCCCTGCTGAAGGGAGAGGATGACTATTTCTGCATCTCTCAATCGGTGCAGGTGATCGAAGAGGAATCGGAACTCTTGAAGGAAGTCCTCATAGTTAGACAGGAGTGGGCTCTTGCTTGTGAGTAGATTAGTGGCCCATTCTAATGCCACGCCTCCCAAATTCCCGATCACGAAAGCCACCTTTAAGTCATCCGTCAGGTAGGTAGGTAGTAGTCCTGGGTAGTGAAGGTTAGTTTGCAAAGGGCCAGGAAGGCTCGGCACACCTTGCGATCACCCTGGAATTTCTCAATGCGGGGGCCTCGAGACTCTCGGGCTACCACCTGGGATGTTGGGTTGTGCAGGGGAGCCGCGAGGGGTGCCTCCACCCCTTCTTCCAGAGCCAGAATGGCACGGGGCCCCAGTGGCACGAGGAGGGCTACCACTGGGGGGGGCAGGGCCCCACTGCTGAGCCACGTTGACCACCAACTCGCATGCTGCTCCTGGAGTTCTTTAATTTGCATAGCCAGAGACTGTACTGCTTGCACTAAATTCCCTATCTCTTGACCCACATCCATTGTGGGGTCTTGAAGGGGGCGTGAGGGGTGGCTGGTGAATATGTCAGTGGTGGGGGGGGAAGGAAGGAAGGCCAGGGGGACCTTCACGCCGACCACACTTACACAAGGCTGCTCTGACTGTGGCGGCGGTGGTGAAAATGCCCATCAGGATAGCATGTGGGCCTTCCACGTGCGGTTGCACCAGGAAGTCAGGCCCCTATCATCACAGGGCTCAGAGCTTAGGGGGGGGAAGAGGCCACACACACACACACACGTACCCAGAGGGGGGGGGAGCGGGCAGACCAGTGTAGGATGGTGGAAGGAGGGTAGGGACGTAAACCCACGGCAAGGGGAAGAGGGAAAAGGGGACTTTCAGGGCAGGAACTGAGAACCCAGGAAGGGCAGAGACACGCCAAATGCCCGCAGGCTCATGCAACCCACTCAGGCTTTCTCAGGGATAGGCAGAGAGGGAAGGGCTCCACACACACCGTAATACTCTAGACCTTTAAGCACAGAGGGAAGGGAGGAGGAAGGGGTCTCAAGGGGAAGACAAAGGAGGGGGCGAAACAATGGGCAAACAACAAGCAAGAACAATCACTTTGCTTTCAATCGAGGGGGCCAGTCCTTCCAGGCATGCAAGCTCTGTCCACCAGCATCGCATCTCCTGCAGCGCTGGCTCATAACGTAGAGGCCCCGCCCCCTGAACATGCCTGGAGGCGTGCTGAACGTCGCAGAGGGGGGCGTGGTTCTGCGCCGCTGTGGGGGGGCTCTGATGAGCCTTCACTGTTGGGGCCTGCGTCGGGGATTGCCGGGAGCCCTGGAGGCAGCGTCGCTTCTCCGTCTTGCACGGGTTAGGTCCGTCTGTGTGGGGGCAGGGGCCTACTATTTTTCTCAGAAAATTTTAAAAGTTAAATAGTTCACCCAATAGTTCAGTTAAATAGTTCACCCAATTTTTTCATTTTTGACAAAAGAAGCAAGACCAAAAAACCAACTTGGATTTCTCAAGTTTTTGATTCAAAATCAAATTTTGGTAGAAAAAGGTTTGTCTTCAAAAACCCAAACTGATTTTTAAAACTGATGACTTGAAAGGAGAATTTTTTTTTTATCAATTTTCAGTTTGGGAGATTTTAAAAATTAAAATTTTCAGTCACCTGTTTTTACTTTGATTGAAAAGCCATTTTTCAACCCAATCTAACTGCAATGCAAAAAAGGTAAGTTTAAAGTCATATGTACAGTCTTCTTATTTTCCAACTTTTGCATGCTCAGTCATGTAAGCAACAGTCTACACAGTTATCATCTGTATATGCTTGTAAAATCTGTTCAAATGTGACTGAAAACAGGATGTACACCTTTAAGAATAGCCGCTCTCTTGTGTTCAGGGTCACTTGTCATCCACATTCTCAGACTTTGAAAAGGAGCAGCTCTTGTACCTTAGTTGGAACCAATACTCAGATAAATTTGCTGCAGGGGAATCCCTTTCCATCAGCTCAGACAAAAGGATGTGATGAGGAGCATGTGAGACCAAACAAGGTAGGTGCCTAAGACATTCAGAGGAGCAATCTCGATATGATCAGCAGCAGCTGCAGCAGACCAACAAGATAAATACAGTAAGAGCTCTAGTTAAAAAACAAACAATTTTAAAATTGCAAATATTCCATAGAAAGTACTTTCAGTGGTATTGGAGGTTTGGGGGGCGCGTATATAATTTATCAGGAGACAGTTAAAGGCACTGTACATACAGAATCGTTAATATTTTTAAACTGCTGGTACATGTAACAACAACAAATAGTGTTTTTCCTCCCTAACTCTCAAAGTTCCTTTCAGTGGTAAATAAATAATATTAGACCCAGGTTACAAATGAGAAAAATGGGACACAGGGTTTAAGAGACTTCTTTGTCCATTTCCTTAGCAAGCAGCAATACATACCTCCCATATCAATATGTCAGGAAAGTTATATGAGCAATTCTGTGAAGATCATGCATATATAACTTTACTCAAGTGAGAAGGTCCATTGATTTTTATTAGAGCTTTTGGGACTGACCAACGTGAGAATCAGGATATTTTATTTTGCCAAAAACCATTACATTTGCAGAATTTTGATCTAAATTATTACTTCCCTTAATCCAATGTAATGGTGGGCCATTTAATAAACAAACCATATCTTTAATTAAGTAGGATATCGGCTATGCAAAGAGAGATTCCTGTCTGAAATTAATCCTTGCCTTCTCAGTAGGGCAGGGAGGAGGGAATGAAAAACAAAACCCCCAAAGTACACAGTGAGCCTGAAGCCAAATGGAACTCAAAGCTCAAAAAAGTTTCAAGCTTTGATCTAAATTCTAGACACTCCGAGTTTTGAGTTGATTTTCCATTTGGCAAATAGAGTTCCCCATTCTTCATGTCAACTAATTGCTTTTCTGTTGATACAAACGTAACTGACAAAATATACATACCAAAAGAGGAGGAGAAACGTGATTCATTATTCTTTGGTTAGAATATTTGCTGGGAGAATCTACAATCAATGGTTATATTTTCTTTAGGGTGCACAATGTGCAAAGTGCTGGGATAAAAATCTAAACTAATTGTCTCAGGGGTGAGTTTGAAGAGTCCCTTAAGCGTTTCAACACACAAGTTCTACTGACCTTAAATAGAACTTGCATTAAATCCCTCATGCACTTTGGAAAAATTTTTTTCTCATCATCATCATACCTACACAGATGCTGTATAAACTGAACACCTATTTGCAAATCCCTGAGGTGTTTTGAACTGTTTTTTAGCTATACCCACACAGACGCTCAAACAAAACAGCACTCAAATTGAAGATTAAAGGTGACGTTCCACTAGTACATACCATAAAATGCATAAAATTCCTGTTGCCCTCCAAGCTGCCTGCTCTGAATCCAGCCAATGAACGTTAGAACCCCTTCATCTTCCCGTGCTAAGGGTTTGATTGTGTGTGTGGCCGTGTGTGAGATAGGGGAGGAAGACATGATTATTCTTCTGTCTCACATACCTTTTTGAAAATTCTGCTGGAGTAGGAAAGTCCCTGGGTTAAAACAGACATGTCACTAATCACCCTTTAACCACCGTTGGTGGTCATTTATGCATGTTGCAGGGCTGCATAGGGCACCAATACAGTCTGCAACATGCATAAATAACCACCAAGGGTGGTTAAAGGGTGGTTAGCGTCATGTCTGTTTTCACCCCCTGTGAGACTATTTAAATATTTGTCTCAAAGTTTGTTTTCAGGATATAAACGTAAACTTGACAGGTCTTTGGGGAGAATGTGGGGAGCAAGTGTTACGTAGTTTGGACAAGACTGTAGTAAAAAAAACAACAACACACAAACCCCAACTCTTCTCAGTCTCCCTTATATCCTCCCTCACCTCATAATCTCCTTCACTCCTGGTGTAAACATCATCATGACTATAATTTCCAATGCTCATTAGTTTCACAGCATCATATTAGTATGCTTTAGCACCATCTAGCTTGCATACAAGGGATCGAAGATCACATATTTCCCCCTCTAATATCTAGATCCCTGTTTCTCTACTGACTTTTTAAGTGGTAGCTCTGTACAGGTCATTTTGGATAATCAGTTATCAAAATAAAAAAATCTAACACTATGCATGTGGGAGAAATATGGTTGGATAACTTCTTTACACTCCCCTTGAACCCATGCAAATCTTTCTTCAAATCTGCCTACAAAAATTACCTGGCTAATAACTGTATAAGTGGCTAGTAGAGGATACTGGTGGTTCTCAATCCTTTGGTAGTTCATGGTAGCTGCACTGAGGGGAAACCACTGGGATGCTGGGCAGGAATGCTACCTTCAGTCCTTTGGGGCTCAGGACTTTTTTGTAGGGCTTAGTAGCCTGTTATGACCCAGTACACATGAGCAGTGACATTTTCAAGATTTGTTTAAGATTCCTTGTCTCATTATGGTAAGCTGTTTTTTACTGTGACCCATGGGATCAGAAACTCTGCTCTAGTATACCTTAAAAGAGCATGGAATAATCCAGACACCTGCCAATTGTGATGTACAGAAGCAGGACGGTTGAATCTCTTTATGTGAATCAGTGATGTAGGTTTTCTGGAAAATTTTCTGATGCCTTAAATCAAGTGGAACTTGATTTTAGCATGTTTGACTTACATTTAACAAAACTCAAAAAAGTACGCCAGGTCAATTTTATGTGCTGGATAAATATCTCAAAAGTTTTTCCCATAGCCAAAAGTAGTCAAACTGAAATATTTAATTAGGTGGAAAAAAATCAATAAAGTGCATATGTTCAAATAGATTCAAAGCTTTACTTAGAAATTGTTTTTATTGGAATTACTTGCAAATATTTTAAGACATGACAACTTAATAGCATACACTTCCCTTACACTTTTTAAATTTTAAGAAAAAAAATTGAAGCACTGAAGACTGTTATCATACTAATTTGGGGGCATTACCAACACAGCACGCCCAAAGAGCTGTGCATGATATGCCACTGTTGTCCACTGATCTACTTCAACTTATTAATTATTATTATTATACGCATTTGTATAGCACCAGCTGTGTACCTGGCACTTTACAAAACAATAAGGTAGACACAGTCGCTGCCTATGGCTTACAATCTAATAGACATGGAGGGGGGAGACAAGGAGAGGAGACATAGGAAGAGACAAGGGATAAATAACATTCAAGAGGATGTGAAGTCTCAGGTGCACATGCATGGCTTGGTTGCAGTTAGGCAGGAGTCAATGGGGAGGGCAGACGGTAAATATTGAGAGGAAAGTTCTAAAAGGCTCCGGGAAAGGTGGCAAGGAAGAGGTGGGTTTTGAGGAGGGATTTGAAGATGCGGAGGGAGGGGGCAAGGCGGATGTGGGCAGGGAAGGAGTTCCAGGCATGGGGGGCAGCAAGGGAGAAGGGGAGCAGGGGAGACGAGAGAGAGCGAGGGAGGGGACAGAGGAGGAGCGTAGAGTGTATGCAGGAGTGTGTAAGGAGATTAGGGCTGAGAGGTAAGGGGGAGCCAGGTTGTGAAGGGATTTGTAAGTGAACACCAGGAGTTTGTGAAGGATGTGTTCGGGAAGGGGGAGTCAGTGAAGTGAGGAGAGGAGAGGTTGCACGTGGTCGAAGCGACGGACTGAATGGATGACCCTAGCAGCAGGGTTTTGGATGGAGATAAGGGCGGACAGGTGAGAGCGGGGGAGGTCAGCATGGAGGAGGTTACAGTAGTCAAGGCGTGAGATGACCATGGCGTGAACAAGGAGTTTGGCTGAGGAGACAGAGAGAAAGGGGCGAATCCGAGCAATGTTATGGATGGCAAAGCGACAGGACTTGGCAACAGAGTTGATGTAAGGTTTAAAGGAAAGGTGAGTATCGAAGATGAAGCCCAAGCTACGGGCTTGGGGAACGGGACGGATGGTGACCCCATCGATAAGGATGGACAGGGAAGTGGGAGAGGAAGGGTAGGGAGGAAAGATAAGGAGCTCAGTCTTAGCCATGTTGAGCTTCAGCTGACGTTGGGACATCCAGGTGGAGATATCAGAAAGACAGTTGATGAGGCGAGCTTGGACAGAAGGGGAGAGAGAGCGGGTGGAGAGATAGAGTTGAGTGTCGTCAGCATAGAGGTGATATTGAAAGCTGTGGGAGGCAATGAGTTTGCCAAGGGACAACGTAGGTTGCTTGCCCATGTTACCATACCTGGGGAAACTAATGAGGAGCAAACTTCCATCAGGAAAGTAATGTGAGGCTTGGAACGTGGTTAAAACCATCATTTAATGTGTCGCCCATTGTTTTCAATCACAAAAGGTAGAGCTCAAAATGCAACCCTGCCTTTCATGATTGAAAACAATGGGAGATGCAAGCACCCACGCTCTGAGCCTCACGTTACTTTCCCCACCGGGAGTTTGCTTCTTGTTAGTTTCCCCCGGCACAGTAACATGGGTAATTACTCAGAGTTTAACTTTCACTGGGCACCTTCAGTTTCACTGCCACCATCTGTAGAAGCGCTTATTGTTAGTTCCAGTTCAGATTGAGGCAAATCTGATTCAGAACTGCTTGAGCCACGTTCTCTTTCACTAAATGATGGTGTGTGTGTGTGTGTGTGTGTGTGTGTGTGTGTGTGTGTGTGTGTGTGT
>QEPC01006720.1:2058038-2100379 GCA_003113815.1 Sphenodon punctatus | reverse complement strand
CCCGGAGCGCAAGGTAGGCGATCCCTGGGTGGGGAGGTAGGGTGATCCCTGGGGTGGGGGGGTGTTAAACCACCCCCCACCCCAGGGATCACCCTAGTACCGGTACTTACTTACCTGTTGCTGGATGCTGGTGCAGGTTCCGGGTTGCGGGTGGCGGCCCGGATCCCACACTTGGGACTTAAAGAAAAAAAGAAAAAAAGAAATCCAGGCTGGGCAGGGTGGGTGGGGGGTGTCCCCCCTTCCACCCATGCAGCCTGGACTTGGGGAGGGGAAGTGTTTGGGGGGGGGTTGTGTTTTTTTTTACATTGCGGCCATTCATTTGAATCGCCGCAATGTAAAAAGCCACTACGGGGGGGAATCCGGAAAACGGGCCGGATTACTGGGTTAATCCGATACTGCTGGTACACCAAAATACTGGCAGTATTGGATACCAGATGATCCAGTAGTCCCACCCCTAGTTTATACCAAAACCCTATAACCATCTCGGTGTAATGGGAGGAGTCAGAGAACTCTCTGCTGAACCCTGCATGGTGATGCCTGGTTTTCTCCCTTTCAGCTGAAAGGTAAACAATAAAGAAGCTCTATCAGATTTCAACCATTGGTGTGAGTATAAGTTTTTCCATGACAGTATTTTATCAAAAACACGAATGCACAGCCCTAATTCTGAAGAAATTGACATGTACATGAATAAGCTTCTTTAAGTCCAAGATGGGGAATCTGTACAAACAGAATTAATTGCTCCAACTTGTACTTAGTGAGGAGCCCAGAGTCAGGGAGAAAGGCCTCCCTACTCTCCAGTAGGATGTCAGTCTAGTACAGAAATATATTAGTCGCAATGTTATTTTCCGATTGTTATGGGAATTATAGATGAATTTATCTAAGGGGCAGCAATTCTTCTGACAAAGCACATGGCTCAGTTATTTGGAGTGATCTGTACCTTCACACAGACTCAAATTTTCCTACCTTGGTGACTGAGCCAATTAACAAACCCATTGACCTGCTCACAGCTGTTATCCTCTTGACTGGGACATGCTGCACAGAAGCTGAACAGCTGTAGCCAAGACAGCTTCAATAAAGGTTGGCATGGACATCAAATATTCACTACACACCTAACTCACCTCTGCTGGACAAGGGTCCACCTACACTAGCATCATCTCTCCTGTGCACCTACCACCCATTATATGTCTGCCATATAAATTCTGCCCTACCTGTGCTAATCAGCAGGGTCAGTATAATCCTCTGAATAAATCAGCTTTGCTCCAAACTCAACTCCACTGAAATCCAATCAATTCTCCACTCAAACAAGTCAGTTAATTAATTCCATATACAAGACTTGGACTATCTGCCTGCGCGCCTGCTTTCCAGGAAAAAGCGCTAACAGCTTCTCTACACCACTTAATCTAATCACTAAGCTGAAGTGAGAAGATTTTACCTGCTTTTTTGACAAGCACTGATGTTTTGGAGGATGCGCCTGACCAAAAATCCCCTACTGATAGATTCCACGGACTTTGTGAGTCATCCTTCCCACTTGGAGAGGTATAGGTCTCCATACCAACTTGCAAGGATTAGTTCTCTTCATGCCTCTAAAAACTGAACTACCTACCACAATGATAAGCGATCCTCACAGAGTTCACACATGCCTAGCAGAGATTTCCAGCAAGCAAAATAAGATTTTTTTTTATTTTTTTTTTAAAACCCACAAACCTGCAGGTTGAAAAACAGATTCACAAAGGCATCTCATTATTGGATCTAACTTCAAGACAAACCTTCCTAATTCATTGCCTATAAAATGGGCAGACCCAAGTGCTTCCGCATGCCCTTTGTGAGAAGTCAAATTCCTCTCTGATCCCTTCTGAACGTTTCCATCTCTAAGCGCACCCTCAGATTCATTAATAGGGTGCCTGGCGAGAGCATTTGCAGGATGACAGACAGCTCATGTACTGATGGCTTTCTGGCAAAGCTGCATTATTTCACAGAGGACACTCCATCTGTCACTATATTCAGAAACAGAAACTGACCTCAGTAGCACTAAGGAACCCCCAGCAGATTAACATTTAATGATGCTTTCAGCTTTAGCCCTCATCATTTTTCATCTTCCAAAGGGCAGACACAGAATAGGAAAAAGGCAGTATGCTCTGTGCAGCACTGGGGGTCTTATGAGAATCATCTGCTTTGATCGGTGCAAACAACTCAAAGGCTTTTTGCTTTGAACGTGGGCTAAGACAATTCTACACAAATATTTAACCAAGACTGCCTAGTAATCAGTCATTGTTTGCATACATACATAATGTTTCTGGGTTGGTTGGTAACACAATTTTAATGAAAATAAAATCTTTCTTAGCATCTACACCAGGGGCGGGATTTATTTATTTTCCCCTCTCATGGACCACTTTCAAAATTCATACAAGCTCCATGGACTAAGAGTGGGGAATGGTCAGCTGTGTGGGAGAAGGTCCAGATCATGGATCTATGCCATGGATCCATCTCCTGCCCTTGAGTGCACCCCCTTCTCTCTGCTTTCTTCCCCTGAACTCACTTTCAGTGCTTGAAGGTAGGACAGGATCTATACATAGGCTGAGCCCAGGAAAGTCGTTAATTAAAACAATAGCCATGGGCAACATAGGTTCCCCATCCCTGATCTATGCAAGGTACCATTAAAGTGTTTGAAGATGCAAAATATTAGATACATTGTTTCCATTCCCTAGATGCTACAATAGTAGAGGGAGATGTTTTACTAGCAAGACACACATTTTGAATCAATACTAATCTTTGGTAAGTGCAAAAAATGCATTACACTAATTACAAGGTGTCAAACGTTATTGCTAGAAATGCAGAGTTGGGTGAAGGGTCTCAAGACTCAAGATCCTGCTCTACCACAGCTTTTCTCTCACAGGTATAAAATATTACCTTTCACAGGCCATTTAGGGCATGGACAAGCAGATATCACCTGACCTAGCAGTTAGCACCAGCATGATTTTGAACAAACCAAATGAGTCTATTCATCTCTTTGTTGTCAGTGTCTAAAATGGTAGATATTTGTGTCAAAGTCTAAAATGCCAGCTGTACCAGGAAGACAACTAGTCCAAACCAACTGGCACAAACACCAACTCCTGTAAATTTATGTAAACTCAAAAGAGCCCATTGCATAATTGAGACCAGACTGGGGGAAATAGCTAGAACATGGCCAGTTGGCAATCCCTATTCAGTTGATTGAAATTCGAGCCAGTCTGGTGGCAGTAGTAAAAGGAATATTAATAAATTAAATCTACCAACATCCTTTATCTCAGGAAGCATCTGGGGAGACCTGTTGGGAGTCTCCAACCTACAGCTGTCTCTGGGGGAGTACAAGACATCATCATCAAGGTGGGCAGCAAAGAAAGTTGCACATCTCTTGGGCTTATCCAGAAGAATCCTAATTCAGCGGCAGTACCCTCAGTTTAGGAGTGGGCGCTTGCTTTGGAGCCATCAGGCTGCAGCTAGTTGTGAGGGGGATAGGAAAAGGTGTAAGGGAATGAGGAGAGAACCCGAGTAACACCCCTACTCGTGCACACACCTACTCTGTTGGAGGCAGGACTCACGGGAAAACAAACCCTCAGGATCTTAAATGGCCTATAGAGCAATTGCCCTCAGCCTAGATCATCATGGGGTGGTGGAGCAAAGTGCAATGTCTGTAATGTAACTCCCCAAATACACACACCCAGGAATGAGGAGGGGTTGCCAGGGGGGTGCCAGGAGCCAGGGACAGGGGTGTGGTTCCCAGGGAGGGGAGTCCGGTATGGGAGATAGAGATGTGCGAACAGCTTGAGGTTTACGTTGCGTCGTTCGGTTCAGTCGTCGAGTTCGGGTTCGGTAGTTCGGTCGCAGAGTTCGGGTTCGATTCGGCCGTTTGGAAATAGGGATCACATGATCGCGTCGGAAACTGGAAACTGGAAATTCGAGTGCATGCGGAGCTGTGTGGTGAGAGAGTGTGTGTGTGCCTGGCTGGCTGGCTGTTCAGTTCATGTGTTTTGGCTGTTTTGTGTTTGGTTTGGCTGTTTGTGTTTTGGCTGGTTGGTGAGTGCTGGTGGGAGACTGTTGGAGCATCTGTTGTTTTAAAAAAAACAAAGAAGAAGAAGAAGATAACTGTTGTCCTAACTAAATGCCGGGGGCCCAACGTGGTGCTCCCAGAGCCGGTGCTGGAGGAGGAGGAGGAGGAGGAAGAGGTCGTTGCCCCAGCCCCTGGACCTTCGGTGGTGATGGCCGTCTCTTCTGAAGAGGAGCAAGCGGCGGGCACAGGAAGTGCTGCCAGCTTTGTAAACTTTTTTTTTTTTACTTTGAAGACAAGAAAGGCTCTATCCATTAGAGTGAGCTCACTGACGTGTGGGTGGGTGCGTGGGTGGTGGGCATCAGTCAGGCACAAACAGTGGGCATCAGTGGGTAGCAGCGGATGTCTGCCACAGAGAGAGAGGGTACTGTAGTGTGTGGGGCTCTTCCAGCAGTCAGGCACGAGCAGCACCCCCACCCAAACATGTGCCTTCCAGCCATCCCTAGCAAGGGTCTCCACTCTCTAGTTGCCATCCCTACCTAGCACCCCCAAATAAGGGCAGGATTTGCACGTGCCAGCCAGGGTCTTTCCATTTGCCATCCCTAGCACCCCAGGGAGGGCAGGATTTGCACATTCCAGTCGGGGTCTCTCCATTGCTATCCCTCCCTAGCAGCACCCCAAGGAGGGCAGGATTTGCATGTCCCAGCCAGGGTCTTTCTAGTTGCCATCCCTAGCACTCAAAGAAGGGCAGGATTTACATGTGCCAGCCAGGGTCTCTCCATTTGCCATCCCTAGCATCCCCTAGCACCCCAAGGAGGGCAGGATTTGCATGTGCCAGCAAGGGTCTTTCTAGTTGCCATCCCTAGTGCCCCAAGGAGGGCAGGATTTGTATGTGCCAGCCAGGGTCACCATCTCCCGTTGTCATCCCTAGCACCCCAAGGAGGGACGACTAAAGGCATCATCATAAATGCATGATATTATGTTGGTGTTCTTAATGTGTTCCCATTTCAGAGAGGAATCGGATGCCAACCCCAGCACTGGTGCCAGGCCAAGGAGGATCCCTAGGTGGAGGTCACCAGTGACACCCCCAGACATTTGGCAGAGAAGGTCAGATGTCTGGGGGTTTTATGAGATGGGTGACGGAATTGCCATATGCAAGGTAAGGCACAGGGACTGGAACAACAGGGAATGAATTTCCCTATGACCTGTTAGGAATGGAAGTCCCCTGCAGAGAGAGATTGGCCACCCAGACCACCCACTTGTGGAGACAGAATGCAGGCAGGGCTTGACAGACCATTGGTCTGACACAGTATGGCACTTCTTATGTTCCTATATTTTCTTTTTATGATCTTTAGTTCTGCAGGAGGAGGAGGAGGAGCCCCGTCCCCACTGCCCCCGGCATGGGATGGCGTGTGCCACTGCACCATCACTCCTTGTCCAGGGGAAACTCGGGGAATCCCAGCAGCGGAAGGTTCACCTTTAGAAACAACAACTGCTCCACCAACTTGGCTCCCAGTCTCAGGTGGTGCGGGGAGCAAATCTCCCCCACCATGGAGAACACCCACTCGCTGAGGACACTAATTGGTGGGCAGGACAGGATACCCTTGGCCACTTTTGAAAGGGCCAGCCACAAGTTGGCCTTGCTGGCCCAGTAGATGAAGGGATCACTGCTGGGATCAATGCATGGCTCCTCCTCCAGTTGGTCTCCACTGCTGGGGTGCCATCATGCGCTCTCTGGTAGCTCTGGGTGGGCACCACCTGCCCAACTGCCCTCAGCCACGCTGCTTGCCCTTTTGTGCTGGGCCCCATGCTCCCCAGAGTGGCCTGCACACAGAAGGAGCTGTTGGCACTAGTAGGGGTCCTGCTGCTGCTGTTCATCCTGCTGCTGGTTCTTCTGCTACTGCTAGGGCTGGGGGCAGGGATAGACCCAGATGGCTGGAAGAGGTCACGGCTCCCACCATCCCCAGGGTCATCCTGCTGCATGGTCCGCTCTGCCTGCTGGACCAGCACACCCTTCCGGAGGCCACAGACCAGCACACCCTTCCGGAGGCCACAGACCACTGTCTCACGTGCCATGCTGCCCTTGATCCTGGGGTCCAGCATGGTTGCCAGGACATATTCCTCCCGGTGTAGGAGCTCATCAAAGCGTGCACTCAGCCCTGCCTTCAGCTTCTGTGCCAGGTCAAGCACCTCATTGGAGATCTTCATGCCCTGAGGGCTACAATCCCACCCCCGAGAATCTCATCCAGGCTCCTCTGGAGACTATGGACCAGTGGGGTCACCTGGCTGAGGGTGGCAGTGGAGCTGCTCACGGTCTCCATCATGGCCAGGAACGGTCTAAGGACGAAGACTGTGTGAGTGAGGATCTCCCATTCCTCCCTGTTGTACCCTGTAGGTGCCTCAATGTCTGTTTCCAGTTTCACCTGATGCAGGGCGGCTTTCTGCTCAAGAAGCTGCTCGAGCATCAGGAAGGTGGAATTCCACCTGGTGGAGACATCCTGGATGAGCTGGTGCACCAGGGATGCTTGCTCGGCCTACTTCTCCTGGAGGAGCTAGCTGCCCTTCATCCTACGGTTGAAGAACCCTGCCAGCTTCCTCCCCCGGTTGACCATGGAGCTAAGGGTGCCTGGCCCAATCCCCTTCTCCTCCAAGTCCAGAGCATCCTTGACCACAAGATTGAGGGTGTGTGCGGTGCAAGGGATACTTGTGAAGCCCCCGTCAAGGACTGCCTTTAGTATATTGGCTGTGTTGTTCGTGACCACACACCCCTTGGTGAAGGCCACGCCTGGCATGACCCACTCCCTCACCATGGTGGCCAGGGCTGCCTTGAGGTTCCTTGAGGTGTGGGAGCTGTACATGACTTGTGCCTGAAGCAGGGCCCACCTATACCCTGCTTCAGGACCCCACTTCTCACTGCCAAGCGCTGCCTCTGGGTCCTGCCACCAGTGTGCAGTCACTGCCAGGTAGGCATGCTGGGCGTTCCTGGAGGACCACAGGTCCGTGGTGAAGTGGACCGTTGCCCCCCCAGCCCCTGCAAGCTGCTCCCTCACCCGCTCCTTCAAAGCCCTATATAACTGTGGGACCACAGTCCGACTCAGGGCGGAGCGGGAAGGAAGCTTAAAGTTGGGAGCCAGGAACGCAAGCAGACGCTGGAAGCCCTTGTCCTCCACAATGGAGAAGGGCTGGCCATCCAGGGCAATCATCTCGGCAACCAGGCGCTTGCCTTTTTCCTGGAAGCCTGTGCCACGGCGCCCTGCCGATGGCCTCGACACATCGCCCCACCCCATCTCCTCCATGGTGGACTGGCGGTGCTGCTGGGGAGGCTCCTGCAGTTTTTCTGCCCCCATAATGCTCCTGCTGCTGGTAGAGGCAGCAGCAGTAGCTGCAGAACGCTGGCCCGCTGAATGGGCCGGGCGACTGGCCGCTGGAGTCGGGAACCCGCTGGCATCCACTTCGCCTGCCTTCCCGCTCAGCAACACAGCACTGTGGCATGCCTTCAGGTGCCTGGCCATTGCAGTTGTGCCAAGGTTGGCAAGCGCCCGCCCACGCTTCACCACCTTTTGGCACAGCGTGCACTGCACCTCTCTGGGATCATCTGCCCTCACCTGCTTAAAATGCTCCCAGACAGTGGATGTTTTTCCCCCTCCTGCTGCCTTCTTGCCCGCCCCGGCAGACGTGCTGCTGCCAGTGCTGCTGGGAGAGGGAGAACTTTGTGGCACTGGTGGTGATGCAGCTCTGGGAGGAGGAGGGTCAGACATTGCCTCATGGACATAGATATCCTCTGCGGCACTAGTGTCACTGACTGCTGCCTCTTCCTCACTGTCCCCAGCGATCATGGCGATGTCCCCAGAAGGGGAGTACTGGGACCCGGAGGGTAGACTGCCCGTGCCCGCCATGCTGCTGGCACTCTCCCTGTGCCCCCCTCTGTGGCTGCTAGTGCTGCTGCAGCTGCCGCTGCTGCCACTCCTCCTCTCCCAGTCCCTAGTACTGGCATTGCCCGGGGATCGGGCCCTGCCTCTAGCAGCCGGGGTGGGATCCACCAGCTCTGGACTGCTGGGGATCGCCTCGACAGTGGGGGACATTGGTGGCTCTAGAGGAACATTGGAAGCAGCAGCACCTGCTCCAGCACCAGCACCAGCAGAGACAGACGCAGCTTCAAGTCCTGCAGGCTTTCCAGTGCCCTGCGTGACAGTGGAGGAGGGCACTGCCAGGAGGCGACGCTGAGCCACTGAGACCTGTTGCCCTAAAACAGGCCTGCTGAGCTTGGGACGTGGTGATGTGCTCAGGCTACTGCTGCTGCCTGCTGCCACTCCCCTGGCACGGTCGCTTCCACCTCTGGCACGTGCCCCATTGCCTCCCCTACGGGCAGCAGATCGGCCTCTCATTCCCTTCTCCATTTCTCCCTCCAAAATAATGTTTTTATATTTTATTTTATTTTATTTTTATTTAACCTTTTTATCTAATATTATATCTGTCTATCTACACTAAATCTAACTGCTATTAACTATTCTAAATGCTATGAACGAAATTGATTATCTAATAAGTACAAAGGCCTACTCCTACGAACACTACTAAATCTCTAAACACTCTATTCTCAACTAACTCCTACAACTATCTACTATCTCTAATCTTAGATAGACAGACAGACAGAGACAGACAGACAAAGAACACAGAGAGGGGTACAAAATGAATTTAAAAAACAGGGGAAGGGAATCAGGGATGGAATATATAGAGAGGGAGAGGGAAAGGATTCAATGGAGGGGGGAGGGAGGGAGAAAGATTTAACACAGGGAGGAGTAAAAACAAAAAATAACACCTAAATCTATCTAATCCAAGCTAAATAAATGATAATATGGAGTTAGATGGGTTGGATGGGTGAAATAGGAGGAGGATTGCAATGGATTGAGAACAAAACTGCTAGGAGAGGGAGCCTTCTGAAACACCTGCTGTTCAGGAACAGTGACTAACTCAGAAGGTGTTGGCAGGGGGGAGGGCAATGAGTTTTGTTACTTGCTGTACCCACCTCACTGCAAGCCCCATTGGCTCCATGCAGCCTAGCCCATGGCCAATTGCAGACTGCAAAGCCAGTGGTCTGAGGAGAAAAGGGATGCTGATTGGGCAGGCTGGCTGCTACTCCAAGCCTCTCCCTCCACCGCTGGTGCCTGGAAGTCTGCTCCTCAGCTGACCTCCCACCTCCCTGTGCCTACCTGTGTCAGGCAGTGGATCACCAACTGGCTGTGGTCATGTTTCTCCTGCCCGAACCACCCGAATGTGATCCGAACTGACCGAACTATTTGGTCGTTTCGGAGTTCAGAATCAGGTTCAGTTCGGTCAGTTCAGGTTCCGTCGTCCGAACAGGCCGAGTTCGGGCTGAACTCCGAACTGCGTTCACCCATCCCTAATGGGAGAGTCTCACGGGGAAGGAACCAGGTTTTTGTGCAGGGTAGGGTATACAGTAAGGTATCCACTTTTGCAGCCTAAACGCTCAAGTCACCCACTTGTTCACCCAATCACTTCTTCAGTCAAGTCTCTCAACCACGGTCCCGCACAATGCACACAGCAATAAAGGAAGGGAGGGCCAGTCTCACAGGCAAATAGCACTGATCACCGGTGAGGAATGGCTGGCGGCGAGCTCCCTTTATCCCCTGCTGCTCCCAAGGTGCGTAGATGCTCTGAGTGCCGCGGTGGGTTTGTAGGGGACGTGGCCTGGATGGGCAGTGGCAGGACACTCTGCGCCTTCCCACGTGGGGCCATTGTAGGTGCTGGAGGGGCGGCCATCTCCGCAGCTCCCTCTCCCAGTGCTTCTGGCATCTCTGTCCCCTGTGGGACAGCGGAGCGGGTTCGCGCTGTTGCTGCTTGTTGCGGCACCCAGTTTTCTTTCAGGTAAGTGTCCGAAGGTGGTGCTCTAGCAGCCTCCTACCCCCATGCCTCAGACACCTATAGAGGGGTCTGACACTAGTAGTGCACCAGCAGCAAACTAGTAAGTCAGAAAAGGCCTTTTGGGTGGAAAAGAGGCTGCTGTCCCTGGGGACCCAGTGGCCCTGCCACCAAAGGCTCCATGGAGAGGGGAAAAGCCAGACCTGAGAGGGCTACAGAAAGGAGAATTGAGCCCACAGCTAAGGGATTATGGGAACAGGACCACAAAACTCTCCCACCCCTATTGAGATGGTCCCACCAACTACTGTGATGTTATCACAACACTCCAAAGGGAGCAAAACAATGTCAAAAGGGAGAAGGTCAAAGGGACTCTTGTTCCTTTTCAGACATTGCCACTCCTACTTTCCAAGTGTTGTGACATTACAGTGCTCCAAAGAGGCAGGGGCAGTCCAAGTTCATGGGAGTGCCCCATTCCATCCCAGCACCCATTCACACATCCCTTGCTGAGACAGATCCTGTGATCTCAGCCCTGGAAGGGCTTCAGCCAAGCATCCGGAAAGACAATGGGTGTTAAACAAGAGGATAGCTCACACCAGGTGGGTGTCCAACTGATCATTTATGAAGTGTTTGCCCCCACTGCACCCATGAGGCCACCACCCACAGGACATGCAGCCCTCCACACACAGTGGGGTCTTGGAGCATGCGGAGCCCGCCATGTGGGTGAATGCAGGCTAACATGAGCCCACATGGCTGCGTGACATGCAGCCTCATGCACATACAGGTCCACCAGTACCATAGGATCACGGGTGAATAGCCTGGAGTGTTTGAAGGATCAACTGCTTCCTGTCCTCCTGTTCACTCTCGCTCTACATCCACCTTAAAAGGCCAACACACACCAAATTCAAACGTGTTGTCCAAGTTGTTCTGGTTTGCAGCATGTGCCCAACGTTTACTGTTTCCAAGCTGTTATATTCTAAGGAGTGACTTCCACAAGCTTTCTATTGCTATAGTCATGTTTCAGAAGGACAGCCAGTCAACTACAGTAAGTTATTGAACCTGGAGATGGGGGTTGAGGGGGCAGCTGCATTTACACAGCTGCATGATCCCTCCCAGTCTGGGTTCCAGCCTGGGTATGGTACAGAGACGGCCTTGGTTGACGATCTCCATTTGGCGTTGGACCAGGGTCGTCAGACCTTACTGGTCCGGTCCTGCTAGACCTTTCGGCTGCATTCAACACAGTCGTTCATGAGGTGTTGGTGACTCACCTGCGGGACCGTGCAGGAATTGGCGGAACGGTCTTGGACTGGTTTTGTTTGTTCCTGGCCAGGAGAACTCACCAGGTGGTCTTGGGGGAGTGTACGTCTTCCTCTCGGGACTTTTCGTGTGGAGTCCCGCAGGGTGCCATCCTGTCCCCCCTCGTGTTTAACATCTATATGCAGCCATTAGGGGAGATGAGGAGGTTTCAGGGCATGCAGTGTCATCAGTATGCTGATGACACTCAGCTCTACCTCTCCTTTTCCATCGACCCAGGCCATACAGTCTCCTTATTTTCCCAGTGCCTGTCAGCTGTGGGGGCTTGGATGAGGTCGAGCCATCTGCAATTGAATCCTGACAAGACGGAGGTGATGTTGGTGGGCGAGGGCTTGGGGACCTGGGGGTGGTTGAATCTCCTCTTGTTGGGAGGGTTCGACCTCCCATGGCCTCTCAAGTGCGGAGTCTGGGTGTGCTCCTTGATTCGCGACTCAGCCTGGAATCTCAGGTTGTGGCTGTGGCGGGGAGTGCGTTTTGGCAGTTACATCTTGTCCGGCGGCTTCGGCCATCTCTCTCAAACTCTGACCTTGCCACTGTCATCCATGCCTTCATCACCTGGAGTCTGGATTACTGCAACGTGCTTTACGTGGGGCTGCTCGAGAAGCTGGTCCAGAGGCTGCAGCTGGTGCAGAATGCCGTGGTCTGTCTCCTTACGGGGGCGGGTTGAAGGAAGCACATGACACCAGTGCTCCGGGCTCTGCACTGGCTGCCTATAAAGCACCGGGCCAGGTTCAAGGTGCTAGTTTTAACCTTTAAAGCCCTTCACGGCCTGGGCCCTGCTTATCTGCGGGACAACATCACTCCCCATGTGCCCGTGCGACCCTTGAGATCTTCCATGTGAGCCTTTTTGGAGGTTCTCTGGGCAAGGCGGATGGCCACCGATGTTAGATCTTTTCCGGTGGCCGCCCTGTGCTGTGGAATTTGCTCCCAGAGGAGGCTTGGTTGGCTCTCACTCTCCTGCTATTTCAGCGTGTATGTAAGACCTGGCTGTTCCATCAGGCTTTTGGAGAGGGTTGGGGTGGGGGGCTGGGTTTCCCCACATATTGTATTTTTTAATTGTTTTTTTTTTTAATTATTGTTTTATTGACTGTTGTTTGCCGCCCTGGGCTGCCCTGTGGGCAACAGGGACGGGATATAAATTTTAAATAAATGATAAATGCTTCCATTTATTGCTATCTAATTATGTGTTGTTGTTGTTTCCTTTTCCACTCCCACCTTCCAAGTGTCATGATGTTACATACTCCAAAGAGGTGGGGGACAGTCCAAGTCCATGGGAGTGCCCCCTCCATCCCATCACCCATTCATACATCCCTTGCTGAGACAGAACCTGAGCCTCGAGAATCCAAAATCACAGCATGAGCTCAGAGAATGTGGAGCTTGCTGTGTGGGTGAATGTGGGCTAATGTGTGCCCATTAGTCCACATCCTGTCAGTTAGGTTGTGAGTAGTGCCTGTGTTTGTGCAGGTCTGCCAGCACCATAGTGTCATGGGCAGAATACTTTTACTGTGTTCACAGGCAACTACCAGCTCTGCTACCTCTAGAGTTCCATCCCCATGCCTCTTCACCTACAAATCAACCTACAGAGGTGTATTTCCTGGAGCAAGGAAGAGACCACCAAGGCCTTCATCACTCTATGGGGGGAGCAGAAGGTACAATATTCCCTGGTCTAGTACTATTGAAACAAGGCGGTGTGTTCCAGGAGATCTCAGCACAGATGGCATTCCAGAGGTACAACAGGGACATGAAACAGTGCCAGCCATGCTCAATAAACTCAACATTCTGTGCATAGTAAAAGAATAGAAAGCATTTGATAAGGTTCCACATAAAAGACTTTTGAGAAAATTAAAAAGTGATAGGATAGAAGGTGGTGTCTTACTATGGATCGGTAACTGGTAAAAGGATAGGAAGCAAAGAGTAGGACTGAATGGTCAGTTTTCACAAAGGAGAGATGTAAAAAGCGGTGTGTCCCAGGGATCTGTATTGGGACCGGTACTGTTTAACTTATTCATGAATGATCTGGAAAAGGGAGTTAAGAGGGAGGTGATCAAATTTGTAGATGACACCAAGTTATTCAAGGTAGTTAAAACACGAGCAGACTGTGAAGAACTGCAACAGGATCTTATGAGACTGGGTGCGTGGGCATCTAAATGGCAAACGAGATTTAATGTGGACAAGTGCAAAATGATGCACGTAGGGAAACATAACCCAAACTATGAGTACACAATGCTGGGTAGTAAGCTAGGAGTTACCACTCAGGAAAAGAATCTAGGATCAAGAATCCGCTGCCTTGACTTCCTATCCTCCAACTCCTCCCTCGACCCCCTCCAATCTGGCTTCTGCCCCCTTCATTCTACTGAAACTGCTCTCAATAAGTTCACCAACAATCTTCTGGTGGCTAAATCTAAACGTCTCTATTCCATTCTTGTCCTCCTTGATCTCTCTGCTGCCTTCAATACTGTTGACCACTCACTCTTGCTGGACTTCCTTCACTCCCTTGGCTTTTGTGGCTCTGTCCATAACTGGTTCTACTCCTACCTCTCTGACCGCTCCTTTAATGTGTCTCTCTCCAACTCCACCTCCTCCTCCTTCCCCCTCTCAGTTGGTGTTCCTCAAGGCTCTGTTCTTGGCCCTCTCCTCTTCTCAATCTATACCTCATCCTTAGGCAAACTCATTGCCTCCCATGGCTTCCAATACCACCTCTATGCTGATGACACTCAACTCTATCTCTCTACTCCCTCTCTCTCTCCCTCTGTTCAAGCTCGTCTCATCAACTGTCTCTCTGACATCTCTACCTGGATGTCTCAACGTCAACTCAAACTCAACATGGCTAAAACTGAACTCCTTATCTTCCCCCCTCATCCTTCCTCTCCTTCCTCACTGTCAATAACTATTGATGGAGTCACCATCCTGCCTGTCCCCCAAGCCCGTAGCCTAGGCTTCATCTTTGACTCACCCCTTTCTTTTAAACCCTACATTGACTCTGTTGCTAAATCCTGTCGCTTCTCCCTCCATAACATTGCTAAGATTCGCCCTTTTCTCTCTGTCTCGTCTGCCAAAACTCTTGTTCATGCTCTGGTCATCTCTCGCCTCGATTACTGTAACCTCCTTCTCACTGGCCTTCCCCGGTCTCACCTTTCTCCCCTCATCTCTGTCCAAAACTCTGCTGCCAGGGTCATCTACCTCGCCAGTCGCTTCGACCATGTGCAGCCCCTCCTCTCTTCGCTTCACTGGCTTCCCCTTCCTGAACGAATCCTGCACAAGCTCCTAGTCTTCACCTATAAAGCTCTTCACAACCTTGCTCCCCCCTACCTCTCTGCACTTATCGCCCTCCATACTCCAGCCCGTGCACTTCGCTCCTCCTCTGTCCCTTCTCTCACCCTTCCACGCCTTCCCTGCTCCCCTAAGCGCCTTCGTCCCTTCTCACTTGCTGCCCCCCATGCCTGGAACTCCCTCCCTGTCCACATCCGCCTTGCCCCCTCCCTTCATACCTTCAAATCTCTCCTTAAAACTCACCTCTTTCGCTCTGCTCTGTCTGACTCTTTATCCTGCTGAGCCACTATTCCTATACCTACGATCGGTTTACCCTTATCCTTGCAACATGGACCTGCCTGCTGTCATTCTCATCGTAACCAAGCCAAGTACGTGCACTTGAGACCTCGCATCTTCATGAATGTTAGACCCCTTGTCTCTCCCTCTGTTCCCCTTCCTAAGTCTCTCCCCCAGCTCCTGTCTCTCAGATTGTAAGCCCTAGGGGCAGGGACCACGTCTATTTTATTACTTTGTAAAGTGCCAGGTACACTGCTGGTGCTATATAAATGTTTGTTAATAACAACAACAACAGGAGTGATTGTGGACAATGCACTGAAATCCTCAGCCCAGTGTGCAGCTGCAGTCAAAAAAGCAAACAGAACATTAGGAGTTATTCGCAAAGGGATAGAGAATAAAACTGACGATGTCATAATCCCTTTATACAAATCAATGGTGCGACCACACCTGGAATAGTGTGTGTAGTTCTGGTCACCCCATCTCAAAAAAGACATAGCTGAACAAGAAAAGGTACAGAGAAGGGCAACGAGAATAATAAAGCATATGGAACGGCTTCCGTACAAAGAGAGGCTTGACAAGCTGGGTCTCTTCAGCTTAGAGAAGACTGAGAAGGAGCATGATAGAGGTTTAAAAAAATCTTGAGTAGTATGGAATGAGTAGATAGGGAATGGTTATTTACCCTCTTAAATAGTACTAGAAAATATGGGACACCATGAAACTAGCTGCCGGCAGATTTAAAACAAGTAAAAGGAAGTACTTTTTCACACAATGCATAATTAACCTATGGAATATGTTGCCAGAGGACGTTGTCCGGGCCAGTAGTATAGCTGGGTTTAAAAAGGACTGGATAAGTTCTTGGAGAGTAGGTCCATTAATGGCTATTAACCAAGTAGGTTACTGTATGAACTTCTTACTGTCGGGAGCTGGGAGTGAACGGGGAATGGATTGCCCCTTGTGACTGTCGGTTCTTCTCCCATGCAATTGAGATTGGCCACTGTTGGAGGACAGGATGTTGGGCTTGATGAACCATTGGTCTGACTCAGTATGGTACTACTTATTTTCTTAATACTTCCAGCTGCCAAATGCTGGCAGGTATAAACGTAGGTATGCACCTCTCTGGGTGGGCGGGGATAGCAGGCATGATAGCTCAGAAGAAACAAACAGCTGGGGTGGCAGCTTCTTCCCATAGTTCGCAGCAGCTGAGAGTGATGATAGGGGGTGGCATACTTGGAAGGGGGTGTGGTTGGTGGGCAAAGAACACCTGCCGGTGTATTAGGTTTGTCCCACTCAACCTGTGAGTGGGGGATGCCCCAACACACAAGAAATACATGTGGGGGCTGCTCATTTATTAGGCTTTACACTCTAAACATGCAAGAGGCGGCTGCATGGACCAAACCTGGACACCAGCAGGCTATCATCTCATTTGTTAACACCCAATGATTCCTAAACATGTGTGACTTAAATTCATTCCTGTGACCCGACAGTAAGGCTTGTAAAGTATACAAAGTATCTGCTGGGATTGCAACTCTATCCACAGATGGACTCATCACTCCATTTGGGGTGGCAAAACAATTTGGCAACTTCTGATTTGACGGTTCTGATTTGGAAATTTCTACAGAGAAATTCATTCAAGGCAGTTAAGAGAGGAGCATACATTAAGGGCTAAAAAGTATGTGAACTTTGAAGTGATCCTGTGTTTCATGCATGTCTTAGGGTCTTTTCAAATGGTGGTAGGTCTTCATTTTCAATACAGCTGCACAGCAGACATTTGAGTAAACAAAAGTAATTTATTTCTCACCAGCCCGAACAGGGAAGTTGATCCAATTTCAGGAACAAGCAAAAGGTTACAAAGCAAAAAATCTCCATCAGACTTAGCCAGGCTCCCTCCCTTGTTCAGCAACAGCAGGTGCCTTGTTCTGCTTCAGTTCCCTTGTGCACTGAGGCAGTTGTCTTTTATACTGGAAGCTCTGTTTTGTTTGGTTCCTCTTTAGCAAGTCACCCAATAGTAGAGGCATTTAAGCTTTACACTAAACGCCTACCAGTGTCCACACTTAAAAGTCCGGACCAAGCAGGGAGAGAAAAGAAGAGGAGTGAAAAGCAAAGGTAAATACAGAACACCTACACATTAAACAGGTACCGCAGCACATAAACAGGACCAACTTCCAATCTCCATCCATATCCCATTCACTCACACACACTCTCTACACCACACTCAAAACATATGTGCTGGGATGGGGGAGGAAAGGAGAAAGAGAGAAAGCAAAATAGAAAGGGATGCTACAGCCTGTCAGAATGCTTAATGGCTTCAAATCATAGGTCTGCACAACAGCTATAAATAAGAAAATTTGTACTCCTTTTTCTAAGTTTTAAATCTTATTTAACTTTTTATTTCACATTGACAGCACAAAATGAAGACAAAATAGTACTTAAAAACTAAGTATTAGTTTTTAGTTAAAAATGAAGGGTGTTAACAAATTAGATGTTAGTCCATTATAGCTCCCACCAGCTGCATGACCACCTGTCCATGTATTAGGTGTGGCCACCACCCAGTGGACCCACAGCTCCCATTCACAGCTATGTCTCAGAGAATGTGGAGCCAGCTGTGTGGGCAAATATGGGCTAATACACGCTCACACGTCCACGTCCCATCCATTAGGTTGCGGGCAGTGCAGCTGCGCGTACAGGTCTGCCAGCACCACAGAGTCACAGGCAGAAATCCTAGAGCATCAAAGGAGTGATCATCACGCCATTCACTTCTCTCTCTGCCCTTGTTCTCACTGGCACTGCCAGTGAGGGCTACCTGCAAGTGCATGAAATACACCCAGGGGCTGCCCATTTATTAGCCTGGACACACAAAACATGTGAGTGGGGACTACGCAGACCAACACAGCAGACTAACGTCTCATTTGTATTTACGCTTTGTAAAACACCAATTAAAAAACTTCCCCAAAAAGAGTTTTACTTCAGGACCTCTACCCACATAACTCCATGATCTGAGTTTTCATAATTGCCTCTTCTTCCATATGCTGAAATTTAGCAGCCCTAATTGTAACGAGGACCATATAAGTGACCAAGGATCTTTTTACTTAGCTGACCCTGCTGCACTTGCAATAAGTTTTATTGTTTCACTGGCAGCAGCATACCTGATGTCACACAAGATATGCCAGGTCTGGTTTTAATGGTAGGCAAGGTAGGTAGAAGTTTTAAGATGCAGAGTGAACCAAGAGCACTCCTTTCTCCACCCACCATGCAAGCAGCCAGTCCTGGGGTTATGCTGTGGGAAGCACACATTTTCCCTCAGGAACCAAGGGCACTCCCTCCTTCAAAGTACGAGTGATGGGGTTGAAAGAGAGAATAGATAACAGTGAGGGTGACCATATCATTTGAAATCCAGGACACTGTTTCAAGGTGGGAAGGGGATGTTTGTTTGTTTTTAAAAAAAGATAGCTGCTAAGGGAGCACAAACCTGATCCTACATTCAGTGTGCGCACTAGTGCTTAAATTAAACACATCAGCTGAGCTGCCACATGACCATTTAAAGTCATGGAGCCCCAGCTCATGGATTTCCTGTTACCAACAGACTGTAGAAACACTCTCTAGGGAATCTGGTTGCTGTATTGATGCCAAATGTAAGAGATGGAGTCAAAATAACTCAGATCTTTTTTTAATCTTTTTTAGAGAACCCCATTTCTGTTGGCAGGAGTATGCCTGAGGAAGGCCCCTTTGTGGCCCAAAAGCTGACATACACTTACCAACAGAAGTTGGTCCAATGAAAAATATAATCTGAACCACTTCGTCTCCATCTCTGAGAAAAACAGTCAGACAAATATCAAAATTCAGGAATTAATAACATTATTAGAAGGAGTACTATATGCCTACTCCTGCAAGATGACCCCAGTCATGAGAGCCAGGGCATTGTTGTCACAGCAACATAGCTAATGCTGACATCTGTGCCTAAACAAAGTTAAACCTTCCAAAATTATCATGAACATTGAAATAATAAAACTGGGGAAAGGAAACCAGAAGCAACTTCACTGATCCACAAACTTTCTGAAGTAGGAGAAGTAGTTAAGATTTGAAGACCGCTTTACTAACATGTTTAAAATGCCAGATCATTCTCAAAAGACAGAACAGAAATGACTGCAGCAACCCTTATGACAAAGGCTAAAAGAGGAAAGAAATAATTCTGTTTGCAGACACAGGGTCAAACGCTTGTATTTGACACAAGACTCAGTTCTAATAATTGTGGTAGAGTTGGTATACTAGAAACCATGTTCACTTGCCTATTGTGGTGGCCACCCTCTATTTTTGACACCAACAAATGATTCAAGTACAGTACTCTGGACAGCACTTAGCAACGTCCCCCTCCAGCTATCTGACACTGGGAATGAGACCTTTACCTAAAGATATCATTAGGGGAAATGCTCCAAGCCAAGAGGTTACTAGCAGTCAGAGACAAAGTTTCCCTTTAAAAAAAAACCCAAAAACTAGGCACAGGTTGTTTTTGAAAAGGCAAAATGTCTTTACTGTCAAGCAGAGCAATCTATTAGGGCTAGTGAGACGGAGAATTTGAAAGCTTCAGAGTCATGTAGAAGTTGACACACAGGGCATTTTTACACACACATTTCTCCCGCATGTTTGCTGTTACATTCTGAACTTTCTGTGTGTCTAAATCACTCACCCAGGTCTTAAACATCTGGTTCTTGGAACTTCTGCATATTCTCACAGATTTAAGTCGTCCTTGATCTCTGTGGTTTTATAAATCTGGATCCTGTAACATTTGGGCATCTCTGAGAACTTGTGTAAGAAGTTCTCCTGGTAAACTGCTTTGCTCCAGATAGCTGTGGTCACTTGGTTTCCATGGCAGCCCCTCACGTCCACAGCTGAGGCTACTTTAGGCTGCCTCAGGGCAGCGTGTGTGTGTGTGAAGAATGCATCCAGGAACTTACTTGTGGACTTGTAAACGCAGAAGATTGAAAGACCAGCACTTTAAGGTGTGTGTAAAATGCCCATAGAAAGAGCTTATAGGCTAGGATCTTGATCAGAAGAGGACTACATTTCCATTATTTATCATATATAGTGTAATAAGTCCCTAAACCGGGTTGCAACCCCTTTGTGGTAGGTGTTCTTGAACACACAAATTAGCGAAGTCCTTGCCCCTAAGGGAGTATTCTTAAATTACAATAAATGGGGCGGGGGGTGGGGGAGGACTTCATAAACAAGGTTAAGCATTCCCTTGTGCTATTCTATAATATTGGGTACCTCAAACTTTAAACGCAACAAATCTGGGGATCTGAAAGATATTCAACACCTCCTGTTTGTGGATGTGTAACATTACAATTTTCTAGGCCATAGGTTTGGCAGGCATTAAAAAGAAATATGGTCTGTTGAAGTGTATGGGCAACTAAGGCAATTGCAAACATAGGCTTGGCCATCTTAACACACACACTGAGGCACAAGTGGAGGGCATGTGAAAGCAAGTTATTGTGCCAGTCTATGGGATATTAAAACAATACAAATAACCGAGTTTGAGTTAAAGCTGTAATGTCCATGCTTGCAATCACCTTAAAAGGACACCACGCATTCACAGAGTTGGACAGGTCAAAGTTCCTGTTAATGCCTCTGAGTGGCACTAGCAAGTTCACAAAGGAACAGAATAAAAGATTGTTTTAGAGTAGTGCTGTCTAGTGGTAGAAAAGTTTTTATAATAAAAAGTGTTAAGGAACATGAATGAACGTAAAGTGTGTTTACAAAGGAGGAAGAGTTTTCGAAAGCATGAGCATAGATGTTCTGATTGCGCTGGCATGTGTAAAAAGGATGCGCATCGCTAAGAATTTGTGTTGCGTGCATCTGAGGCTATGATGGTAGAAAGGTGTGCTGCTTGGAGGATTGGAAGAATGGATGTAGTATGATTGTTACATTTGTGGGGGCGGAGGGGCTGAAATGAGATTATCTTCTGCCCCGCCCCCCAGCCCAGCAGTTCAATCTCTTGTGATTCCTGACCATGTCAGCCCAATTTTTTCCTCTTATTTAAATGTTAAGGGACTCAAAGGTATGGAAAGGCACAAAGAAATAAGTGTTTACCCTAATTCTATGTTAATCAAGCTTTTTGACAATGAATGTGTGCTCTTGGAGTGGTAGCAATTTATTATTATTAATAATGATTATTAATAATAATAATTTGATGTTATTAGACTTTGGGAAGGGGTCATTGTAGAGCATGCTTAATCCAAAGATTTAAAGATTTCTAGGACTCAATTTATATCGTTAAAAAATGCCTGATGCTTTGAATTCTACTGTTGTTGAGGAATCAGGAAAGACCAGTTTGTGTTTAAATTACTGCCCATTAAAATATAAATAGCACACATACTAAATTAACTACTTATTGCTTCCAATTAATTATGAATTCATATTCAAGATAAGTTTTCTCACACACAGGAGCGGTGTTATTGATGTAGCAAAGATGGTGTGCAATATCATTTAGAGTGACCCTCATCCTGCTGATACAAAGCTAAAGTAAATTTATTTTGTGCAAGAAGCTTTGCAGTGATGAGATAACAGCCTTCAGCTATGGATACAGCACAGCCCTTCTGGGGCTTCAGCTCCAGGTTACAGTTTGCAATAGTCACTGCTGTGCTTGCATATCCCCTATTGTGATGCTTTGGAACTTTGTAAATGATTTTACCCCTGGCCTATCCTCATTTCCCCTTGCTTGCTAGCATTACAGGGTAGGTTAGATTGGCGATAGCCCTCCAACCCAGTAGGGCTTGTATGACTGGTAGTCCATAATTCAGAGCATGAGATTTTGACGAGTTTCAAATGATGATATTTAATCTCGGTTTTCATCAAGCAACATGAAGAAATTACCGGCCCATATATCAGCAAAGTATCAAGTCACTTACAAAGCAATCAAATTTCAAAAAGCTTTATTGCGTATATGCATAATGCTCTGTGGATTTGACAGCATTCCAAAGGAAGCAACTTCTTTTAAAATAAAGCCATATGCTTTTGTCAGAAACCTTGACATGTAAATGTTGCCTTGTGGGCCAAGAGATTTCTCTTCTGATAGACTATGACCCTTCATAATTCTAGGACAGAACCATAAAGAATAATAAAAAGCAGAAAGGGAATTTTAATCAACACAGCCAGCTGCTCTATGGATTAGTCGATATTGTGGTGGAAAATGTGTAACATTAAGACTGAATGAGAGAGATGCAAAACCATGGTTACCCAGCAGAGTATTCCTGCAAGTTAAACGGACACGACACTTGAATTTGCAAGTCCTTTACTTGTACTACTGTATGTGCTGCCAACGTTGATGCAATATATTTAACATCAAATGAAAATGAAAGGACCTGCCCTTTAACAAAATGAGTTCCATTTTAAATCCTATTCATAAAATCCAACCCTGTCCTATATCATCATCATTCATTCTTATTCCTTCTGTTTTAAATCTGATCATTTACAAGTATTACAGCAATTCCCTTTGCTGGAAGAAATAAAGCAGAAGCCAGGATGATGGAGAAAGAATCAAACAGGTCAGGGTAAAAAAAATCACAACCCTGTAGGTGAGGTCCTCGCTAAGTAGAGGAAAATGCTCCAGAAGAGAGGTGTGTGCCTAAGGAGAATAAGTAGAACCCAGCTAAGGATGCCTTGATACGAGAAACTGACCTTCTTGTACAGTCTGGGGAGGATGCAATCTCACTCCTGTTCCTCTTCAACAGATTTAGGCTGTGACCAGCTGTTAAGAAATACAGACTCCCTGGAGTCAGGCCAAGTAGAAATAAAGGGCTTATGTTTCACTACCACATTGATTTGCCCTGTGTTTGTGACTGCCCAGCTTGTTCAGTGCTATTGCAACCAGGGTTAGAACTGAGTCAGGATTTCCATTATTGAACCTCTTCTTTTTATAAAAATAAATAAATCAGTGGCTTGTAACACAGTTGGAAGTTTTACTACTTACAAAATTTTAACCAAAAGCAATAAACGCCCAGGAAACAATGCAATTTTAGAGAAAGGGGTGAGAAGAGAATGCTGGCATTTGGGGGAAAATGTGATTGTTTAAAGTTGTGAGAGTTCATTAGAAATGTCTGATACATACAAAATCCATATTAATATGGGCTATCACTTGCTCAGTTCCATTGTTGACATATGAAAGCACAATACCAATCTGGTCAGGCATTACGCAGGCCACCTTATGTTCTGGTTTCTTTGGAAAAGACATCATTTGGTTCTTCATTTTGGGTCTGATTTGTGTATGTTCATCAGGACAGGGGCCAGGACTACTTCCGTATCTTATTTAGACCAATACACCAAACAACATTAAAACATTGTTTAAAATGTGCTTGCTAAAAGCAGAACAATGGTTCTCCATATGTATGCACTGCACACCAACTCTACATGGCTATTTTATGAAGCTATTCACATCGTTTCATTATGTTCCTATTAGGAACATAATGAAACAACGTGAATAGCTTCATAAAATCCTATTCTACTCTTCCATTACACCAACAAAATACTTCTTTAAACAATGCCAATTTATAAAAGATGTTTCTGCACGTTAAAAAAAAAAAAAGCATAAGACATTAGCGCGGGGAATAAGGCCTACTATCAAGAGAGCCTGAATGTATATTGCATGTTTGTTTCCTGCTGACTGTATTAGCATGACAAAGATATCATTACACGGCCTGCATTGCAGAAAGCAGCTTTATGATGCTTATGCACTGTACAATGGGACCTCAACCTAGATGGGAGTATATAAACATTATTAGACTACAGATATAATATTTATGGTAATGATCATCACTGCTGCTGCTGTAACTAACAAAATAATGGTTTGTTTGTTTGGGGAAAGTTATATACGTTAGAGTAAGTGGAAATTCTTAATGGGAAGGTGAATGCTTGTAGGAGAAAAGCAATTTTCCCAAATGTAACCAATCTTTCAATGAAACAAGTCTTTCAATGTTTTCAGGACAGCTGGAAGTATATTAAAGGCTCAACAGATTTCAACTGCTTCCCCCTATCCGTGTACTATATTTTATAGCTTCACCAAAATGAGTGGCATTATTTTATATTTACAGGGACTGACAACACGCAGAACCATCATTCCATTCAAACTCTTTATTTGTTCCCATTTGTCTCTAAAAGGCGAGTGCTTAGAACATAAGTATTCTAAACAGCTTACTGAAAATTCATGAAGAAAATCCAGAGACAATACAAAGTCTCCTCAAAGCACCTGAACATTTCCTTCTCTTTTTTATAAGCACAACGACCAGCATTATTTTAACTACACTGTCGATAGAAATAGAAGTAATAGTCGGTGAAATATAGTCCAGCATAATTAGGATCTGTCGAACAGTCTGCAAGATCCTGCAGGAGCAAAATAAAAGAGATTAATGGAGAAACGAATTACAGCTAAAACAACATTTTCCTTTTGGTCTATTTCCCATTTGAAAAAGGCTTACCGGTGCAGCTACACGGAAATGGTATGCGCTCTCAAACAGCCTGGCTACAGGGAGAATCCAAATATGCCGGCGTCCCTAAATAATGAATTATAGAAAGAGAGATTTGATAACCTCTTTTTACAGCATTTAACTGCCAAATGTGCATGGAGTAACTGCGATAATGAGACGTGATAGCTACAGTGGAAGAGAAGTCAGCAAACTTCAAAGACAAAAGGAAAGCGCTGACTTTAAACTTGGTGAATGTGAATGGAGTTTGCTCTGATCGTCTCAGAACAGGAACTAGAAGAAATCTGGCTCCCAGCATTTCTCAGCTGGCCATGAATAACTGGCTCCCTCTGCAGTTATAGAAGTAACTCTTTTAAAGAGTTGGGGCTGGTCCACATGTGCCAATATAATCTGTTAAGTTTAGGGCCCAAGGTTTGTAAGCATAGAAACTCTGCTTATAAGAAGGAACAGCATGAATGAATACTACTCTGGATTGTCTAACAACAAGCCGTTTCCCCTTGAGATTATGTACACACCAAAGATTTTGTTTTATCTGTGATGCAACATCCCACCAGCCTACAAATGCAAAGAGCATACTTTAAGTTTCACAACCTAGACTGTAAAGTGATAACTCAAGGCTATAAGACAAAACAAGTGTGTTCATCAGACTTGGCACTTTGATTTTCAAGGCAAATGACTATGATTGTTAATAAATCTTCAGCTATCCACCCAGTCACACATATTTGTACTCATTTAAGTAGAATGGAATCCAACTGACCATCAGTCTGCTTAATAAATCCTGCTGCACTCAAGAAAATGAGCTTGAAAACAAATACTTTGCAAGGGCAATATTTTTATCCTGCCTGTTTCCCAACCTTAACATAACTCATCATTACTGCTGTTCGAAGCAGTTTCTTTCCTGCAGGTAAAAATGAAGGATGCTTACCTGTAACCTTGGTTCTTCAAGATGGGCTCTATCACACACACCAATGGGAACTACACCTGCACAGATCAGCTTTGGGAATCATCTAGATTTTCTCCAGCTGTGCTCTATGTCCCCTCTCTTCACACCTCATGCCATTGGTGGGCTCCTTGTGAAGCTATAAATAGAAGGGACAGAGGGCAGTACACCTCATTTCCTTCCAACCTCTACCCGAGAGAATTCACCTCTTTAAAAAGGACTCTGGACTCTGGCACAGAGGTGAAGGGTGGGCAGAAAGTGTGAGCAATGGAACCCATCTCAAAGAAAAAGAAGTTACTTACCAGTAACTCTGTTCTTCGAGAGAGCTCCATGAATTCTCACTCTTGGGATTCACTTCCTGCTCCGCAGGTACCGGAAAACCTCTAACTAGCAGTCTCCAGGCAGAATAGGCCTGGAATATAGATCTTAAGGCAAGGGCTCTGCCCCTCCCTCCCCCTCCCTTCCTGCGAAAAGAGCGGGCTCATAGTCTCGCGAGAGCAGGAATCTATATATAGGAGGGAGGAGCCCTCGCCGCCTTGGTTCCTTCCAAACCCATCCCAGGAAGACCCAGGTGACGGGACCTCCGAGACAGAGGGGAAGGTGGGTGGGTCGTGAGAATTCGCGGAGCTCTCTCAAAGAACAGAGTTACTGATAAGTAACTTCTTTTTCTTCTTTGAGGATCTCCGCGATTCTCACTCTTGGGAGAGTGAAAAGCAGTAACACTAGACCTACCTCGAGGAGGAGGGTGTCTCAGGGGTTCAGTCAATGATCGATCCGAGAACTGCTCTTCCCACTCCCGCATCCCACATGGCTGCGAGATCCAGGGAACAGTGACTGTAGTGAGATATTGACAGAAGAGTACCAGGCAGCGAAGCATGTCCATTTTTTGTTATAGCATGCCCATGTGGATGGCCAACGGGAATTGATTAAGATCTGGGTAACTTGCGGACTTGCATCAGTTAGGACTACTGGACCAACCAGGTGAAGAGCCCGGAGTGTGGAGAGGCGGTGATGCAGGATTTATCCCTTGTGACAAGACAGGAGGTCGGGCAGAAGAGGTAAAGTCATCCAATCGACTGACATCAGATGTAAGGTCTGAAACCAAGGCTGGCGAGGTCAGGCGGGGGCGATGAGAATCATGTGGACACGGTCCATCTGTGCCCTGCGGGGCACTCTGTAGAGGAGTGGAACGGAGGGAAAGGCATAAACAAACTGCCCTGTCCAAGAGTGATGATGAAGGTGTCCGATATTGATCCTGCAGCCTGGCCTGCTGCAGAAGCTGAGCAGTTAGCGTTGTGTTGAGATGCTGTACAGTCTTTTCCTCTCCTACTCGACGGCAGTAGCAGCACAGGGGATTAAAACCCATGACCTTTGGCTTCCTGAGCAAGGAGTCTTTCCGCTAGACCACCAAGCCCTGCTAAACAGGTCGATCTATGGGGTCCCCCAGTGGCGAAAGATGTCCTGGAGGACATTGTTGTTGAAGGCCCAGTCGAGCTGATCTGTTACACGACAACATGTGATCTGCTCTCTCGTTGTTGTGTTAGGCTCCAGGGTATGGAGCCAGGGGGGAGGGGGGGAGCAAGGAGAGAGAAAGCAAGACCAGACTACAGGGGGAGAGGGGTGTCCTCAGGGTGACCCTCTGAAACCTCTCAGTTGCTCTCTCGTACTCGAGAGATTATGTACTCAGCATCGCTACCAAGCACACTGGTCTAAGAAGGTACGCAACTCATCATAAAGATCTGAACATTGTGGCCTGCTATGTGAAGCAGTAGGCCTCTGAGTGTCCAGCGTATGGCCCTGAGCTCTAGGTGGTTGATATGTAGGAGGGTATGCTCCGGAGACCAGAGTCTATGGAGATGGACGCATGGATCTGGGGAAGGCAGAAGGGCATACCCTGAAGGAGATAAGTTGGTTCCATCCACCCTGGGATGGAGCTGAGGACCTCCTGAGGAATTGTGAGCATTCTCGAGAGGCTGTGCTGAGTGGGAAGGTAGACTCGAGCAAACAACTGCTGCAGGGGCCGGAACCGGAGCCGAGTATGTGGTGTGATGGTGGTGGTTACTGCCCTGAGACCCTGCAGTCTGAGGAAAAAGCACACAGGTCTGGGAGAGTGCCCTTGAAGACAGAGAACACTGTCCCTGAGCGTGCAGAACCTGTCTCGAGGGATGTGCAGTGTGTCCAGGACTGCCCCTATGAACTGAAACCTCTGGGTAGGTTCGAGGAGAGACCTTGGGTAGTTGAGAACTAGCCCCAGATTCTGTAGAATAGAGATAGTCTGTTGGAGATGGGCGGTGAGAAGCTGTGGTGACGAAGCCGCTACGAGACAGTCATCCAGGTACGGAAAAAGCGCCATATGTTGTTCTTGCATAGGTGGGCTGCAACGACTGAGAGACACTTTTTAAAGACCCTTGGTGCTGGTGAGACACCAAAGGGGAGGGCAGTATACTGAACTTGTTGTGAACGAACAAGAAAACCGGAAATATCGCCTGTGAGTGAATGGCGATATGAAAGTAGGCGTCCTGGCGGTCAAGCGAGGCCAACTGATCTCCTTGCTGGAGACCCAGCATAATGATGGGTAGGGTAGTCAAGCGGATTTAACTGTTTGATAAAGATATTAAGGTGTCTGAGATGCAAGGAGGGCCTGACATCCATATCCTTCTTAGGGACAAGAAAGTAATTTGAATAAAATCCAGTGCTTAACTCAGAGGGGGGAACCTTCTCAATGGCTCCTAGCCAGGAGATTCAGGATTTCTTGTAGTATTTGTGGAGTAACCGCAAAGCTGACCTCTCTGACCCATAAGTCAGTGATGGTAGCCCACTGGGAGAAGTATGGGCGGAGACGGTTCAGGAATTGCCTATGTAGGCATGCCTCGCTGACCTGCAGAGGCCTAAAAACGCTGCTTAGGGGCCCGGCCAGTGGAGGAGGTGGAGCTGGAGTCCCCCCTTTTCCTTCTAGCAGGGAAACTTCTTTTTGTTCTGCAAGGGAGCAGACTGTGATTGCTGGTACGAAGGAGTGTATGGCTTGAGTGATGGGAACGCATAGTTGGATCGGTACCAGGGTTGGTAGGGCAAAGCGCTCGGTACCAGGGTTGGTAGGCGAAAGTTTAAGACTGGCACTTCCTGAATGGTCTGATGACCCGAGCCGACCTAGCTGTGTGATACATCTCCTTGATATTTGTAAGGGTGTCATCAGTTGAAGTAGCGAGGAGGCCAAAGCCATCGACAGGTAAGTCTGCTACATGGGTGTTGTTTTCAGGGGCTAGGGCGGAGGAACGCAATCAAGCGTGACAGCGCAGGGAGATGGCCGAGGCCATGCCCCTGATATTGGAGAGAGTTATATGCATGTTAGTTGTCAAGTGGAATTAAGCAATACGCATACCCTCCCTTTGGAGGACCAGGAGCTGAGCCCGATCAGAGATCTAGGAGAGCTGAGTCCATAACCATTGTTGGTACCCATAGAGGACAGACGCATAATAAGCTGCCCTGAGGGAAAGGGTCTCGGAAAGGAAGGTGTTGCATCCTTTGACGTCGAGATGTCTACCTATCCTATCCACAGGCGAGGTTAGGATGCCCCCTGATCTGGACTTAAGGGAGGCAGCTGCAACGACTAAGAATAGGAGCCGAGTGCCAGTGGAACATCTCATAAACCTTTTAGATAAGGCATAGAGAGAGTCTGCCAATTTATTGGGGGGAGGGGGTTGGCCCACACTATCTAGCTGGTTCTAAGAGTTGGTCTAGTATAGGGATGGAGATGTGCCCTGTATCTCCGGACCCCAAGATACCAAACACCGGTCCAGAATGAGTTTGCTTGACCACCTTAGTGGGAAGCTTAGGTAGTGCAGCAGAGGGCATTAAAGAAAAGCCTGGAAGGGCTTAACATCCTCAGTGGAGAGGTTGAGATAGTGTGGACTGCGCCGAGGGTAAAAAAGCCAACAGGCGCAGGGCTCGTCGAACAGTGTCTCGATGAGGGAAGTCCCCGACGGGGGTGCTGACCTTATGCCCTGGTGATGCACAGATCCAAGAGGCTTTGTCAACTGTGGAACTGGTACCATGGGGGTAGCCGGTACCACCGGTACAGGGGGCGGCAGAGGCTGAAGTGGCATTGACGAGGCAGCCTATTGCGCCAGGGAGCAGGAGGCCGAGACACCAACACCGTGGGTGGTGCTCATGGTGGAGTCAGAGGCACAAAGGGTGGTGCTGGACATGTAGCCAATGAAGTGTCCTGCATCACTGTACCAGTGAACAGTGGCGATCTCCTGCGAGAGCGGTACCTATGGTACCAGTAGTCAGCAGATCATAGTCCTGGTACGCTCCATAGGTACCTATGGTACCAGGAGTCATAGGTACCTATGGTACCAGTAGTCAGCAGATCATAGATCTGGATCTGCGATCCACATGAGCAGTCCCTCTGTGGGAATAGCCAAAGGTCTGGTAAGGTAACTCCCATGCTGGACTGTGGCTAGGGGATGGAATGGTACCGTTGGTGTCGGCAGTGTCCCTCAGGGGAGTGGCTGCGAAGAGGTACATTAGGCGGGAGTGCCGGGGAGAGCTGCTGCTCACTGACCCGTGCCGCAGCTGGAGTTGGTGTCAAGAACAGCTGCTGACACGTGCTGAGGCAGCCTGTGAATAGACAGTCGGAGACGGCACCGTGCTCTCTAGAGGCTCGGAAAACACGGTCTCCACCTGAAAGGTTCTGAGCGGAGAGTCAGCGCTGAGAGATCACTTCTTTCCTTTTACCTTCCCCACTTTTCAGTCTGCCTCCCTCCACCCCTCTCTCTCTCTCTCTTTTTTTCTTTTTTTTTGGGGGGGGGGAGACGGTAGGGGTCCTACCAGCCAACTCAATGGGAGAAGGTATAGAGGTACCGAGAGTCAGAGTAACCAGCGGGGATGGTACCCATGTCAGTGCCGAGGCAGGTGGCGACGGTGGGAAGATGAGCTTGGGGCTGCTCCGCCGTGCCAGTAGGGGCTAAAGGCCTGTCCGTGGGGCTGGACGTACTCACTATTGCTGCCAGAGCCTGTGGAGTCAGCAGGTCCAGGAGACACAAGGCTTGAGTGCGTTTGGTGCGAGCCGAGAGGGAGGCACAATGAGGGAACTTGCGGAGTAATGTCCCTCGGCCAAACAGGGCAGGAAATGCTGTCGCCTTTGATGCCCGTGGGACCTGACATGCTTCACTGGGTGGCAGAGAGCAGTAATTTCCGTGAGGGGAGCCCGCAAGGGGTGCTGCGTCTCTGAGAAGAAAGAACAATGCAACCCTTGGGGGGGGCGCCCGCAAGGGGCGACTGTCTCTCCATTCATAGAAGTTGGTCATCTTCTGAGGTAAAAGTTGAAGCAGAAGAAGAATTAAAGTCGTTAGACTGCTGAAACACGTTGAGAAACATGGAGGTCTTCCAACGCGGCGCGGTTGGAAGGAACTGAGGCAGCGAGGGCTCCTCCCTCCTATATATAGATTCCTGCTCTCACGAGACTACAAGCCCGCTCTTTTCGCAGGAAGGGAGGGGCAGAGCCCTCACCTTAAGATCTATTTTCCAGGCCTATTCTGCCTGGAGACTGCTAGTTAGAGGTTTTCCGGTACCTGCGGAGCAGGAAGTGAATCCCAAGAGTGAGAATTGCGGAGATCCGCGAAGAAGAACCAAAGTTACAGGTAAGTAACCCTCATTTCTTCTTCCAATGGGGCTCCATCCACTCACACCAATGGGCAAGTGTGAAGCAGTAATCCCTCTAGGACGGGGGCCAGAGGCCTATTTAAAGAGGGAGGCTAACTCTCCCCAAACCAGCATCTGATTGTGCTAAGAGGTCAAGCACATAGTGCTTAATGAAAGTATGTGCAGCCTTACAAATTTGGTCTTTGGGGAGTTTTCTGGACCAGGCAGCTGAAGTAGCCACAGACCTAGGTGAGTGTTAAGGCCAAGAGACCTGGTAACTAAGGGTTATACATTTGACTAACCAAGCTGATATAGTCTGCGAGGTGGTTTTTGATGCCTAGATGGACCTCCAGATTGTACAAAAACGTTATTCCTTCTCCTGAATGGCTTAGTTCTCTCCAAATAAAATGCGAGAGCACTCTTAACGTCTAGAGAATACAAAGTCATTACTGCTTTATCAGAATGGGGTTTTGGAAAAAAGACTGATAAACTGATGTTCTGAAATGTGTGAAACTACTCTAGGTTTCAATGAGGGAGAAAGTAGCAGGACTACTTTGTCTCTGCAAAATACAATATACGGGGGGAGGGGGGGCTATTAATAAACTTGCTAATTGTCCCCACTCTTCTACAAGAGATAAGAACTACTAACATGGCAACTTACAGAGACAAATGATGTAATGTACATTAGTGACCAGAGGCTTGAAAGAGGGTAAAATGAGCCTTGATATTATCGAGCCTAAATCTCATGGAGGACAAGAACCTCTTGAGATATAAATTAAAAAGACCCTTTTAAACATCTTTTTAACATTAGTAGCAAAAAAATTGGTGTCTTTTCTATGGGAGTGCGGTAAGCACAGATAGCTGCCAAATGCACCTTTAAAGAGGATGGAGCTGGGTCCTGGGACTTCAAATCTGTCATGTACGTGAGTATTTCTAGTACAGAGACTGAGTTGGGTTGTATGTACTCTTCTGATGCCCAAAGGGTGAACCTTTTCCATTTGGTCGTGTATGTTTTATTTGTTGAAGTCCTTTGAGCATTCTTGAGGATGTGCAGAACATCTGAGGATAACTCAGACAAGTTCTCTAGGGTCAGAGAGAGATCAGTCATGCTGCTAGATGCAATGGAGATACTTGGATGAAGTATGTTCCTAACGTCCTGGAAAAGAAGACTGTGTTGCTGCGAGCTGTTGTCATTTTATTGACAAGTCAAGAAACAGAGTACCAAGGTTGTTTGGGTCAGTCTTGGCTATGAGGATGGAGGTGGCGTGGTCTTGATGCATCTTTTGCAGAACTCTGGGGATTAATGGAAGTGTAGGAAAGTATACATGAAATCCCTTTCCTTGTGGATTAGAAATGCATTGCTCATTGAGGATGCTGCATGGCTTGCTCTGAGTTGAGTGCTCCAAGTATTTTTGAGAGTTGCAAAAAGCTCTCTCTTTGGTTGTCCCCAAAGCCTGAAGATCCACCAACCTGCTGACTTTTTGAGCATCCACTTGTGCTGTTGTATAACATGCCTGTTGAGGTTGTCCACTATGTAGTTTGTTTCTCTTGCTACATGAGTAGCTATAAGGTGAACGCCATGGAGTATTGCCCAATCTCCCAGATTCATAACTTCTGTGCAGAGGTGGGATTGGATACCACCCGACAATTTATGTATCACATTGCTGTGATGTTGTCTATGGCCAGTTGTATTGTTTTCTCTCGAATGTGAGGAAGAAAGACTTTTAGGATTTATCCGATAGCTCTCAGTTCTGAAAGACTGATGTGGAATGTACCCTTCCAAGCATTCCACAGGTCACTGATCTTCATGCCATTGCAATGGGTACCTCATCCCGAAAGGGAAGCATTGGTAATAGTTATAACCTCTGGGGAGGAAGGGCATGAACTGTAAGAGGTTTTCTTCCCAAGTCCACCAACGAATTGTTAGGAGAACAAAAGGAGATATAGTTACGTACATTGTACGTGTGTTTCAGGAGAGCACGTAGACCAGAGTAAGCCAGTATTGAGGTGATCTCATGAGCAGTTTTGCATGCATGACGATGACTGTAGTGGAGGCCATGTGTCCAAGGATTAGCAGGAAAAAATGTACTCAGAGGGCTTGTGCATGAGTGTGTTTATAGCTGACTGAATTGTCTAGAATCTGTCATATCATATGGTAAGAAAGCTCTTTATTTGACTGAGTTTAGTTCTGCACCTACAAATCAAATCGATCGGGATGGTGTTAGAAGAGATTTCTTAAAATTGAAGAGGAATCCCAGTTGGTAAAGAAGATCTATAGTAAACTAAGTCTTGGTGAAGTTTTTGGTTAGTGTTTGATACTATTAAACAGGGTCCCAAGCCAAACACGGGTCCGCAATTCACAGATTTCCTGCAGAATCTCCTGCCCTGCTTCTCCCAGTGCAGAATTTCCAGCCTAAACTGGGGAGACACAGGGCAGGAGATTCCATGGGGGACAAGACAAGTAAACCCTCGGGGCTTCCCGTTGGCTCACCTCACCCACTCCTTCACTGCCTGGTAAATGAAATCAACAGACCTAGCAGTAGCAGCTCCTTTAAGCGCTCTTTGGCCGCTCCTTCTGGTCGCTTCCTGGTCCCTCCCAACGGGGTCTCCCAGAGCGACGCAGCCGGATGATGTCATATGGCTGTGTCGTTCTGGGAGGCCTTGTTGGGAGGGGCCAGGAAGTGGCCAGAAGGAGCAGCTGAAGAACACTTAAAGGAGCTGCTGCTAGTTCTGTCAATTTCATTTGCCAGGCTGTGAAGGGGGGGGGGGGGAGGTGAGCCCTGGCAGCCCTGCCCCCCAAAGCAACCTGAGGGTGGGGTGGGAGAAGAAAACTGGTCCATGCCACATCTGGGAGGCTGGGGAGTCCAGTGCAGTGAGGCACAGAATCGGGGCCCTGCTATCAACCAATCATCTAAATAGGGAAATACCGTAATGCTCCTCTTTTTAAGGTAGGCTGTGACATCTTTGTGAAGATCCTAGGGGCTGAGGATAGACCGAAAGGGAGTACCATATATTGATGATATATATTGATATATTGATAATATATCAATACATTGATAATGATTATCATTGCATACAAATCTCAGATATTTTGTATGTGAGGGGCAAATGTTAATATGGAAATAGGCATCTTGTAAATTGAGAGCAGTAAACCATACTCCCCTATACAAGCAGAATCCATTTTTTGCCAGTGTTACCATCCTGAATTTACAAGGTCAAAAATTTTTATTGGAGGTACCTTACGTCTGGTATGGGTTTAAGGCCCCCATCTCATTTGGGACCTAAAAACTATTTAGAGAAAAACCCTTCCCCTCTAATTTCTTTATGAATTTCCTTTAGAATTTCCTTCAGAAGTTTGCACCTTTAGTGCTAAAATTGTCTTGTGAGAGAGCGACGGTGAAGGGGGTTTGGGGCTAGGAAAGGATTGGAACTGGATGGCATATCCTCTTTCTGTGATTAAGAACCCATTTTTCTGATGTAATAAGAGATCATACTTGTAGATGAGAGGAGAGTCTAAAATGAAAAGTTTTTAAATTTTGAGAACATGGTTGTGAGCTCGCTAAGCAAAGGCTAAACTTGAGACCTCTAATTTGTGGAATTGGTAAATGAGTTGGATGGCTGTCTAGAGCTTTGTTTTGGTTTGTATGGCTGTCTCATCTGCGAATGAGATGTAGATGGAGAGAAATATCTAAGTGTGTTGTGCATACCCCGCAGAGTATCTTCCAGAGCTATAAGAAGGAGTGGTGGTGTACCTTCTTTTGTTTTCATAAGTTACACCTAGAGCCATAGATGTTCTTCTAGTGTCCTTGATTTTAGAGAGGACTGAATCTGCATTAGATGCAAACAAGTCGTTTTTCATCAAAAGGTAGGTTTTCAATTCCATTTCAGTTTTGAAAGGCTAATGCTGTGGCACACAGCCATATATGCCTCCTGATGGCAATGCCATTTGCGATTGTCCATCCAAAGATTCAGCAATGTGTGCCATTGTTGTTAATTGTGACTCCGCCAGATATAGGCCCTCTTCCATATTATATCTGCTCATTGTTTAGCTTCTGGTGGGAGGTGTTTAAGGATAGGCGTCAACTTTTCCCACAGGAGATGGTGGTAAGTCAACATAGTAGACCCATAGTTGCATGTTCTTAAAATTGTAGTGGTGGATGATGAAGGTATGTCTGTATATATATATATATATATATATATATATATATATATATATAATGATCTTCCCTATATATATATATATATACACAGACATACCTTCATCATCCACCACTACAATTTTAAGAACATGCAACTATATATATATAATGATCTTCCCTATCGGTTGGAGAAGCCTCAGTTGATTACTTTGTTGTCTCCCTGTAGAAGCTTGTATGACCACTGAATTAGATGTTAGATGCTTTATAACCATTTCATAATCCTCTGGTGATATTAGGCAAAATGCATGTAGTTAAGAATCTATTGGTAATGTTGAGGGCAGTGGCAGTGTTATCTTGGAAGGTACATGTTTATGTAAAATTTTATAAATGGGATAATCTTTTTCTTCCTCAAGAACCATTTTTAGAGTAAGGGAAGTAGCCATTTTACAAATGAGAGATTGGATTTTTTTAATGATCTTCTGAAGTAGTGGTCTGAACAGGGTCAGAAATGTTATCAAAGGGAGAGAATGCTAAATCTTCAGACTCCATAGAACTAGCGTTTCACGTGTCCATAGACGATATTGATGTGTTCTCATGAGAAGTTGCAGTGTCTAACTTTGAATGAGGCGGTTTCTTTTTTGGGAGTGACTGTTGATCTTCCATAACTGCCTTTCTCTTAATGGATACTGGAGTAAAGGGGACTAGAGCCGTAGCATTGACAACGTTTGGTGTTGTTACAGGAATTGCTTCCAAAGTGGTTTGTGGTATCAAAGCAGAAGAGGATGTAGCTGGTCTACATGGTGGTGATGGAATGGAGACTGTAGTCAAGCTTGGCAGTGCAGATGCTGTAGGGAGATACGATGGTGCCAGACACATCACTGGTATCAAGGTTGTGGCCAGCACAGAGGAAACTGAAGGTTGCACAACCAGTACTAGAGTTACTGCAATTGATGCTATTGAAGTCTGTGGTTACGTTTGTGAGGTGCACAATAGCTTTGATGGTCCCAGTATAGTTTTCAAAGCTGTAAATGAGCTGTGTGAGTGGAGTTTGCGACTCCAGTGGCAAGGAAAAACTTCAGTACTCATGATAGGTACAGGCAACTGAGTGTCAGCACCCTCTCAAGAGATGCAGAGGGTGTTGTTTCTCCAAGTTTTGTGGCTGACCCTGAGGAGGATAAAACTGTCAGTATGGAGGATCCCACGGAGGTTGGTACCTCAGTAATGGCCAGTACATCCAAAGAGCCCATGGTGCCTGTCCTTGCATCTAAGCTGGAGAGTACAGAGGGGTCCATAAGGCAAAGTGTAAGCTAGTCATGAGCTCAGTGCCAGTCACCTCTCTCCCCCTGTAGCAGGGGGCAATGAGGATGCATAGACATGTCATGTACAGATTCCTATTTTTTCACATCATTCTTCTTATTTGGATATAGAGGAGAGTCAATATGGGACCATTTTGGGGATACTGAAGGGAGTGCCAGTGATCGATATTGGAGTTTGTGGTGACTCCTGACTTGAAACAGACTGTTCTTTTGCAGGTTGGGATGTCAAGGGTAGTGGATCAGTTTTCTTTTTATGTTTCTTATAGAAGATGGTGTTTCCTCTTCAGGTGATTTCTCTCCTTTTTTTGGTCAACAGGACTTCTAAACATTTTTTTCACCTTTTCCGGTCTCTTTTTAGGACTGGAGATGAGACAACAACCTCAAGCTTCTTTAGCTTTCCCAGTGCCAACTGAGAGGCTATTCTCAGTAGCTGGTAGGGGTGGGACTACAGGCGAATTATCGGTTACTCGTTTTATCAGTATTGGTATCTCTGTTCAAAACTCTGCTGCCAGGATCATCCACCTAGCCTGTCGCTTTGACCATGTGCTGCCTCTCCTCTCCCTTCTCCACTGGCTCCCTCTTCCTGAGCGCATTCTGCACAAGCTCCTTGTATTCACCTACAAAGCCCTTCACAACCTCGCTCCCCCCTACCTCTCTGCCCTGATCTCCCTCAGAACCCATGCTCGAGCACTCCGTTCCTCCTCCATCCCCTCCTTCACCTTCCCACGCCTCCCCTGCTCCCCCAACCACCTTTGTCCCTTCTCCCTTGCTGCCCCGCAAGCCTGGAACTCCCTCCCTGCCCTCATCTGCCTGGCCCCCACCCTCCACACCTTCAGGTCCCTCCTCAAAACCCACCTCTTCCGCTTCGCCCTTCCTAACTCCTGCTAACCGTTCCCACCCAGGATTATCCCCCACCTACTATCTGTAAACTCCCAACTTACTGCAATCAAGCCAAGAACGTGTACCTGCGCTCTCACATCCTCATGAATGTCGCACCCCTTGTCTCTCACTCTGTTCCCCCTTCCCTGTCTCCCCTCCCCCTGTCCTTAGATTGTAAGCTCTCAGACAGGGAACGTGTCTATCTTATTCTTTGTAAAGTGCCAGGTACATTGCTGATGCTATATAAATGCTAATAATAATAATAATAATAATCTGATATTGGATTTATCAGTATCGGTATATCATTTTTTAAACATTGCCGATTTTTTGGATCATTAACATTGCAGCTAATGGCCATGATGTTAAAGATCCGAAAAATCGGCAATGTTAAAAAAAACGATATACCGATACAGACAATTATCGATATTATCAGATTAATCCGATAGACAATTATCAGCATTATCAGATTACTCCGATACCGATAGTCCCATCTCTAGTAGCTGGAGGGACAGTGCCAGTATGGCAGAGAGATGTCGATGCCAACAGGAGCCTGCTCTGAAGCCAATGGTGTTGGCGGTGCCGAGGAAGAACACATAGGCTGTGTAATCTCTTCCAGAGCCAGGTGAGTTGTCTCAAGCGCCTTTTTAGTTAGCATGAACTAGAGGTGCATCTTTCTGACTTTAATTGCTCTGCCAGGGACCTGCACAATCAGAGAAGCCTGAGGGTTTATGAGCCTCATCAAGGCATACAAGGCACTGGGTCATGCAGATCTAGGATTAGTGATGGAGGTTGGGCATTTTTCCTTTCTTACTGGCTGATGCCATTGGTGCAGCCTGTGGGGCTGATCCCCCCTGAGGGGATGTGAAAAATGAACTTTTTTCTTTCTTCTCTTAAAAAAAGAAAAGAAAAAAAGAACAAAAACTAAAAGTAAAAACAAAAACTGTATACAAGGAAAAAAAGAAAATCTAAATTGCTAAAAATGGTAAACTGAAGAAGGCAGTCTCTAAGTACCAATTGCTGTGGTGGCTGAAACGAACTGAGGTGTACTGCGCTCTACCCCTCCTATGTATAGCCTCATGTGGAGCACGCCAACAGCATGAGATGCAAGTGGAGGGGTCATGGAGCATAGCTGGAGAACTGTTTCTAGGAGGTTCCAGAAGCCGATCTGCGCAGGAGTAATTCCCATTGGTGTAAGTGGACAGAACCCCACTCCAAGAAGAACTAGTTAGTTTTAGTATTTTAATGTGAATTTCAAGTTGATATATGAAGCCCATTTGCTTAGCATGTGCTCCATGCTAAAGACGTCATTCTCCATGATGTCTTTAGACAGACAGACAGACACACACTTGGGGCTTCACTCAGAGTTTCCGGGGCTGGAATGTAGAGGTTGGGATTTTGATTCAAACTTCCAAGATATCCAGTAAGTGCAACAAAAGTAATTTTGCTGTATAGTCACAGCCAGCCTTACAATTTTTTCAAGGACATTTGAGTCATATTAGAAGTGGAGGAGCAGGAATGAAAACAGGGCTCCATTCAATATATGAAGCAGCTAGAAAGCAATTATTATTACTATTATTATTCTTAGCCTAAGAGTCTAAAGGTGGAGTCCTTGAAGTCAACTATATTGCAGAGGCCTAAGATCAGCTACATAGTGGGATAAGTCAGGCTCCAGTGCATACATTCCATGTGGCTTAATCAGGCATATGAAAAATCCTGCAAAATCAGGAGCTATCTCAATTTCATTGAAGTTAATGGAAATGTATATTACTTAACATTTTGTTGGTGAACATCGGCAGCTTGCATTACTAGGACCCAAAGAGGCTAGAATTGAGGGAAAGACTAAGACAAAGAGGCCAACAAACCACATAAAAATAATTCTGACCTATACACAGGACAGCCTTGCCTACATTAGCAAATCATATAGCTGTAGCACCCCACCATCAGACGCATGAAAAAGCAACAGTTTACACAGGTCTTAGGAGTCTATCACCACATGGTCTCAATGGTAAAAAAAAAAAGTCTAGAGCCCATTGCATTGCATCATTTTCCACAAATATCTGCCATGCAGCTGCAAAAGTAGGGAACCACAACCCATGAACCGAGTGTTAATTGTGTTTATATTTACATATAAAATGCTTCCTTTTGCTCCCTGTGTCTTTATGTTGTATCCATCATATCTACAGTTTTACGCTTAGACTAAAGCCTTCCAAGACAGAACATCTCTTTTTGTATGCTTACATATACATTGCCTACTAGCATAAGAGGCCTCTATGTGCTACTGCAATATAACTAATCATTTATTATTACAATGCATGGGAAACAAGTGACACTACAAAAGCTAGAGAAGAAATGTATCTGGGAAGAGTCCTTCTTCTGAGAACCTGGAGATATTGTTTTGTAATATGCAGCAGAAAACCAACCTAAAATAAAGGTTGATTGCATCAGTAGAATTCCAAAATAACTTGTAACTTATAGCAAATAGATTTCAGTCCCTATATCAGATGCTGAAAAATATCTGACCCAAAATGTCTGAAAATATCTTTCAATTTTCAATATATTTCAATCTATCATTTTTTCCACTATTGAAAATATTTTTAATACCACACACACACAAGAATAGGACTGACTAAGCTTGGAGTATGAGATTTTGTCAGTTGGCATATGCACTCCTCTTCACCCCACTTTGGAGTGTGAACAGCTGAGTATAAGCTTCTGTCCCTTGCTTCCAACATTTCTGGCCCTTAATCAGCTAGGGAAACCCATCCTGTTAGAGGAGGAAAATAGATATACTATACACAGCTCATAAGAACATAAGCTCAGGGGAACATGTGATGATTGCCCTCAGGGGTGAAACAGGCAGATACATTTTTGCTTGCAAGAAATTTTGCCATATCAGGAACTGTAATCGATTTCCCAACCATTTCTTAAATACCGATGCGATTTCTTGATTGTTGCAATACTGCAAGATACCACCCCCATTTACTGACTTTTTGCTCACTGTTTACCACTTACCACATTGCTGAGGGTATGGTTTTACTTCTGGGCTTGTTGTTTCCACATTTCTGAGTCAATCATTGAGCTAATAGCCCACCCCTTAACCTCCCCCTAGTACCCTAAACCTGCATTCAAGTGCCTCCAATCAGAATTGTTGTTCTAAGCTGTTCTCTTTGCTTTGACCAATCTACAACTGGATTGCAGATTAGTAAAGGAATCCATGTACCGGACAATGAGTGACAAGTACAAAGGAAAACGGAGTGCAAGAAATGTGGTACTGCGTCAGTATTACCTCTCGGGATTTGAAATGGACAGCAAAGCGGTAAACGGGATCCCAGCAAGTGGAAAGTTGGTAAATCAAGAAATGAAATGTCGATCGAGAGGTTCTCACTTTGACTGAGACGGCATCAGGAATGGGGATTTCGACAGGAATACCTGTTTTGGCAAAATCTTGTGTCAGCCCTACCCTCAACCTGTAATGTAGATTAGTAACTAAAAAAAACCCTATTTTTTAAAAAAAAGTTAAAGGCAGAACCATTAAGAAAACTTTCCTCTTCAAAACCATTTCACAAAATATATTTTTCCCTAACTTAAACTCCAGAAAAAATGGAACATGAATTAATTAAAACTGCAATTCAAAAAACATTTAACATACATTACAACAAACTTAAATGTCAAAAAGCATGGAAAGAATGGGGTTGGATGGAGAGGGTCTTCCTCCCTGATGGCAGCAGGGTAGGAGTATGGAATGGACTATGGAGTGTATTGATGATATATTGTTTATTAACTGATGGTATGGATTGGATTATGTATAATGATGACTTTTGTTGTTAGTAATTTATTTTGGGTCCCGTGTGAGGGATTTAACCCAGCTGTTTTTCTGTTTACTATGTTATGCCTTTTTCATTTTTGTTGTAAGCCGCCTCGAGTTGCCTTGGCAAGAGAGCACGGGATACAAATAAAAAGTGAAATGAAATGAAATTATATCCAGATTTTCTGTCTATATTCCATAATTTACTATCAACATTTAAGGAAGATATGTACTTAATTTATTCCCACACATACTTACTCCTATTACTATTTACCACTAATTAAACTATAACATTATTTTTTTACAGGTCATTTATTTATTATCATAAATGGCCTACGAACCTTTTTTCAAACTACCTTAACTCTGTCGTCTACATGTATAGAAATTGTATACATTTTATACAATGAACTGTTCACAATGTCAGTGTAGACAGCTTTATACAATTGGTTCTATAAAATGCAATTCTGTGCAAAAGGACAGAGTTAAGGCAGTTTGAATAAAGGTTCATAGGTCACTTATGATAATAAATAAATGACCTGTAAAGAAATAATGTGATAGTTTAGTTAGTGGTAAATAATAAGAAGACACTATCTCTCAAGGTTAGTACACAAAGTCAATGCAACTCTCTATCAAGTAAAATCAGTGCCTTGGCTCCCAATAGACTTTAATGGATGGAGCATTGTATCAAGAGCATAGCTCTAATAGAGACAGCCTACAAGGTTGGGGGACTCATACCCCCTGTAGCTATGTCCCCTACTGATGGGAAGAGGCTGACAGGTGGGCGGGGGGAAATGAATAGGGCTGACGGGCAGTGGCGGGAGTGGGGATGACGAGGTTGACAGGGGAGGGGAATGACCAGGCTGATGGGGGGAGGAGGTGAGAATGACCAGGCTGACGGGGGGAGAATGACCCCTGCAGCTCCTCCCCATCCTGAAGGCTGCTCTTGGCCTGCAAACTAGCTCTGGAGTCCTCCATGCCATTAAATTTACAAGGAACACTGGGGCTAGAGATGTCACCCAGCTGAGCCTCCTCCCTTTCCTGGTGTCACCATTTTGAGCCACCTGCAGAAGAGTGAGTGAACTACATCCACTTCCCTGTCCGGAGATTTTTGGTGAAAGAGATCTCTGCCTTAGAACAGTTCCCCCCGGCAATCAAGTGCATTTTATGCAGACTCCCCTCCAATGGACAGAGAGCAGGAATTGTGGGGGAGGATTTTCTTCTGGTCTCCTAGCCAGTCAGGTCTCTTCTGAGATTAGCTCCTCCCATCTGTCCATCCTCAGCCAATCAAGACTCTGGGGGCAGGGCTAGCCAGGCTCCACCTCTCTCCCCCTCCTAGCCCCACTCTTACTCACTCAAGCACAGTCCATGGGCAGATTCACGGGGGGGGGGGG
>QEPC01006720.1:2034227-2052204 GCA_003113815.1 Sphenodon punctatus | reverse complement strand
CGGCAGCCACAGCCGGCGCTGAGGCCGTCGGACCGCCCGCCGCCGCACCCGGAGCTGAAAGTCAAAGGTACGGTCAGGGAACTTGTAGTAGGGGTGATCCCTGGGGAGGTGTTAAAAACCACACACACACACCCCAGGGATCAGGTCTATACTTACCGGCTGCTGTGGGGACGCCACGGCCGCTGGCGCTGGGGGGGGGGCTCTTTTAAAAAAAAAAATCCAGGCTGGGCAGGGTGGGTGGGGGGTGTCCCCCCTTCCACCCGCGCAGCCTGGGAGTGGGAGGGGGGAGGAATTTTTTTATTCCATTGATTTCAATGGGGCCACAGCGCCCCATTGAAATCAAAGGAATAAAACTGGTACCGGTATACCTGATTTAATCCGAGAATCCGGTTCTTTGAGAACCGGAAACCGGTAAATCTGGTATCTGGTAATGGCCCGGGGGTCCCAAGTCTAATATTTATATTAAAATAGATTACCCCTAGGGGTTGAGTGTTGACCAGTACAACCTTTGAGAAGGGCAAGGCTGGTTGGGGAAGTAGGTCTAAATTGTAGGCCGGGTATAAACCCTAGGATGAGTCGTGACCAGGAAAGCTTCCCCTTCCATCCAGGTTACAGTAGGTGTTAACCTACGTCTACAGTCCATAGGTACTGATATGTATAAGTTCTATATGATATTTTGTTATGTATTGCTTTTTTTTTGCTTGTTTTATTTTGTATTTACAATTGTTACGACCTATGGTCAAACAATAAATTACTACTACTACTACTACTTATTAGGTATTAGGTGTGTGTTTGCTCTGAGAGTTGTGTGTCTGTATGTGTGGGAAAGAATATGAGAGCGTGCATGGCCAGCTCCGATCTCCAGAAGCCCCCTCCCTGTGCAACTTTTCATAACAAGTGAAAAGTATGGAGTGAGGGAAGAGGATAATTGACATGAAACTGACAAAAGCTTGAAGTTTTTGTGACAGAGCTGGCTCCTGATAAAGTTACTTGATTTTTAAAAAACAGAGTCATGTAACTTTCTTTATGTTGTTTTTTCTAACACTACAAGTGGTGGTTAGTGGCTGCTCAACTACACATGTGCAGCTAGCAGAACTGATTTTTTAAATGTTTAATAACTCGGTTTTGGCTGTACCAATCACTGTCATACTACACCAGCACTTGAACTAGATCTCACGGTTCAAGGCTGTGAAATTTGGGGGCTCAACTCATCAGGGGGGATGGGATATCAATGATTTTAAATAGTCGGGACTCTGCATTTTGACCACAACCAATTAACTTTTAAAGAGTTATATCTTTTGATTTTCTGGATGGATCTTCTTCAAATTTTGCACATATGGCAGTCCCCACAAATATAAGCCATGAATACATTTTCACAACTGTAGCTCAAGTGGTTTCCACAAAATTGGGGCTCCAGTCCCCTGTTTATAATGGAGGGTGGTTCTGCCTTTAACCTTCTTGCAACTACCGCTGCAAGAAAATAAGCATTCAGCAAAGAAATTTAATGCAATTGACTTGTGCAACTTCTTTTGACCCACCTACAAAATCTACTGGCACAACTTAGTTTTTTTAAGACATCAGCGAGCAATCCCAAAATCAGTGTCTATATTTGCATTGACTTCACCTGTCAGAACTGCACCCATCATAGCACATCATCCTGTGACATAAACAACAATGATCTCATGTAGCATATGTAGTCACATGAAGGCATCCTGAAGGACATCTTTCTGTGCCTTTAGAAAGTCCAAGTTGATTTTAGAGAGGAGAAAGCATTTTAATGAGGTGGAGGGTGGGATCTCTGTTACAAATTTTTTCTGCACTGAATTTCTCCAGGGGCCAATTTCAAGGGCACTTTCCAACATATTTTTTCTGGGCCTGCCTCCATTTTTATTTTAGCTCTGTAGTTTATCTTTAATTAAAGAAAGCAGTATCAGTGGTTGGGCATCAGAATAGAAAAATAATCTCTGCAGAAAAAGAAACAAGAACTTTTACCTGTGTGGTTTCCTGAAAAGTTTCCCTTTTGTTTCGAGTTTTAGGATGATGGGCACATGTATTTCCAAAAGCGACTTTGCATTTAAAGACAATCAAAGGCTCTGTTGTGCTTCGTGGGGGGGGAAAAAAAACAAAAAATAATCAAAAGGTCTATAAGGTGTTATCCTACTGTTTTTAAAAGTCGCACTCCAAAAGAGGCCAATAGTGGAATGAAATATCTACTTTTTCACCAATGAGACACTGTGATAGACAGGCTGGTTTCACACATTATACAATGGGCGATTATAATAACTGGAGAGAATACTGGGTATTATAATTCCACAATTTTTGTCATGTCTGAATGCACTATTCCCTTTTTATGCTGCAAGATCTCGAGTCATTGTAAGACAGAGCCACCAAATGTGGCTTTTACAACAACAGAGATCTTGCAGCATAAAAGGGGAATATTGCATTCACATATGACAAAAATTGCAGAATTATAATACCCAGTATTATCTCCAGTTATTATAATAGCCCATTGTGTAATGTGTGAAAGCAGCCTCATTCCTGGCTTGCCCTTTTGCACCAGTCTGTTCCTCAGTTGCTCCCAAGACACCAGATTCATGGTTTTCCACTATTGGCTGCTTTACTTCAGTTTTCCAGAATTCTCCTGGTTCCATGGGATTGTGTCTGGGAGCAGAATCAGGTCTACAGAATCATCAAATACAAATCCTTTAAATGTAAGTTCTTCCTCTTAATGCAAATCCTCCACCCCAGAGATCTCGTCCAGGACCCTTCCAACCTAGAGGTACTTCTTTACATCCATTCCTTTCATCCAGGCTTCACTAGTGGTCTCTTGTTCAGCTCCATGAGCTGTGGTTTATCATCTGTGGCTTATCAGCTGTTCATTAGGAGTTATTCATTAGGAGAGAGCATTCTGGTCATAGACTTGGAAGTTATTCCAGCACCGCTCCACAAATTATTTATATATTTATTTATTTTTTTACATGTATTACCTCGTTCTTCCCACCATAGGTGGGAACACTTCCTCAGAGAGTTCACATACGACATGGGGACTCCCAGGAAAATATTTCTCCAAGTGCCACATAATGTGACCTAAGATGCCTCAGTTACTGCAAGAGCCTGTTACCCTATAGGGAGCATTTTAACACAAAATGTTCCCTCTGAAGTAACTGAAAGGGGACAACTATCCCTGGAACTGTAGATTTGTGCAGACAGACTGGACAATTGGGTTTCTTACCTTGGGAATTGTCTTTCTGCTGATCCTCACAGGATGGGGGTTCCAGACACTGGGGAAGATCCCTACCACTAGAAGGCAAACTAAGTTCCAAACTTGGCATGCTCTGAGGGGATCGCCCTCCATTTTTCCAGTTGATCCAAAGCAGAGGAGAATCTGTTGAAAGAAAATTAGAACCACCTCTCTCCTATCTAAACTAAGACAAACAAACCCTAAATGAGACCTCAAAAAAAAAAAAAGAGCGAGAAAGAGTTCTTTGTTTGTTATAATGCAAAATTAGAAAAAGTTTCCTATGGGAAAATACTGAAATCCAAATATGGAAAAACAGGATTTTCCTTTTATCCTCCTATCAGAAAAAATGAGGGAGAGGCGAATTCCCATCCTGTGAGGATCAGCAGAAGGACAATTCCCAAGGTAAGAAACCCAATTGTCCATTCTCCTGATCCTCACAGGATGGGGATTCCAGACACTGGGGAGTTTCCAAAGCAGTGATCCCCAAATGTCTGGGTAGGAGAAAAAAAACAGGGAGAGAAGAACAAGTTCCCTATTCTTTTCCCAGGTAAAAGAAAAATTACTCCATTATTCCCTGAAGCACCCTTTGTTCGAAGGCTGCATCAGCAGAGTCGAAGACACTATTCTATAGTGTCTTGTAAAATGTGTACAAACTAGACCACACAGCAATTTTGCAAATTTCAGACTACGGGGCTCTGGACCTAGAGGCACAAGTTGCAGCCACTTCCCTGGTAGAGTGAGGAAGAACTCCCTGGGGAGGAGTAAGATTAGCTGCTATATAAGCGTCTTTAATGCAAGCAGCTACCCAGCGGGCAATAAGAGCCTTAGAAGCCTTAAGGCCCTTGCATCTATGGTCATAAAGAACAAATAAGGCAGAGGTCTGACTCCGTTCTGGTTATGTAAATTTTAAGAGCCCTGTGCACATCCAAGGTATGCCAGGAACGTTCTAGGGCATGCTTGGAATGAGGATAAAAAGATAGCACATTAATTTCCTGCTCTCTACGGAAAAGGGAATTAACCTTACGGATGAAGGCTGGCTCCAACTTAAGGACCACTGACTCCCTTTTGAAAATACATAAAGAGGGATTGATAGAAAGAGCCCCCAACTCTGACATCCTTCTAGCAGATGTGATGGCAAAAAGGAATACCAACTTAATAGATAAATAATAAAGAGAGACCTCAATGAGGGGTTCAAGTCAAAGATCTGAGAACTATGTTTAGCTTCCAAGTGGGGAATCTATGGACCACTGGAGGGGAGATGATCCTAGAACCCCTTAAAAATCTGTGAATGTGTGGATGGCCAGAAATCATAAGGCCCCTGATAACACCTAAGGTGCTCTCTAGAGTAAAGATTTGTCTGGTTAAAATGTTTGGATGGAGGCCCTTATCGAGTCCCTCCTGGAGGAACTGAAGAATGTCCTTGATTCTTGGCTTCTGAGGATCAATAGACTTGTCAGCATACCACTTAACAAAAATTTTCCAAGTGCCCTGGTAAATTTTTCTAGTGGAAGGTATCTTAGCTGAACATAGTGTCTCCAATAGTTTGTCTGAATATCCCAGAGCCCTTTCATTCATCATTTCATTCATTTATTAGATTTCTATACCGCCCCATCCTGCACAGCAGCTCGGGGCGGTTAACAACAATAAAAAACATTTAAAAACATTTAAAATACAATCATAAAACATATCAATAAAGCTGGTGGTATAAAAATAAATACACAGGTGGGGGATTAAAAATCACCCCCCCCTCCCTCCCAAAGGCCTGGGCAAACAGCCAGGTCTTACAGTTCCGCCGAAAAGTCAAAAGGCTTGGGGCCAGGCGAGCTTCCTCCGGAAGGGAGTTCCACAGCCGCGGCCCTACCACCGAGAATGCCCGCTCCATCGTGGCCCCCCGCTTAACACGGGGGACCTCCAGGAGGGCACCCCCGGCAGACCGCAGGAGTCGTTCCGGGGCGCGAAGGGCGAGGCGGTCCCTAAGGTAAGAGGGGCCAAGGCCGTATAGGGCTTTATAGATCATTACTAGGACCTTGAACCTGGCCCGGCACACTATCGGCAGCCAGTGCAGCGCTCGGAGCACCGGTGTAATGTGCTCCCGGCGACCCGTCCCCGTAAGAAGACGGGCCGCCGCATTCTGCACCAGCTGCAGCCTCCGGGCCAGGAACAAGGGAAGCCCCACGTAGAGCGCGTTACAGTAGTCGAGTCGCGAGGTGACGAAGGCATGGATGAGGGAGGCCAGGTCCGGGCCAGAGACATACGGACGCAGCCTACGTACCAGATAAAGCTGGCGGAAGGCAGCCTTCGCGGCTGCCTCCACCTGCTGCTCCAGCCGCAGGCCTGCGTCCAAAATGACCCCCAGACTCCGGACCTGCTGAGCTACAGGGGGGCAAACCCCCCCAATCAGGGGGGCCACCACCCCCTTCGCCCTCCCCACCACCATTACCTCCGTCTTATCTGGGTTGAGTTTCAGTCTGCTCTGTCGCATCCAATCCGCCACGGCCTCCAAACATTGGGATAGCACCGAGACAGCAGGGTCTGGGTCGGTAGAAAACGAGAGGTACAGCTGAGTATCATCAGCATACTGGTGACATCGCACCCCGAACCCTCTCACGACCTCCCCCAAGGGCTGCATATAGATGTTAAATAATAATGGAGACAAGATCGATCCCTGCGGAACGCCACACGGTAAGGCGCGGGGGCTCGATGTTTCTTCCCCCAACACCACCCGTTGGCTCCTCCCCGAGAGGAATGAACGGAACCATTCAAGAACAGTTCCGTCCAGACCCCCCCGGTCACGCAGTCGTCTCAACAGCAGCCCATGGTCCACGGTGTCAAAAGCGGCCGAGAGATCGAGCAGGATGAGAAATGTCGAACATCCCGCATCCATCTCCCGGCGGAGGTCGTCCACCAAGGCCACCAACGCCGTCTCGGTGCCATAGCCGGGGCGGAACCCAGATTGAAACGGGTCAAGGAGCCCGATATTATCTAGATGACCCTGGAGCTGGAGCGCCACTGCCCGCTCAATAACCTTCCCTAAAAAGGGAAGGTTAGAGACAGGTCGGTAGCTGGCGAGGGCGTCCACGTCCAACGATGGTCTCTGACCGCTCAAGAGCCATGCTGTCAAGCACAGAAATTCCATGTTCTGATATAGGACGGGCCTGTGAGATAGCATGTCCAGGGATGGAAGAAGATGTAGCGGCTGTGACTGAGCTAGGTTCAGCAGATCTGCGAACCAAGGTCTTCTTGTCCAAAAGGGGCCACGAAAATTATGGTTGCTCGGTCTCTGCAAAATTTGGCAATCACCCTGCTTCGCAGAGGGAACAGAGGGAATGCATAAAGGAGAACCTTTGGCCATGGGTGGTTCAATGCATCCAGAGCCTCTGCTTTCAGATGTCGGATTCAAGACATGAAACGAGGAACTTTGGTGTTGAATGGAGAGGTGAATAGATCCATTATCACTTGACTGAAGCTGAGCACTATGTGGTTGAAGTTGTGTGCGCACTGAGGGACCACTCTCCTGGATCCACCTTTTTTCTGCTGAGCCAGTCTGCGATTTGGTTGTTCGTTCCATGGATGTGAAGAGCGAAGATGGACAGCAGGTTCAATTTTGCCCACTGCAGAAGTTGTGTGAACTCCTTGTTCAGGAACTTGGACCCTCCCTGGTTCCTGATGTAGGCCAGGGCGGTTTTATTGTCTGAGATCGGTAAGGGACCAGGTTCCCTGAGCACAGGCATCTGCTAAGTGAGCTCCCCAGCCGTGGAGACTTGCGTCTATTGTAATTACCACTCTTGCGGGGTCGGAGAAAGGCACCCCGATGGAGAAACGATGATCAGTCATCCACCACTGCAGAGATGTTTGTACTGCAGTGGGAACAGCGATGGCAATCTGAGTGCCCTCCATTATCTGGCGCTGCCACGGTCTGAGAAGTTCCTGGGGAGGACGAAGAAGGAATCGTGCCCAGGTGAAATGTTGGATGCAGGAGACCTTTAAACCCAATAGGCTGGCAAGCTGCTGAAGTGATGTTATCTGGGATTGAACCTCTCCTATCAGATGAGTGATTTTCAGTTCTCACCTGAGGGATGAATATGCGATCTGAGACAGTATCTAAGAGTACCTCTAGGTGCTCCAGCATTTGAGAGGGCATTATATTACTCTTTTCACTGTTTATGATGAAGCCATGGTCGCCTAAGGCAATGAATAGTTGTCTGAACCTGGTCTTGAGTTTGAAGAAGAGATGGGGCCCTTACCAGGATGTTGTCGAGGTAAGGGTGGATTGTGACTCCTTTGAGTCGAAGAATGGCTATGGGAGAGCATGGAATTGCCAAATGGAAGAGCATGGAATTGCCAGTGGGTGTCCTCTTATTGGAAGTGAAGCCATCTCCTGTGAGTGAGGTGAATGGGAATGTGAAGATTAGCCTCCCTAGACCTCCATGAGACCGGTCAGTCCCCCTTTGAGATGGACTGAATGGTCTCCATCTTGAATTTCTTGCACTGAAGGGACCTATTTAGCATTTTGAGGTCTAGAACAGCCTTCCAGTCACCTGACTTCTTTTTGACTAAAAATAAAATTGAATAGAGACCTCTCCTGTGTTGTAGGTAAGGGATAGGCTCTATAGCAATCTTGGCCAGTCTGGATATTTCGAGAGACAATGACAGATGTTTTTCTGGATTGTTTGACTTTGGAGATATGCGCTAGAACTCCCCTGGAGTTTTTATGAGTTCTATCGCATATCCCTTGGCTATAGTCCTCTTACCCACAAGTCTGTAGTTGATGCTTCCCAGACGTGAGGAAATTGCATCAGTCTTCCCCCTATGAGATCGTACGAGAGAGGAATAATACCTAAAGAGTCAGGAGTCTTGTCTACCTGAGAACTTCCCAGGTCCTGGCTTGAAGCGCTGCTGCTGTGCAGGTGATCTTCCCTGGTGATGCCAGCAACCCCTAGATCCACGGCCTCTGGGCTGATAAGAAGAGCAATCCCTCTCATTGTAAGAGTATGGCTGAGGATACCTGGAGTAGGAGCGAAAAGGCTTGACAGTGAGAAACTTGTAAAGTTTGCTTCTTGTCTTGTTAGCAGAGTCTGCTAATACCTTATCCAAAAACATGCCAAAAGGTTGCTCCCCTTGAAAAGGGGCAGATACCAGTAGATTCTTTACATGTGGCTCCACTTTCCACGAGTGAAGCCGCAATCTTCTTCTCGCTGTTACGTTTGCAGCAACAGCTCTGGCAGACCAGGTGATAGCGTCAACAGATGCATCTGCAAGAAAGGCATGTACTACAGAGGTGTTAGTAGGCAATTTCCTGGAGGCTTTTTTCTGAATGCCAGGGGACTTGCCCATCTGGAACCATGTCAAAATTGCTCTGGCAATGTAAGACGACACAGTGGAAATGTGCAAGACTGCTGAAATGGCCTCAAAAGTTTTACGCAGGCCAGAATCAATTCCACAATCAGTTGAGTCCTTAGGGAAAAGGTCCCTTTCAGCTGGAAAGACAGACTGATGTGCCAGAGAGGCTGCAGCAGCGTCAATCTTTGGAGTTTGAAGAATAGCAGACTTTTTTGGAAAAGGCATATAGAACCTCCAGGTTCCTGGGGAGCCTCATAGACTTGTCAGGGTGTTTCCATTGTGAATGAATAATGCGTTCAAAAGCCCTATCTAAAGGGTAGTCCTTCACTCTGGAAGAGGGTCTAGGAATATAGTCCCAGTCAGAATACTCATCTGAAGAGTCTGAATTCTTTTTTACTCTAGTCTTTTCCTTCAGTCCTAAAGCTCTTTGAGAGCATCTCCTTTAAGTGTCTTTGTAAGCAAAAGAAAATTCACTGCCTTGTTCCTTGGAGTCATAAACAGAGAAGAGGAGCAGACTCTGTAAGGCTGGCTTCAGCATTATCCGGATGCTCAGAATCTTCTCTTTGAGAGTTAGAGGACTCATCCTCTTCAGAGAGAAAAATCTCTGCCAGGGATTTCTTTCTAGATTGGTGAGGGGGAGGAGACCCTTTCTCATCTAAGGAGGATTCCTCCTCAGGGACAATCTCTCCCTCAGTAAGGTTAGAGCCCTTGCTAATATGTTCCTTCTCAGAGGAGACGATCAGCTGTCCTCTAAAAAGCTCTTCCTGTGAGGGAGCTTGCTTTTTTTGTGCCAGTGGCTGCCTACCCGTGCCAGCCTCTTTAGACTTACCCTTGAAAAAAAACCTTTCTCCCTGGTGACTTGGAGGGAGAGGCCCTGGGCATCTCCTCATGGAGACAGTCTAGAGAGGCCAGATTTGATTAAGGGCTTCAACATGCAGGGACTTAATAGAAGAAAAATTATCTACTTCCCTTTGAGAAGATAGGGAGCGCGCTGGCATCTCGCTATCCTGGCTGGGCCTCTCCTGAGGTTTCCCCTCATTGCAACTCTTAGTAGGTGCCATGGGCTTTTGGTGCACTTTCAGCATGGCTCGAAGCTGTGAGTAAGTCCCGCCACTTACAGGCGGCAAAAGCTGGTGTCTGAAGCACTGAGGGACCAAGCAGCAGCGGACAGGAGCAGCGAGAAGAGAAGCCTGTTAGGAACGTCTCGCATCTGCTCTTCTCTTCAAGCTGCACCTGCAAGGGCAGCAGGCAGAGGACGTTGGAGGCAAAGCCTCAGAGAAAACAAGGGACCCGAAGGCAGATCTGGGAGCTGAGCCCCCACCTACAGTAATACTAAACTGTCCCAGGTGGCCAGAGTAAAGATTTTCTGCCTTGGGAAGGAAAGCTGCCTAAGAGAGTGCAGAACACTCTCTACTACCTTCTAATGCTACAAGACAGAAATCCAACTGGGAAAATGGAGGGCAATCCCCTCAGAGCATACCTAGTTTGGAACTTAGGGTGAAAAAACAGACATGACGCTGACCACCCTTTAACCACCCTTGGTGGTTATTTATGCATGTTGCAGGGCTGTATTGTGCCCTATGCAGCCCTGAAACATGCATAAATGACCACCAAGGGTGGTTAAAGGGTGGTTAGCGTCATGTCCATTTTCACCCTTAGGGTGATTTCAGAAGTGACGCGTTCCAATTCACCACAGTGAATCCCACCCCGGTGTGAACGGATTCACCGCGGGCTGTGGTGACACGTGCGGCCCCAACAGAAGTGACAGGATCGTGACCACTGCCCGGGGGCAATCAGAGAGAACATGGGCAGGGGGAACACAACAGACATGCAGTGGAGACGTGGACTGCGGTTCGAGCCCCAGAATGCACCGCAGCTGGGGTCAATTCCTTCCACCGCGGCTCCGGGTTTCCATTCAGAAGTTACTTTTCATTCACCCCTGCCGTGGTGACCATTCACCACACTTCTGAACCTCCTCCCGCCCCGACCTCACGAAGCGTGGTTAGCTTCACCCCAGGCCGCGTTTGACTGTAGTGAACATCTGGATGCAAGCAAACAGACATGCACGCGCTTTCACCACCCCCCGCGTTTGACTGAGGTTGACTGTGGTGGACATTCACCATGTCACTTCTGAAATCACCCTCTATCTGTCTCCTAGTGGTAGTGGCAAGGCTCTTCCCCAGTCTTTGGAATCCGCATCCTGCGAGGATTAGGAGAACACAGTTATTTCAATACCCGACAGGGCACTATATGGGAAGGAGGGTAGTGTTCAAAGGAAACCTTGGTTTGTGTGCTGCAATGTACACTATAATTACCACACAAAAAGAAAGTCCTGCCTCTGTTGTTGCTATGGAAACAGATGATGGTTAAATTAGAAATTGACCAAAAGGCTTACAGGGAAATGATCAGTAGAAAAACAAGAGCAGGAACTGAGTAAAGGTACTGTGAAAAATGTTCCTCCTACCCATTCAGGAGAAGAGCTTATAATACCAAGCAAGTTTTTGATTAAAAACAAAACATGTGCTGGATTCCCCTGCCCTAAATGGGTTGCCAGAGAATAGGTTGGCTTAGCCAGATTTTCTTAAATGTTGTGATAAAACATTGATTGCTCACTTTAATTGAAATATATTATCTTACAGTATTTACATGTAGCAACCAGAGTCAATTAACCTCAAGACATCTGTAGTGTCTAGAATAAATATTCTCCAAAGCTCTGGCTGTGACTCATCTCCATACATGAGGGCAGTAACAATAATTTATAAAAAAAGACTGAAGGCTCAGTTCAACAGCTTCATATATGCAGAGCCACTTCAGTAGGAGTTCTATGATTTTTATTCTCCTTTCTTTAAAGCAAAGCAATACAGCTGCAAGTCAATAGTGCAGCTCCAAAGAATATTGCATTGGTTTCATATAAAGCTCAGGCATTGAATTTTATGTGATCAGAATCGCAAAATGTTATCAAGTGGAATTAATAATCTGAGCTGTTTTGTGTGGTATCAACCTTCTTTACAGAAGAACCTTTCTTACAGAAAGAAACATAACAGAAGATTGATTACTTCTGAGGAAACTAGCCCTCCAAGCCAAGAAGCCTGTGCTAAATAGGAGATTTGCTGCTGGTTAGCTCTGTCTACATGCAACTCTTCTCCAACAGGTAAGGAGAGAGGAAGTGCATCTCTATAGCTCCTTATAATTTATCGATATTTAAAAAAATCAAAATTAAGGTCTGCTTAACTATTCATGGGAGCAGAGTTATGAATATGCCAACGTGCTGAATGTAGAAGTATGTCTGGACACTACTGGATTTTAAAATCTAACCTACTGGGTGAAATTCACTCATATTTCTGGGCTACACTCATGCACTATGAAAGTCCCACATAAATTACATTAAGCAGCACAGACTAATTCTGACCCTCTGCACAGGAGTAAGTTCCTGCTAATAAACAGAAAAATCAGACATTTTATTTTAAAAAGTTAGTCTGCAGTCTTATTTGAACTTGTACTTACTTAATTTCCAGTGAGATTCTTACATTGACAGGGGTGTATTTATTAACGGGAATAACAAAGCTGTAATTTCCACCAGACCTAAAATGATTGCAACAATAAAATTACAACATTAAAGTACAACAGACTTATTGAAAGCTCATCTACATAAATGTATACCTGGAGTTTTTAAAATATTTATATGAAAAGTGTCAGGTTTAAATGAATAAGATATTCTTAATTTTAAAAAATATACAACAGGATATGCGTACAGGGGTATCATGTTAATAACATTAATCCTCTAATAGGCAAAGAACAAAAAACAAATACTTCTTACCCACCCGCACTGCAGCCTTTTACTACAATAGCGACGATCAATTTTTTGCTGCGTCTGCAGAATCTGCACAGAACTGACTGTTGTATCAGTCCCTAAAAACAAGAGGAATAATTGTGTGGAGAGACATTTTTTTCAGGAATATAAAGGGGGGGGGGGAGGGAGTACTAAATCTGAAGCTTAGCATACTAGTTCTCCATGACAGAAATTGCTTCAGATCTGTATTCAAAACCTCCAATTGATGAACTGTATCATCATGTAGGAGTTAGTAGGGAGCTAGAACCCACAAGCCACATGCTTGAACTCTTCAAGTAGCTCTTTGGGTCCCCTACGTAAACATTTTAAGCATCTCCCTGAGATAGAAAAAGCATCCAAGGCAGTCCAAGCAAGCAGCACTGTCATGCATATGTTTATTTCAAAGGGTTCCAAATGAGAACAAATATAGACAAGAAACCTATAGCAGGCTACATGGACATCTCAGTTTGTTAGATATTCCCATTTGTACAACCTGTTTCTCTCTGGTAACTGGAGGACCAAGAACTTTATAACCAACACCCCAATGGGAGCGCCACTCTTTCTTGAAAGAAACTATTCAGAATGGAGGAAAAATATTTCACTAAGAAATTTCAGAAAATGCTTTGCAAAACATTTGAGCTTTGGGGGAAATATCCTATACTTTGAGAACTCCTCACAACTTGCCAATTTGAAATCATAAATGGCATAAAATAGACTGATTCAGTGGTGTTATTCCCACAGGCTTACATAACAGGTACAAAACAGTTCTAAAAAAAGATAAACTAGGGAACAGGACAAATGGGACACCTTATCAGCACTGCCATCACAGGCAGGCCAAAAGAGACTTAAACAGATCATCAAAGGCTGTATAAACTATTATGCCATGAGACACAAAAGAGAATAAAGCAGAAGAATAGCCACCACAATGTCTTAAGTGTCATAGCACAGAACCTCAGCTAATGTGACCATTCATGTAATTTACTGCTTTGCCAAATCAGGGTCAAGAGTTTTCATCACCTTGCAAGACCAAGGTCTTGTTTCTCATCCCAGGAAAATCTAAATATATAATAGATCTTTCATTGACTGGGCTTCACTTCAAGTCCTTTTTTTCCAATAAGTAAACAGAGGAAACAGGTGCAAGAGAAGCTCAACTCAGATGAGCTTGCTCATCATACATGGTGAAACTCAATCCCTGGGATAAGGTAAAGAAATTGCTAGAGGAGGTTAAAAGCAAACTGGTAAGAGTAATGAATATTTCTCTTGCAATTTAAATGATACAAGAAGATTATAATAAATCACAGGTATTAATAGTTTCCCCGAGTTCCAATTTTCTCTAATAACCAGCTATAACACAAATTCCCCAAACCAGATCAGTAGGGGTCCAAGCAATAGTTTAAAACGATAGCATTATGTATTTAAAGTATTTTATTTTAAAAAGAAGACTTACAGTCATTTCCAAGGTCAGGTTTTTCAATCCAGTTATGTTCAGTAAATACTTTGCTTTTGTTTCCTAAAAACATAAAAGGGAAAAAACATTTATCTCCCTGCACAGCCCAATCCCAAATTTAAACTCAATCAATATAGTAAAAAAAAACCACAAAAAACCAAAAACGAGACAATTAAATGTTCTACATTAGGATTATTGTTTTCTATACTGTCTTACCAGTACAATTTTTGTACAAGTCTCACAGTAAACAGAGAATTGTATAATTGGGTGAAAGAATACTTATCTGTGGTATGCTTAAGGGCTGATACAGCTAAAATGCATAAACTTATTACTTAGAAAGGAAAATACATTAAGACTTCTCACCTATTTTGCACACAAAATTGTTTTTCAGTCTGTTGTGATTTTGTGTATGTATACATTCATGCACACATGATCCTAAACCTCCTTAGTCACAGTTCCAACCAAAAAACTATACAATTAAAGGTGGAACCTTCAATCTGTGCCTTTAGGGACATGACGAGAGAGAAACAGGGAGCAGTGTTGTTGTAAACCCTCCCCCCCCCTTTTGAATTCATACTTTGACAGGTGCCCAGCCCCTTTTGGGGGGAAGGGAGGGAGCTGGGGCTCTGAGACCCACCCCCCTCTGGATGCAGTTTGATAGGAAGCAATATAAAAGCTTATCAAGTTTGATATCAAAAGGATATTAAAAAGGGGATTATTTCTTATTTTTAAGGGTTGTTTAGGCCTTGGAGACTCTGGAATGTGTTGGTTGTGTTTTGATAATTTTACTGGTTTTTAGGGTTTGTGTAGCTATTTGGGGCATGTCCATGGGGGTATTTTTAATAGGAATTTTAATGTCATTTAATGGGTGCATTTTGCTGTAAATAGAGGCAGGGAGGAGATGCATTTGGGTCTAGAGATAGACTGCAAGTGAGGGTCTGCGTCTAGGGGCTTATGGAATAAAAACTACATCTCCTGTGACTCTGTCCAATCAGGAGACACAGTGTCACGACCCCCTGAGGGTAGGAACCAATCAGGATTCACCCCTCCCCCTAACGTATTTTTACCCCTTCCAGGGTCTCTTAGGTTTAGGATTTTGCTCAAGACACTGAAAAAAGAACACTGGACTTAAAAACATACCATTCCCCCAGCAGCAGCAGCTTCTAGTGTCTCTACTCTCTCCCTGATGCATTTGAAAGCACCCCCTTGCAGACAGTTGAATTCCCCATTCTAAAAAACCTCCCCATTAGCACGCAAGTTGTCCTTTCCTTCACAGGAAAAAGACACTGCCCCAAAATTAGAAAAAAAGCCCTAAAGAAAAGTTGTCCCCCAAGATAAAAAATAGAACAAGATGGCCCCCACAGCAGCATCAGTTGCTAGAAACAAAAATCTCCAATGCAGAGATAAAGAAACATACAAGCTTTTCCCCCATGCAGAATTATGCCTAGACAGACAGTGAGTGAAAGATCTAAAAAAATCCCTTGTACAGGCTTCCCAAAAGTGCATGGCTAGGGAAGGACTTTGTACCTCCTGGACAGGTTTCCCCAAACTAACTTGCCATCCCCAATGCATTTCCAACCCCAGCATAAGACAGAGAGAGCTCTTTAGCTACAAATCTTCTCTATAGCTATTACAACACCTTCCCCATACCTCTCTAAGTAGAAGACAGAAAAACACAGCTTGCGGTGCAAGGAAGGAGAGAGAAATTCCCTTTCACAGTTAAAATCATCCAGCCTCTCTCTCACTAGCAACTGAACAAAAACCAACCATCATGCAAGGAGGGACGGAGAGAGAAGCCAATTGGGTCTGCAAGAAGGGTTGGCGGTCTTTTCAAAATAATTTAGCTTTGTATTGTTTTTTTCCATTAGCCACCTCATCACATCTGGAATGCATTAACTGAAGAAACACATTCCTAAGCTCCGGACAAAGAAAAAGAGATGTCGTTATGACAGTCCCCACCCCCCTGAGAGAGAGAGAGAGAGAGAGAGAGAGAGAGAGAGACATGCTGACAAGCAGGCTGTTTAGAACTTCGTGGCAATATTTGCAAAGGAAAAAAGTAAAATACTTTCTGAAATTACAGTTTCCCAAAGTGCCAAAACTGGACTGGACTAGCATTTATTTATTGATTTATTTTAAAAAGTAAATCTTTTGAGATGAACAAAAGTGAATCCACCACTTCCCCCTAAAAAGTAGTTTACCAGGGGCGGATCCAGAAGTGATGTGGATGAGGGGGCTGAAGTCTAAAGTTAGTATAGCTCCGCCCAGGTGAACAGGTCCCGCCTCCAGCCCCACCTCTAGCACCACCATCTACCAAGCGAGCAACAGTGTCAGGCCAGTTTATCCCCCACCCCAAAGCCATGGGAAACCCCCCAAGCCACAGCTCCAACAGGGGAGGGGGACTCAGGAAGCAGTGGATATGATAGCTGGGCTCCAGCTGCCGCCTGACAGTGGGCATCAAACACAGATGGTTAAATAACCCCTACCCCTAGTCTCACTACAGGAAAATACAAAGGGTATTTTCAGACGTTACGCCATGGTAAATCCCCCTGTGGGGACCGTGGTGGTGTAACGTCTGTTGGGCCGAAAAGTGATTCCCGCCAGATGTTTACCCCTGGCGGGAATCACTTTGACCACGCTTTTGGAGGTCCGGGCGGCCGGAGCTCCGAAAGCGTGGTCAAAGCGATTCCCGCCAGGGGTGAACATCCATCGTGAATCACTTTTTGGCCCAACAGACGTGACGTTACCACGGTCAACCACGGCAGGATTCACCGAGCCACCCCGAGCTGTTTTAGGAGGGGCAGGGTAAAAATCCAATAAATAAAAATAAATAAAAATGTCACGTCTGTTCCCGGACCATGGCCCGGAATCGGCAGCCATGCCTGCTGCTGATTCCGGGCCGTGGCCAATACCCCAGGGTGCGGGCGGGTGCTGCGGCCGCATTGGCCGCTGTGCTCGCCCATCTCCCAGAGGGTGGGCAGCCTCGGGAGCATGGGGGGGTGGGGCTGTGCGGCCGCACATTGCACCATGCAGCTATACCTCCTCCCCCAATCCCCCTCCGAAATCAGCCGGCTCGTCTGTTGATGGGGCGTTCTGATTCCGGAGGGGAATCAATACGCGATTCCGTGCCAGGGTCAATGGGTGCCCCGGCACATCTGAAAACACCCGAAGTCTAGGAGCAAATCCCCATTGTACCCCATGCCAAAGAGGGAAATAAGCCAGGGAGGGGCAAATGCCCCATAAGCCCAAAGTAGATATGGGGCAAATCCTCACTGTGCAAAAGAGGGCAATAAAAGAGAGGAGGGAAATGCCCCCTTACAAGCCAATCAGGTAAGAAGCAAATCCCCACTGTACTCCATAACCAAAGAGAACAATAAAAGAGAGATGGGCAAATTATGCCCCCTTGTAGGAGTGTGCATGTCATTTTCATTATTGCAATAACAATAATGAATATTCATTATCATTTTTGCAATATCAAAAATGTCAAATAATAACAAAAATAGAAACAAAAATGACATTTTGTTTTTGAAATAAAGGGAAAAACCTGAAAAACATATTTCTGGATGTAACTTTTTTTGTTTCTTATTCAATTTTGATTAAACATGGGGAGGGTGTAACCCCAATGGAGGGCACTATGTGTGAATTTGTGAATGATTTGTGAAATGATTAGGTAAAGGAAACCAATTTTAGAAGCAGTTGAACGTTGTGATTTTCAGAAAAGCTCCATACACATTCATGGCAACAACTTCTTTATCTTGCATCCAATTTGCATTACACCTGTGAATATTATGTCCCTCCATAAGTCTAACACTCTTGCCAATTTTCAGAAAGATTGGATAAAGGGTCCTGATGGTATAAGACATTAACTTGAAAGTACATTTCCAGCTGTATCATTTGTATATTCCACCCAGTTTAAAAGGTATTTGGCAGGAATGTATCACACACCTTCACTGTCATGTCTGCCAAACTACAGAACAATTTGATAAAGGGACCCAATTTTATAAGCAATTGATGTTGTCCCTGTGAAGACCATTATTCAGATAAATAGCAGCACATGCAGTGCCAGTCAGAGGCAGGCACCCTGCATGGCAGGGGGAGAGAGATTGTAGGAGGGAGGATGTGG
>QEPC01006720.1:1994430-2019414 GCA_003113815.1 Sphenodon punctatus | reverse complement strand
CTATCTCCTGCTCCTGACAGATGACATCCACCGTTTTGAGCTTTCAAGACATGTAAGACTGACTTTGGGTGTGGGATATTTTATAGCTAGGTAACTGCTGCTGGATCATTACAGACTGGGTTTTATAAATGTGTGAACAACTAAATAAATCTAGCACTATGATTTAAGATCCCTTCTATGTGAATCTCTCATATGTGCAAACCAGGGTGTGTGTGTCCCCCGATCCAAAGAGAGCTAATTCCCTATGCAACAGTGGAGGTGGGTGGGTGTCTGTGTGATGGGCAACCACATGCCGCACAGCCACCACGGTGCACACCCACCCATCCGCTACCCCACCCCCATCAAGGTATTAGTATTAATCTATAAGGCCTTTCATGGTCTGGGCCCCTCATACCTCAGGGATCACCTTGCCCTTCGCGCCCCAGACTGGCTCCTTCGGTCTTCTGGGGGTGCCTTCTTGGAGGTCCACCGTGTTAAGCGTGGGGCCACAATGGAGAGGGCATTCTCGGCGGCCGGGCCGCGTCTTTGGAATTCCCTCCCGGAGGAAGCTCGCCTGGCCCCAAGACTCTTAACATTCCAGCGAGCTTGTAAAACCTGGCTGTTCGCCCAGGCCTTTGGGGAGGGTGGGAGAGTGGGTATTTATCCCCCTACCCTTCCTTATTTTTTGTTATAATCTTGTCTTTCCCTGTTTTAATTGTTGAGATTTGTATGATGTTTTAAATATTTTAAATATTGTTTTATATGAGATTTGTTAGCTGCCCCGAGCTGTTTGCAGGAGGGGTGGGGTATAAATACATTAAATAAATAAATACATAAAAATAAAGCGTGGGTCTTCCCGGTGTATGTGAAAAGGGCCTTTGTCTCTGGGCACAGGAGGCATGCTCTATTCCGAGCTCCTTGACCAGTTCCTCAGCGTGGATGGAGCCATTGGATATTTTCAGACATGATGCTACCATGGGTGGCCACGCTACCTCCAGTGTGGCCACCCATGGTGGTGTCACGTTTATTCCCACCAGTCAGATGTTTGCTGTGGGCAGGAATAAAGTTACCCTGAACTGTGGCAGGATTAATTCCAGGATGTGTGATGGGCTCCCTGCCAGTGCACATCCCCCTGCCACGGTCCGGAGAAGCCTACCCCGGACTGTGGCAGAGCGGGTCATCACGTGCGATAGCCCGCTCTACCTAACTCCAGCCTGTGGCCAGAGCTTCTCCAGGCAGGCGCAGTGGCTTCATAGGCTGCTGCACTCACCCATCGGGGAGGAGGCGGGGCCATGCGGAGCAACGCAGTTGGCAGGGCCGTGCAGACTTATGTCCACATGTCCTCTCGCCCTCTCCCCACTGGCATGTTTTCTCGGTGGCTGAGCCTGACCACGGGTTCTCACCATGGGCAGGATCAAAGCGTGACAGCTCAAAGAGCCATCGCATCTGAAAATACCCAATGTTGCATCCCGCCTGTACTGCTGCACCTTCCCAAGGGGCCAGAAGGGGGTAGATATGGCTCCCCCAATGCCTGCACCCGCTGCAACTGCTTCCCAACTCCACCACAGAATCTGCGACTGCCAGCAGACATCCCTCCATGTCCATCCATGCCCCTTAGCCAGCATGGGTTGATGTGAACACAGACACCATGGGCATCTTTAGACATAACAAAGATTGGGTGTCAAAATCCCTAAGCATGTGTTTGGCCATTGTGTGTAAGCACCATAACAGTCGCAACACCAACTTGGTCACCTGTTGAACATGCAACGTGAACATCATTGCATCACAAGGACAATTTGCATGTTCTGGCTGAACACATGGCCAAAGTTGCGTCTAATCATATCGCGTGGCACGTTAGCTGGTACAACACAGGGAACGAGGTGGCAGCACTTGTGTGCTGAGATCAGGTGACAAGCAAAACACCGATTTGCCCCCAGATGGACTGTGGGTCTAAGCAGCACCACATGGTGAACACAGGGCCAAACCGGTGTTCATATCAAGGTCAAAACACACATTCAGACGCTTACTGATGTTATGTCTAAAAACACCCCACTACTGCCAACTGCCCATGAATTTGCTACAGCGAGGGCACAGAGGGGGGCCGTTCTCCATTGCTGTCCCACAATTATGGCACTCCCTCCATTTGGAGATATGCCTAAGCCCGAGCCTGTTCGTCTTCTGGAGAAGATGCAAGACTTTTTTGTTTGGCCAGGCATTTGGTGTGCAGGAGTAAGGTTGGATAGAGGGGTTTGGGGACGAGGATTGGTGGGTGGCAGGTGGGGATAAAGGGTGGGGTGGGTAGTTGGAATGATGTGGGGTTTTAAGGGATTTTTAATGTATTTGGTTGTGTTTTATATTTCTTATGTTGTAAGCTGCCCCGAGTTCTTGGAGAAGGGGGGGTAAAAATGTAAATAAAGAAATTTTAAAAATAAACAATAAAGGTTTCCATTTATCATTATCTAATTATGTTTTTTATTGTTTACTGTGTTAACAAGTGGCCAGGAGAACATGGAGGAACAGCAGGAAAATCGCCAGGCAAGAGCTCCACTGGACGGGAATGGCAGGCATGGGAAGTGCGTGGGAAGGCACCATGGTGAGACAGTGGGCTGGGGGAAGACACAATGGCAGGACCGGATGGTGGACTGGTGGAAGGGGTGAGGTACCATGGTGGGATAGTGCAAATGGGGTTGGCTTATTTCTTTCAGAAAACCAAAAACATCTTTTTATTGAATGATTTAAAAATACAACTTATCTAATTAGCAGTGCTTAACATATGAAAATATATAATCTGTACTTATTTGTAATTGTTTTATCATCTTAAGTCCAATAATGTGAAGCAACTGAAGGAGAGCTTGTTCCCGTATATGAAGTTTGGACACTCAGAGTAGTGCAGAGCACCCTTGTGAGGGGGGATGTTTTCTGTCCCCACTGCATGGTAATGCAGAAGATTATAGGAGTGGGTGGGTACAAGAGGCACATGTTTGACTGTGGGGTTTATGTAAACTGAGAGGGATTTCCAACACCACTGGGCCGGACGCAGAGTTTGTGAAGCCATGTGCAAAGTCTTGGTGTGAGGCCTAATTTGCATAATTAGGCTCCACCTAATTATGCAAATGTGTAACTTTACATAAAATTTACTCCCTCTGGACAGGAAGGATTCCCATTCTCCACCCCTCCAAGCGGCCATAGAAAAGCATGGCCTCCAATGCTTCCCCACCACCTCCCCAGCCAAGTGTCTACCACCACTCCCCAGGAGTGGTTCCACTACAGAGGCAGCCGGGCAGGCAGTGAGGCAGGCACAGAGAGACTGACTGGGTCCACTGCCTTACTGGGGGGGAGGGAGAGAGCTTAGCCAGCCTGGCCTCCAGGACGTGTTGCTTCTTGCTGCCGGTGCTGCCTGTGCATGCACATGATGTGACTGGTCCAGAGGTGCTGCTATCAAACACACAAGATACCCAAAATGCAGCTAGCCTATTAAGCACATTCTGCCATGAAAAGAGACATATACGCTGCCCCAGGGACACACATTAAATGGCCAGTTCTTTGAAATGGCTCCAAACATTCTCACAACACCCACCTTTCCAGCCCTGCATGGTATTTTTTTCTTATATGCCTAGAAAGGGTTGGAAGGAAAGGTCATTCTGAGGGGCAGACTGCTTTTATACTAGAGGAGCTCGAGACCATCATGTGGTCTATTATTTGAATAGGGTGAGCATGCACAACCCAGTTGTGAGAATGTTGGGAGCCATCTCGAAGAACCTTCTTTACAAGGTAACAACCTTCAGATCACTCACATGGGGAGGAGTTTGTAAGCAAACAACTTTAAATCAGTGTGCCGCCTCCACTGCTCCTGTTGCTGCTGCTGCAGCAGCACTACTAGGAGGGAGAGGCAGGTGAGGGATGGGGACCGGAGCCAGGAAGAGGAGGCAGAAGAACTTATTGGGGGAGAAGCTGGCTGCAGCGTGCCTCCCAGGCAGGCAAGTGCGGGGCTCCTGCTGGCCGTGAGGCCATGTGCATCTGCGAGGCCACGTGCAGCCGCACATGTGGCACATGCCTGGGGATGGCCCTGACCACAGCAGACAAGAGTCCAATTGCTCATATGTGCACGGCAAAAGGTTATTTCCAGCCACCACATGCTCGCAGGTATAAACCCAGATATGACCCTCCACAGGTGGGCGGGGATAGCAGGCACTAGACCAGCTCCTGTGTCAACCCAGAAGAAACAGCTGTTGCAGCTCCTTGTTTCCATGGTTCGCTATCACTGAGTCATGACGGGGCAGGAGGATACTAAGAAGAGGGGGAGGGGGTGGTTGGTGGATGGACCGTGGCAGGGAAGGATGCCTGCCCATGTATTAGGCTTCTCACTAGGGATGGGACTCTCTGTTTCGGTTTTAACCGAAAGAGACCAATAAAGGTCACTTTTGGTTAAAACCGAGAGATCAGATAATTGGACTACAGCTGAAATGGTAAGCTGCAGTGGTAGCTTTTTCCGATGGAAAAAGCTCTTCCGCAATGAGCGGTATGGTGTGATAGAGATGTTCATTCCGATATTTTCATTCTGCTACTTCTATCGTTCCACTACTTACATTTCGCTACTCCACTGGCTGCGAAAATAGCAGAACAATGTTTGTTCCAACAGTTTTGATCTTCAGCAATTTCCATCAGCACTGCGAAGTAGCAGAACAATGTTTGTTCTGACCATTTCCGAGATTGTTCCAACAGTTTCTGAACTAATGGAATGCCAACGGAATTTGAGGAATGCCAGCAGAAAAGATGCAAAAATTCACAGGCAATTCTGAAATGGTGGAATGAAATAGCAGAGTGGAAAAAGGAGTTGCTACTTCAGCCCTAAATTGGGTCTGTCTCGGACCAATTATCAGATCGGATCTTCCAATTGGAGTCAATGAGAATTCCTCCCATTGACTTCAATGGGAAGAGCCAGGGCAAAACCTCCGCCTGTCCCCACCCCATTCCTGGCCTTGGAGTGTGGGGATCCATTACCCCTAACACCCCCACCTGCCAGGGCCTGGCTTTACCTAACCTCCACCCCCTGGGGCCCCTGTAAAGTTACTTACCGTTGCTGGTCTGGAGGGTGGGAGTCATGGCCGCTGGCTGAGCTGCCAGCTCCGCTGCCGGTGGCTGGGCCTCCTCTGCTGCTGTCAGGAGCTGGCTCTACTGTCAGGCAGCCAGATTATCTCCACCACACTGTAGTGGATAAGGCCCAGTGGCCTCACAGCTGAGCCGGCTCCCGCCAGCAGCAGAGGAGACTCGGCCACCGAGAGCGGAGCCAGCATCTCAGCTGGCGGCCATGGCCCCCACCCTCCGGACCTGAACTGGCAATGGTAAGTATTGTAACTTTACAGGGGCTCCGGGGCGTGAAGGTGAGGTAGAGTCAGGCCCTGGCAGGTGGGGAGTATTAGGAGTAATGGATCCCCACCTCCACCCTCCGAGGCCAGGAGTGGGGTGGAGAGGATGGGGGGGTTGGTTTTTTTTCCCTTTTTCGGGTCCCCTGTATCTCAGAGTTGGAGGGTGGTTCTCTTTCCCACTGAAGTCAATGGGAAAAAGAACCGAAACCGATAAATCCAATACCAACATGAGATCCAAGATGCAGGGGAACCAAAAATGAAGGAAACCGAAACAGGTAATTTGTCACTCTAAACCTGTGAGTGAGGGCTGAGTGGAGGTTGCCCAAATGCACAAGAAATACACCCAGGGGTGGTCCATTAATTAGGCTCTACACTCTAAAGATGTGAGAGGGTGCTGCAGAGACCTAACCCAGACTCCAGGGGGCTATCATCTCATTTGTTAACATCCTGAGATTGGCAACACGGGGATCCAAAACTTCCACTCTACATTCTTCTGGAGCTGCAGATGCACATTTATCAGATAACTATTATCCTGTTTAAACTACAAACATGGAAGTTCAAAGGAGTAGCGTAACGTGTAGCAGTTAGCAAGACAGATCCAACAGTTAACAATTTGTTCTCAAAGTGTCTGCTGGAAAAACCCATTACATATTGCAGAAGAAAGCTTTGCTGACTGAGCAGAAACAGTGCACATGTACACTTTGTTATGAATACAGAGTACCATAGTAGTATTCTTCTCCAGACACTGCAGTAATATTATTGTGAGTTATCATGTTTTGAACTAGTTAACTCAGAATGCTGTTCTTTTGTTCTTCCACCAGGAAGAAAGTTTTAAAGAGTCAGTACTTTAAAAAGTTATGACTTCAAGAAGTACTGTTTCACACATTTCTAGGCATTCACATGATGATCAGAAATCTATAGCTATCTCAAATAGTTTCTATACACCGAATGTCAGGAGTGACCGGAATTCATTTGCTTTTATAGTTATTGGTTCAAGGAAAGCCAAATTCTAATTTAAAATGTTTTTTCCAGGCCACTGTTCATGGAAAGTGCATTATTTTTAGAAGAGTTACGAGAAGAGGCTGAGGAGGAAACAATCAGCTTGCTAAAAAAAATTCTCTTACCACAATGCCATAACAGCAACCAAAGCAATTACAGTTATCTGGAAAATCCTGTTGCTGAACCATGACTGTTTTTTCTCTGAAAAACAAGCCTAGAAAAAATATATGTCATCAACATAAAATACCCAAGGATATTTGGACTGTGTAACTGTAGATAAGTGACTAGCAAGAGAAAAGGTAATTTGGTCTCAAGATCCGATGTCGCACTACTTCTGGTGACTTAGCATCGCTCATGAGCTTTCACAGTGGTGGCTCATTAGGCTATGGAGTGACTCTAAGGGCATGTTCATATGAAATGGATCTTTGCCAGGGGTAAACAATCCCTGAGTAAGCCTAAGCCCTGGTAAATTTACCTGGGGAATAAAGCCAGTTTTTGTGGATGCTCCTAGCCAGGGGATATATAACCCCCACTTTGTAACTTCCCAACAGTCCCTACTTAGGAGGGGCAGTTTATCTTTGGATGCTGAATACCCATCCCTTTTTCAGGGTATCAAATCCCTATTTCAAGAGAGGACGACAAAAAGACTGGGATTCAAGCCTCAGGTACCTCTTTCCTAGTTCTTTCCAGCAAATGTTACAGCACTTATGTCTAAGAACTCACACATCCTCTCCACATTTCTTCATTTTGCTCACCTTGCTGGGTTTTACAGGAACTGGTTTTCTTGCCGGTAAAAGACTGGCAGGTCGAGTAAATTTGCTGCAGAATTAAAAAACACTCATTACCATCCAAATACTTCAGCATGTAATAATGGAAAAGGGATTCTTTTCAAATAGGATTTGCGTACCTCTTGCGTCTGTGTTAGAACAGTTAAAGGGGCTGTGGGGGGGAACCCACAGAGACATAGCTTCACATTTACACAGATGTATATTTGTTTTCTTGTTCTTCTGCTGTACTCTGTCCTGGTTATCAGTGACAAGCCCAACTCAGTGGTGCAGCCAGACTGTGATGGGCTTGGGTACATGTTCCAATTATGCCACGCCCCTTAAGGACAAGGGGGTGGGTTTTCCTAAGAGGTAACCCTCCAAAGGCTCCCAGCCAGCCTTGGCCTTCCCCAGCAGGTAGTTGTCTTGCCCGCCCTCCCGCCCCCTCCCCCGCCCCCCCAGCTCTAGTGAGGCTCCCCCAAGTGATAGCTAACCCACCAGGAAGGAAGTTTTAAAGAGTTGGCAGGATCAGCATTCTACCCCTGCATACTCTAAAGACTTCTGACAACAACTGTGCAAGCAGTCAGAGCACTGCTCACAAAATTTCTGGGTGGGGGCAGAGTGTTGGCCTTGCTTCTTCCCCTACTCATTCTGAAGATTTCCTAGAGCTGTTCAGGCCACTTGTAGAAGGTACCCCTAGAGTCCAGGACATTGGGTCAACTTGAACCCCATCGCTCTATGGTACCTACACCCCTGCCCCAACTCCTATCCAGTCTGTAGAGCTTGGTCTAACTTTAAAAGTGGCCCACAGGAGGGAAAAGGTTTCCCAATCCCTCTAAATCCTCCAAAATCCTTCCCTCTAAAATTAAGAGTCTGAAATTAATAAAATATTATTTATTTTTATATAGCACCCACTTGCTATGGCACTCAGCTTTACATATACCAACACAACTTTTAATCCTCACAACAACTCTGTGAGGTAGGTTAGGCTGAGAGAATATTGTGACTGGTCCAAGGTCACTCACTGACTTTCCGGCTAAGGCGAGACTTGAACCAGGGATCCCTCCTACCGCCTGGTCCAAGTACTGCACACTTAGCTGTTACACCACACTGGCTCTCAAGGGACTGTCCCCTGCAGTCCAAACTCATGTGGAGAAGTCCCCTCGTTTTACACTCTTGCTTGCTAAGATGAATCTGAGAAAAGTTTGGAAATATAAATGTACATGATTGCCCCCAGAAGTGTAACATGGAGATTTTTTAAATAAAAAGAGATAATTGAATATGTTCCCTTAGCTTGAACATTCTGTGTTATAGGCCAAAGAGACAAATCATCAGAACCTGGAGTCAGAAAATAAAGGCAGAATGCTGCTATTCTGGACATGGAAATATTCATTTATGTTTTGCAGGTAGACAGATAAAACATATAGATAGATGCTTCACACAGAACTAATTAATACAACTTTTAAACCTCACAACAACCCTGTGAGATAGGTTAGGCTGAGAGAATATTGTGACTGACCCAAGGTCACCCAGGGAGTTTCTGAATGGGAACACACTGTCAGATTAACTTAACTTTTATTAATGAAGCTGTATTACCAGTTTCCGTAACAGAACCAGCTAACAACTGAATACCTGAATGTGCTGTTTTCATTGACTGTTGACTTTAAACTGCTTATTCGCTTGTGTTGGGCCAGTTTTCTATTCCACATTTCCAACTCTTCTATCCTAATTTCAAGGTTGTTAGTTAGCTTACAGAGCTGTTTAACTTCACCCACATTCTCCATAAAGATTTGATCCTGAGAAGCAAAACAATAAGAGGAGAAAGACAAATACTGCATTAATGAAATGTGACAGCCAAAGATATGTATGCAACTCAGCCATCCAAAGACGACCTTAGTTCTTTAGGATACAAACACAAGTTAATTCAAAATGAATGTGAAGCTTTTTGATACTATAAAATGCTCTTGCCTGATTGCTGGCTGTGTTGTAAAAGTGCTCATGTTCAATCTGCAGTAAATTGGAAATGAGCACTTGTGTAAGGACATGGTGAATGAGCTCAAGAACTGTGTAGATTGGTATGGTTTACAATTTGTTCTGAATAAACATTGTGCTGAATTTTAAACACAAGTTATGCCATTGGCTTTGACCCATTCCAGTCAAACATTTTGCAGAATTTACTAGCAAAATGTGCATCATTCAAGCATGCAGATACAAGATGATTTAGATAATCCATTTTTAAAATCTATCCTGAGACCCAAACATGTATTCTCAAGAGAGGTAGCTGAAAAGGAGTTCCCTCATACTATTTTTGAGACAATAGCTAGGAAAATACTCAGCTGCAAATGGCGCAAATGACATTTAACAGACCATGCCACTCCTAGACACTTCCATAAACCTCCTACTATCTTTGTAACAACTCTCATCTCCCTGTGACTCCTACCTTAGAATTGGCCAAATTTGCCTAGCCCATGAACACTGTACATTTATCAAAGGAGCAGGAGTTCTCACTTACACCTAACTTTGAAATTTTCTTTGGTCCATGCCAAGAGCATGAGGAGTGTGTTTAAAATGCTGTGTTTAAAATGACTACTTTTCCCAGACTACGATACAAAATTGATGTTTCCATTAAGACTTGGATAAAGTTATTATTGTGCCCCAAGTTGTTTAACTGTTGTTGCATTCAAGCTATCCAAGAAGAAAACTCAAACTGCCTAGATTTGTCTTTTCCTCTGCAAATACCAAAAAGAATAAGAGTTTGTGTGTGCATGTATGCATGTGCTTTCAGGGTGCCTACATTCCATGCATATTTAGTGTAAACAGAATCCGAGCTAGGGAACAGTGGTAAGTCAACACACTTAACCAGTAGAGAGAGGTAAAACAGCAGCACATTTACTGACAGATGACTTCAAAACAGTCTCATGTGCTCAGAGCCTGAAATCAATTATATGGTAACTTGTCCACATTGCATTGATATGAAGCTTCTGCCTATTGCACTCCAAATCATGCATGAATCTCTCCTGGGCAGCTTCAAAATACTAAGAAAATAACTCACCTGGTTTAAAAAAATGCTTTCTTTGAATGGTAGAGGGCAGCGGGAGGAGAGAGATATCTGAATTTTAACAAGTCACTGAAGATAAGGCACTATAGCTGCAAGGTTCGACAAGTCTCCCCCACCTCTCAACTCTATATTCAATATGCATTCATTGTTGCTGGGTTTTTTATTTTATTTTTAAACACATGCATCAATTTAAGTTCCTAGGAACTGTACAATCTCACAAGAACTCCTCAGAATGTTTGCATAAATTGAGTAAAATGAGTTTCCTACAAACTGGGGGGGGGGGTTTAGGTTTGCAGGAATTCCCAGAATCCTAGTCAAGACACAAGTAGGAGAGAGATTTATGTGAAGGTGCTGGTTTTTGCCTGTGTGCCCTCATTTTGGACTTCTAACAACTGCAAAGACATATGCAGCATACCAAATTGGGAACATGACCTCCATGTGCAGGTGGCAGGACTCCACTTGGGGTCATGACTCTCAGGCTGCTTGCCCATGGTACACAATTTCATGTTACTTTGTATCTTATCTGATATTTTGTAACTTGTGCAGGTATCTTTACCTGCACAGGGAAATTAATAATATAAATAATAATAATGATCTTTATTTTTATATAGCACCCCCCTGCCATGGCACTCAGATTAACACAACTTTTAAGCCTCACAACAACCCTGTGAGGTAGGTTAGACAGAGAATATCGTGACTGGCCCAAGGTCACCCAGTGAGTTTCCGGCGAAGGCAAGACTTGAACCACGGTCCCACCCCCCTACAGACAGGGTAGGGATACTGCTGATATACCATCCATCCACCTGTACGGCAGCCTCCATACACGCGCTAACCGAGCTAGTGTCGGAGATGATCTTGTGGTCCCCCAGGACGATAGTTCTGGGGGACTCCAATATCCATGCCGACGCCAGTCTTGGAGGGGTGGAGCGTGAGTTCATGGCCGCCATGGCAACCATGGGCTTGTCTCAGAGAGTAGTGGACCCCACATATGTTGAAGGACATACCCTGGACATGATATTTTGCACAGGCCTTGAGGCGGGGGACCCACTGGTGGGGGAGGTATCAATGGTGCCCTTGTCATGGACAGATCATTATCTCCTCCAGGCAGATATTATGGCGCATGTCGGCCCTCGGGAGGGTGTGGAACCAGTTAGGTTGGTTCACCCCTGAAGGCTTATGGAACCTGAAAGGTTCCAGATAGCTCTAGGGGAGGTTTCCTCTGACCTTGACGGCCGCTCACTCAATGACCTCGTGTCTAGGCGGAATGTCAGGCTGTCTGAGGCCATCGACTGTGTGGCTCCCAGGCATCCGCTCCCAAAATGCTGACATCGCAGCTCCCCATGGTATACGGGTGCGCTGCAGCGGATGAAGCAGGAACGGTGGCGGTTAGAGCGATAGTGGTGTCACTCACATACTGAAGTGGACTGGTTGCGGCATAGAGTCTGGTTACGTACCTATGCCATAGCGGTGCGGACAGCAAAGGAGGTTTTCTTTCCTGCCCGCATTGCATCCACTAAGTCCTGCCCAGTTCAGCTGTTCCAGATTATGAGGGGGCTGGTCAGTCTGGCCTCCCTCCACCTGGACGTAGAACCATCAAATGCTCACTGTGATTTGTTTGCAGACTTTTTTGCGGATAAAATCACTCAAATTCACTACAGTTTTGATGCAACTTTTTTTTTTTTTTTTTTTTTTTTTTTAAGCAGAGAACAGGTCTGAGGCAGTGGAAGCCCCGTCCGGTCCCGGTTTGTGGGATGAGTTTCAGACGGTGTCACCCTCAGATGCGGGGGATGCTCTTGGGACTATTCGAGCCACCAATTCTGAATTAGATCCATGCCCATCGTGGGTGGTCAAGGCTAGCCGGGAGACATTGGGGCCATTGCTGGCGGGGATAGTCAATGCCTCCCTTGGGGAGGGCAGGGTGCCAGGTGGTCTCAAGGAGGCAGTGCTGCGGCCCCTGCTCAAGAAGCCATCTTTGGACGTTGATGTCCTTGCCAGTTATTGGCCAGTCTCTAACCTTCCCTTTTTAGGGAAGGTTATTGAACGGGTGGGCTCAGCAGCTCCAGGGGCATTTGGACCAGATTAATTTTCTTGATCCCTCGCAGTCGGGTTTTCGTCCGGGTTATGGCATGGAGACTGCACTTGTGGCCTTGACCGATGACTTCTCCTGAGAGTTAGACCGGGGTAATTCGACCCTGTTGATCCTATTAGATCTCTCGGCTGCATTTGATACCGTTGGCCATGAGTTGTTGGTGACTCGGCTGCGGAACCGGGCAGGAATTAGAGGAACTGTTCTTGAATGGTTCCACTCTTTCCTGGCTGGGAGAACCCAGCGTGTGGTGCTGGGGGAGTTTTCATCTTCCCCCTGGAGCTTCACATGTGGAGTACCACAGGGTTCCATCTTATCCCCTCTCTTGTTCAATGTGTATATGCAGCCTCTGGGAGAGGTTGTTAGGGAGTATGGAGTGAGATGTCATCAATATGCTGGTGACACCCAGCTATATCTCTCATTTTCCTCTGACTCAGGCCCATCAGTCTTGGTGCTTACCCTGTGTTTGTCCGCTGTGGGAGATTGGATGGAGGCATGCCGCCTGAGGCTTAATCCTGACAAGACAGAGGTGATGGTTGTGGCAATCATTGATGAGGTCTGCCCTCCCCTGGTTTCTCAGGTCCAGAGTCTGGGGGAGCTCCTGGACCCGCAGCTCTGCCCGGATGCCCAGGTGGTGGCTGTGATGAAGGGACCGTTTCGCCAGTTACACCTGGTACGTCGGATTAGGCCGTATGTCTCAGACTCGGATCTGGCCACAGTCATCCACGCTTTTATTATCTCGAGACTGGATTACTGCAACACATTCTACATGGAGCTACCCTTGGTGTTGGTTCGGAATCTGCAGCTGGTGCAGAATGCGGCAGCCCGTCTCTTGACGGGGACGGGCCGACGTGAGCATATCATACCGGTGCTTCGCTGTCTGCACTGGCTGCCAGTAGGCTACCAGGCCCAATTCAAGGTGTTGGTGCTGACCTTTAAAGCCCTAAACGGCTTGGGCCCCACCTATCTGCAGGACCGCCTCACCCTCTGGGTCCTGGAGTGGCCCCTGAGGTCAGTTGGGGGCACCCTCCTCGAGGTCCCCTGGGTTTCCTGGGTGTCCACTATGAGGAGGGCGTTCTCTGTGGCTGCGCTGCGGCTGTGGAACTCCTTCCCATCGGAGATTCACCTGGCTGCGGGCCTCCCCTCTTTCCGCAGACGATGTAAGACCTGGCTGTTCCACCAGGCCTTTCCCGAGGGAGATGGGGTGGGTGGGGTGGGAGAATGGGGTTTTATATTGTTTTTTAATTGACTTACTGCTGTTTGTTTTAATGTTTTAAAATGTTTTTAATATGTTGTGAGCCACCCCGAGATGGATGTCAGGGCAGGGCAAGAAAATCTACTCTGACACTTATGTGAGTTCTGTATTATGGGAGATTTGAATGTGTGCATGGGGTGAGTTCTGTATTATGGGAGACTGGAATGTGTGCATAGGGTGAATGAAACATGAATGTAATTTGTATGAAAATTATGTTTGCATGGATCCTCTAACAGATCCCTTAAGGTCACGTGACTTTGCAAAAGGAAAAACACCAGAAGGAAATAACGTGGGCATGCAGCCCAGCACAAATCTGATGTTACTGCTGATTTCACATGGGACAAAATCCCACGTGAAAATCAGCATGTCGGCAAGCAGCCTCTGTTTGGGAACCTTTGCAATAGCAAAATTCCCATTCATTTCAATGGTATACACAAGATTAGAGTCTGAAAACTGAGATCAGTTGCTTTTTGTTTTTGAATGACTTGGGACAATGAAGCTCATTTTTGGGAGACAAGAGTAAGTAACAGATATAAGTAACAGATATTTCTATTTCTAGAAAAGAAATAAGTTACTTGCAGAAATAACTTTTTAAAATACTTGTCTCCATGCACTCTGTCCCAGACAGCCCTAAAATATTTCTGCTGAATGTTTTTTCTAGCATTAAGTAATTTTGTTTTTGTTAGCTACTGCCTAGAAATGTTAGGGGGAAATTAGATTGAAACTGCTGTCTGGACATGTGTTATTCTATATTCCTAGAATTCTATCGAGATAGAAAGTGGTTCCAGAGCAGAATGATTTTTTCAAAAGAAAAAGAAAAAAGTAATTCTGAATTGTTTAATGCTAGACAAAGTAGTATGTTTCTTTGCTATTAACATTTGAAAGAGAAGATCTTTGCTAAAATATGTAAAGTACCTTGGACACATGCTATTTAGAAGTAAGTAGTAATATATGTGTACATACACTTAAATACACACCTACCTTATCCACCATGAGGAAGTTCTCAAGTCTTTCCCCATTATCACAGGTAATAGCTCCAACTTCTCTTACAGCTGTCGGTAAAAGTTCTCTCACCTCCTGGGCTATTATTCCTGTGTGCAAAGTAACAGAAACTGATGCAGCCAAAACCACCACAATACAGCCACAGCGTGTGGAGCCTGTTCTCCCTTATCCAGTTAGTTAACCTAAAAGTTGCAAGGTGTTCTTTAATCTTCACCACTGTAAATCATGTTCATCTAGAAATACTGCCCATTTTGGCTTAAACCAGCAGTGGGGGACTTTGAAAATCAGTGCAAGTTCTGAGGGCTGCATAGAGGTTGGAGGCAGGGGTGCACTCAAGAAAAGAAGGATTCAGATCATGGATTTGTGCCATGAATTGGTCCCCTATCTTTGTGTGCATTTCTGTTCTGTTATCTTGAGCTCAGTTTTTCCGCAATTGATGATAGGAAGTGGATCCAAGGGGCAGATCCAGGAACTGAAAAGGGGCCACATAAAAACTTGCCATGGACCGCATTTGGCCCCCAGGCCTGAGGTTCCCCACCCCAGGCTTAACACCAAGTTATTGGATAGCAACACAGGATTCATCCTGCAGCGTCAAACCAGAATTCTTGTAGCTCAGTATTCTCTTTGGCCGTAACTAGACACCCCAGAGAAAGCACAACTGACACTATAGGTGCAACAACATGGCAGAAGAAGTGTAGTGTGATAACAATGTCTTCCCTGAATAGTCACAAGAGAGGACACTTCATCTAAAATTTGGAGGTCCTGTTGCTGCAGCCATCAAAATAGCCTGGCCCTGCTCTGGCTGGACTGGGGGAGTCATGGTTGCAGTGGTAGCAGCAAGCTACTGCTTGGAGTGGGAGGGAATAAGAGTAAGTATAGTAAATTGGGGAAAGACCAAGCACATAAGGGGGAAGGCCTGCCCACATGGGGTCAGGGACAATGCATTCCCCACTACATTGGGAAGAATTCTTACGCCCTTGAGCAATTTGTTAATGCCTATTGCACACCACCTCCTTGCTAAGGGAGGAAATTTCTTCCTATCTTCTTGTGAGCATTTTGCACCCTGGTTCTTGTGCCCTGAGTGAGCATTTTGTTTTGTTTTTTTAATTTTAAATCCTATCTAGCCCTTATTAAAATCCACCTGTGGGAGTGAGTTCAGTATGATACTTCAACATCAACTAAAAACTTACTTCCTTTTATCTGTTTAAAACTTGCTGCCTTCCTAATTCACTGAACGTCTTGTTATATTTCAAGAAAGGGTAAATGGTAGCACCTCTAGCTGTGCATTCTCTTCTTTTACAATCCCCCTTTCCTCCCCATCCCTTTCCTCACCCCATTTTTAGACTTGCATCTCTTTTGAAGCAGGTACTGTAACGGACTCTTCTATGCCCATGTGCCTAGCACAATAGTTCCCATTCTCCAAAGGTGCTACCACAATTCACCTTCTGTTTCCAATTTATTATTCTGAATTCCTGTATACTTAACTTGAAGAGCATGAGAATGTCAAAGTGAAGGGAGAAATCACACTTTTCTTCTCAGTGTATGAAGCAAAGAGGAGAAGAGCAATTGCTTGGGAGGAGAAGGAAGAAAGGGTTCCCCGAAGAGGTAGAGATTTTAAAGGATTGGGGGGGGGGGGGGGGAGATAAAGAATAAGCAAAAGAAGACTTGAGTGGAACTGAGAGAAATAAAGAGCAAACAACAGGGAAAGAGCAAGGAGACACAAGAAACAATTACTGAACAATACTAAAAGTTACCCTAATGGAAAACATATACTGGGGTGGGCCAAGCTTCCTAATTTATTTATTTATTTATTTATTAGGCATCAGTTTTTGCTATAGCCTTCAAATCAAAACAAGTCGCAATACAAAAAAATATATAGTATAATATAATATATATATATATATAGTATAATATAATATAATATAATATAATATAATATTATATATATATATATATATAATTATCACATAATTAAAATATTTAAATACTGCAATCTGTAACTGTAACTCAGAATTGATACACTCTCCATCCATTCCGTTCTACTATTAAGTGGGAGAAGGGCCTAAGAAACCAAAGAGAATTCCCCTTGGAGTTCGTTTTTCACCACCTTCCATTCCTGGGAAGAAGCTTCCTAATTCCAAAAGCTAGTATTAGGGGCCAAAGAGCCACAGTTTGCCAACTTCTGATATATACTAAAGTGGACAAGAAGAAGCAACAACAGCAATATTTTTATAGATCGGATTGCACATTAGATCACCATGAGATCTGTAGAAGAAGCCACGTTTAAAAGGTTTTGCCTGGTGTTGGATTATCTAAAACACAAATTTTGTAATTCATAAATATAAAATAATGTTTTTTAAATGTTTAAACCACACAAAAGGCTGAACTTATTTGGTTATTATTTTTTATTGTCTTTTGGCAAAGTTCCACAGGGGGAAAAAAAAAGCAATCCAAAAAAAAGCTACTTGACTCTACCTAAAATGGACATACCTACTAGGGGTGGATCTCTGGGCAAAATTTCAGTCTCGGTTTATTTTGGTTCTCCTATTGGTTTTGGTTCTCTTGGTTTGGTTTTTTTTAACATTGCATTTTTCGCCATTGAATTCAATGGGAAAATCTGCAATGTTAAAAATTCAATTAAAAAAAAAAATCAATGCAAAGGAACCGTCCAATAAGGTCAAAACCTAAAAAAATGAAATTTCAGAATGAACCAAAAGTGCCATTATCGGCTACTTTTTGTTCTCAGCAATACCAAAAGTCCCATCCCTAATACCTACATATATGCAAGCACATAAAGTTTGTATGCTGAATCCATTATACTGATCCATTTGGGTTTTTTTCCTTCAAGAGAGACAGGAAATAAAAGACCTCAGTTTTTAAAATATAAGGATGAGATGCCAGGGTATCATTATGGGACAAGAGACAAAGATGAAGTGACAGTTCAAAATGCAGTGCCTGAAAAACTAGGACAGGAGAAGAGTTGGTTAAATACCTGTTTCATGGCTAGAGTTTATTCCCACAGCAGATGCAAATTCAGGCTTGTAGTCATACTCAACCAGCCTCATTTGTGCTATTCTTCTGAGCTGCTCATTTGTATCAACCTAATTGCACAAAGACCATGTTTCACATGTTGAAATATTCAAGAATTAGATTAATGTCAAGAACTTTGCTTTGGGCCTACTATGACATGGGTTGACATTATTTTCCTATTAATCAATAACCAGCTTCTGTTTTCAGTTGTATTCCTCATTATACGTCAGTCAAATTACTTCAGTTTAAACACCCACATTGCCAGCTCAAGTGCAAAATGGATGGCTCCACAAGACACAATAAATTTTCCATAAGCCAGCATTTCAGTGTGTCCAGGATAAAGAAGCTACTTCCTGTGTGTCAAAACAATCATGCATATATGTGCTGTGGTGTTAATTCAAATGTCATAAATACTCCACAGCACTCACCTCCTGGATATTCTGTTTTGCTCGACTATCAGACGGCTGCATGACTGTTCCCATAACTTTCACATTTCCACAGACAACCAGCGCTTCATCTGGTGTATCTGTGTTAATTCCTACTCGACCATGACAGACTATGGTTTCTGGAACATGTCCTCGCTGCCACAACACATCACTGTCATTCTCAAACTGCCCAGGGTTAGATGCCTGAAAAAAAATTACAGTTAAAGATATAGTAGCATGGATGTTCTTTTGCTTTACTCAATTTACCCAGGGAAATTAAACACCATTCCAAGGGGTTTTTGCATTTAATTTATTTTCCTATTCCTTTTTTGACGTATTAAAATGACCACCATAATGGTATAACTTCAAAAGAAAAGTTTTTCACTTAAACCACTCCCGATAGTCTATAAAGCTCTTCTATTGTACTTTAATTTTAGGCCTGAATTGCTTAGAAATATCTGCTTATTTGATAAACTCAAAGCTTTTTAATTTATTTGGAATAAAAGTGGGCTACATATTCACTCCTGATTTGCCATCAAAAATTTATTTTCCTATAACTTTTCATGAAGTAATGGAACTGAATCATATTAAACACAAAGATTGTAACAAACATGCTGTAATCGACTATAACCCATTTTTAGAGGTTAATCTTGTCTTTTGTTCCTAAAGTTTAAGCTGGACAGATAAGTAGATTTGCACTTGAATTTAAATTGTGTACTTACCACTTCCCCACCCCAAGTATAAGCTACAAGTTCTATAAATCAGGCTGAGTCTAGAAGGCATATTATAGCTAGATGGTGGACATCTGGAATTAACCATTTCTCAAATTATTATATTACTTTCTACTACTTTGTGTATCTTCTTGGAATTAGGTCCAATGCTAGGGCATTGGCACAGGAAGAAGTGCATCACAACGGTATAGTTTCTTCAACTGAGAGGGAAAACCTAGTACACATCTTATTTCCACAGGTGAGTTAAAAATGTACAGGGTGGCAGTGTCCCCCAATGTAACCCCTCCCCACCAAGGTACGTGGCACAGTATCAGCTTGCCTTCTGTATGATTTCCATTTTTCTTTTACTGCCTGCCAGTGTATCTTTTATCTGGTTTGCTTTTTCCAGGCAGAGATTATGCCTTTTATGTTTGAAAATCAAATGCCCACAATGTAGCTACTTCCAGAACTTATTCAACGAAGTATAAACTCAAATGCTTGAGCGTGTTTTGAATATCCTATGCCTTAAAACTGACCGGGGGGGTGGGGAGATCAATGAGTTTTTTTATTGACACTTTGGGATGCTAAAGTGGATGGGAATAAATTTAGCTTTCAACAGGTCAGCAACTTAAAACTACCATATGAATCCTGTTTTCACTTATCATATCGGACATTTAAATCTCAGACTTTGGAAACCATGTTTGCATAGGTTTCCAGAGAACTGCAGGATTTAAAATAGCAGTTCCTGGAGAGGTCACCATCTGTAATACAAATAGTTACTACTCTCTCAGAATAAACAAGCTGTCACATTCATTGAAAGTTCCCAAAATAAATAAATCCACTGATACACAATATACTATCTGATATGTTAATCCTACAATTTGCACTAGACACATAATAATAATAAAATAAAGGCAGTCTGGTCATCAGTTGTACACAACTTAATCAATACAAATAGCAATACAGTTTGTATTCAAGCATTCAAATTTAACTTAATTTTAATAAAATTTAATCAAAGTTGAGTTGAAACAAAGCATGCCAAAAATTCAGCATTTGTTTATGAAGCCTGTTTTTACAAGGCTATGACATCTGTGATGCTTAGACTTGTGCACATCTAACTGTTGGCCACAATTAGAGCATGAACTGATATGCCCCTTAACTACTCAACATGTAGGTTTAAAAAAATTCTTTGTAGTGCTGCACAGCAAACCAGAGCATGCGCTTTCATTCCTATAACACATTCAGTAAGCTTTGCCATATGATCGTATAGCACGCAAAGTTTTTATGCACACATGATCTTGTATCTTGTCTAAGCATATCAGATCTACAGAACAGTGGCTTTGTCTCTGCTACAGAACATAGCACTATCAGTTTGCTGTCTGCTACTTTGTATTTTATTATTTACTGGAAAGACAACACAAGACTTGAAACGTTCACATTCTCACTCTCCAGCAGCACCTGGGAAGCATTTCCTAGATAGTGTAGAAATCCTAGCTATACATTTCTGCAGAATCTTAGCTTTTATTTAAAAATTTCTGGCCTCTCCTGCTTGTTATAACCACCCATGCAAGATGGGTGTACCTGGCTCATGCTGGCTGCTCATTAGGATTGCTGAAGCTAACCTGCCATACCTGTCACTGTGAAAACAGTCATGCACCTTAACTTTGCTTTAACACCACTTTAACATTTCTTACACGTTGCATGACTGCATAGGGTGCCAATACAGCCCTACAACATGCATAAGAAACGTTAAAGTGGTGTTAAAGCAGAGTTATTTGCATGTCTGTTTTCACCCACTGGTGCTGACCTTCATGCAAGAGAACTTGCCAAACCCATAATTCCTCTTTGGGACCAGTGTGTGGATACTCATAGATCAGTTAAGGAGATTAGATTCCTGAAGGATCTGTACTAATTGTATCATAATCATAATATTGTAATATTGAAGACTGCGTCTGGACACTACCGCATAGAATCCATCTGTGCAAGTAATCTGAGGCTTGTATATTATCGGTATTTATAGCATTAGTCGCTTAGATCTTGTAACCTATTAAGCTCACCATTAGCCTCAAAGCACGCACGCCTCTTAAAACTGCCAATCTCTAAAGTCTCTTCCTAAGGCTCAATAGGCATTTTTCCTAATTTTCAGATTTCGGTGTCAGTCATCAATAGGTTAGTCAAAAACTAAAGCAAAAAGGATCACTTCTCTAGGAGTTATAGTATTCATGAAAACGTATTTCAAAGTTACCTGGAAACTGCACTCCTGGAGAGAGACTGAAAATGACCTCCTGGTGGCTGATTGACTGATGACATCATTAGTGTGTTCCTCCAGCCAGCTCACTGCTAAACTGTGTCTTTTTGCAGGCCACAAAATTTTGACACAAGACTGCAGGGTGCCTTTAAGATTACAAGGTTGCAGGGTGGAAGTTGGGGGGAGGGCAGGGAGGGACTCTTCACCCCCGCCCCACCCCTAGGAATGAGTAAGAAGGGGTGGATTGGTGGGAGAGAAATCAAGGGAGAGGGATTGCTAGATCTGAGTGAAGGGAGAATTCATGGGAAGTGTGAAGTCTGACCTGTGAGTTTCAGGTTCTTGCTTCTCTCCCTTATTGCAGAGAGATTCCCCCAGGAGGGAGAGGGGTCAGCAGATGTGATCAGAGCAGAGGGATTGCCTCTGGACTGCAGAAAGAGGGAGGTGGTGAGTGGATTGTAGCTTCTTCCACTTGCTGGCTCACTCCTGACAGAGAGCTCTTTAATTCTAAGTGTGTGGGGACAGGCTGCAGTTGTTCAAGTCCACGGTTTATGTGTCTGGGGGTGGGTGGGCAGATTTAGTAGGGAGGTATCTAGATCTTCCCCTTGGATTATCAGCTCTGCGATCATGGGCAGTGGAGCAGGCAGCATGGGCAGAAGTTGCTGTGTGTCCAGAAAAAACTGCAGCCTTAGTAGTTAAATTAGAATAAAACGGCTTGTCTGTGCAAGGCTAGCAGTATCAGGTTAACAGGTTAGTGAACAATTTTTCATTCTATACAACTCCTGGTACAGGAGCCCTGCCAGACTGGGGGTGGGGTTTTTTAGGTGACTTCTTTAAAGCAATCTAAAAAGTCTGCTTGCTTGGAGAAAACTAGTGCTTCAGGGCAAAAAGGTGTAGCCGAACACTCTTGCAGATGGACCAGTTTTCTACTTGCGGGGAGTTTTTTGTTTTTTTTAAATGAGGGATTATTCAAAAATACCTTCATTCTGGGAGTGCCACACAACACTCTAACACCTGTATGTGTGAATCAGGCCTCAATCCTTGCCTGTCTTACAGTGTGGACTGACCTTTTGTAACAACCATGGACAGCAGAAAAAAACCCTGCTAAGTCAGTTGTGATGGAAAGACCCCAAAGAACATTATAAGTGTTCAACTGTACACAAACACATTAAAATATACTTGCCCACAAAGTTTTTGTATGTGTACCACAAGACACAATTTTTTTATCAGTGCACTACACTGCTGATAAAAAGAAGAGATGGCAGGAAATCAATACTTCTGGTTAGCACAACGTTACTAGAACAGGCAGTAGCTTAAAGAATCACTGTAGAATAGGGGTGTTAGCCTACGCATCATAACAATGGAATGACTACATTAAGTTCTTAAATAGTCTTTGTTACAGTGGCAGGTGATGGGTTCTGAAGCTGGTGGGGCAGTGAGCGGGGCCAACAGTGGGTGGAGCTAGCCCAGATATGGGCAGGGCCAATGGTGGGCAGAGCCAGTCCTAAAACTGAACATGATCATGTAAGTGATCAATAGAATAGAACATGCACACAAGGATAACAGTTTTAGCAAACAACAACAGAGCCAAGTGAGTCCACTATGCAGGGGTGCAAACAGGGCTTGTCTTTAGATTGTAAGCCCACTGCGCAGGGACCTGTCTCCATAAACTTGAATGTGTTCAATGGCAGGAGTACAACAGCAGAGAAAACAGAAGTACCATAACAGCTACCCCATATTACAGAAATTTCCAATACCTTACTTAAGGTGCAATTCAAGCAATACTACAAAACTGAAATGAGCATAGGCTACAACTAAAATGCACAGAAAAGGCTGCAAAATCCAAATCCTAAATGGCACACCATGAATGCTGCATAGAGTTTTGCAGAGGGCAACGAGGAATGTACAGTTCAGGAGAGGGCATGAAATACCCACCGTGTGGCATTCAAAGAAAGACACACCAAAATGAGTGGAAAATACATAAAATCCCAACAGCATTATGTGGAATCCTAAAATGCACACCTGCCATAAATGCTGCAATTGGTTCCTGGGATGGAAAAGATACTCCACCCCTGAGATGTAGCACTTTCAGTCCTTCCTACAAGCTGAAAGCTCCCAGACCAGTGAATAAGCATTGGAAAGATGGAAAACTCCTTAAGATCCCAAGTTCAAACTTCGAAGTAGAGTGGGGGGCAACATTCAAAGTGTCTCACTAAACCACTGGGATTAAAATCCAAAGCCACAGGTTCTTTTTATATCAGTTAAGGATTGAAATGCAAGCCAGGGAGAAGTTTTTCCATTAAACTGACTGGGATTCAAACCCCAAACCACAGATTTCATTCACATCAAGTTTAAAATAAACCCAAAACACAGGCAGTAAGACTGTCACCTTAAATCATCCCAGTTCAATACATGCTGAGTGAGAAGGATTGAAATGCAGACCATGCAGGATTAGTCCCACTAAGCCACTGGGATTAAAACCCAAAGCCACAGGTTTCTTTTTACATCAGATATTAAGGATTGAAATGCAAATCAGGGATAATTTCTCCCATTAAATTCAACCATGACTGAGATTCTAACCCCAAACCATAGATTTCATTCACATCAAGCTTAAAACAAACCCAAAACACAGGCAGTAAGACTGTCGCCATAAAACACCCCAGTTCAGTGTATGCTGAGTGAGGAGGACTGAAATGCAAACCATGCAGGATTTTTCTCCCATTATATCGTGACTGGGATTCAAACCCCAAAACCACAGAATTTCAAGCTTGAACAGATTTCTTTTACATCAAGCTTCAAGCTTGAAGAAACTGAGAAAGTGCCCAGAGACAGTAAGGCACCCCACTGAGAAATAAAATCAGTGCAAACCAATTATAATACAGGATTTCATTTTCTCCCAAACCACTAAGATTAAGCAAACCCATAGATTAAGAAGGATTAAAATAGCTATTCTTTTACCTGGCCTCAGTGGCCTCTGAGTCAGGCCTGATAAAACCTCAATTTACCTTTCCTTGAGCCTCCCTCAGCCACCAACCGTTCAGCCCAGAAAAGGGGAACTAACTTGCTACTTGGAGCCAGTTGGAGAGTGCTTTGCATGAGGTCTGGGCCTGGCTCCCCTCAGTTACAGGGTGCAGTTTTTTCTAGCCCTGAGATTCACCAGGGTGATGGCTCTATTGCCCCAAAATTGATATATTTTTTTTAACTGGAGGAAAAAGAAATCCTCAAAGCGCCTCCTCCATGCCTGCCCCAAGACACAAGTAAGCATGTGCAAGAGGGGGTAAATTACATCCTCACACTTGCTATCACAATGTCTCCATCCAGTCTCCCTCACTCCCAGGGTTCCAATTCAAATATGATTTTGGTGATGCTAGGGTGTGCAGCTGTGCCAGGCAGGCTCCTCCGCTATGCCTCCAGCTTGCTGTGCTAGTCTGCTCCCGGCTCCCACCCACCCACTTGCATAGTGTGTGCTGCTCTTCCCCTCCCCGTCCTGCCACAGCTGGGCCACCCGCCCACCAGAGTGTTGCAAATGCACAGGCCACATTCTGAGGCTCCTAGCAAGGCTGAGTCACCCCACTGAGGGGGAAGTATCCAACCTTGCTGCGTATGCGTGTGACCAGACACAGGTGAGGTGAGGCAATTAGCGCAACGGGCGCCAGCTGGGATGGCCAGGTACGATCGGGCTCCGCCTCCTCCTCTGGGGGCAAGAAGTAGAACTTAAGGCAGGCAGGCTTAGATAGAAGTTGAAGCTGGTTGACTTTATTTTTATTTATTTATTTAAAATTTATATCCCGCCGCTCCTGCCTGGGGCGGTGAACAACATTCAATAAAAATATTTTTAAAATTAAAACAATTTAAAATTACAATATGTGGGGGAACCCCCCCCAACCCCTCACCAAAAGCCTTATGGAACAGTCAGGTCTTACATACACGCCAAAACAGCAGGAGAGTGGGAGCCAACCGAACCTCCTCCGGGAGCGAATTCCACAGCACAGGGGCAGCCACCGAAAAAGATCTAACATCGGTGGCCACCCGCCTTGCCCGGGGAACCTCCAAAAAGGCTCCCAC